>JAODJU010000062.1:25321441-25357062 GCA_026776725.1 Gnathonemus echidnorhynchus | reverse complement strand
CTCAAAGCCCCAAACTCCGGCGACAGCGCCCCTCCCCCCCCCCCAGCTCTTGGTCACGTCATTGCCGCTCTCCCCCCATGCAGGGCCAACTTAACAAAAACAGCTGCTGCGAGTTCAGGCAGTCCCCAGACTAAGAAGAACTAACTTACAGACAACTCCTACTTACGAACAGGCTGCCATAAAGCTTGTTACATTCAAAATTTAAGTTAAACACAACGAACACACATGCTACCGTGACATTCATGAAAACAGTTTTATTTCAGTGGTACATCGGCTCGAAAAGTAAGTAGTTACTTTTAATATTATTATATAATTATGTACTGTATTATTTTTCCAATTTACCTACAAATTCGACTTTGTAGGTAGGAAATAGACCACAGATAGGAAAGGAAATAGACAGACTTAGGGAATGGATCTCATTTGTAACCTGGGGAAGGTACAGGTAACATTTACACCGTGTACCACATCAGTACACTGTCACTTTCAGTGTATAGACCCAACAAGCCTGGGATGCCAGATGAATTCTGCAATGCTTCGATACGGCCAGAGATAAAGTGGGCAGCGGAGTGCGGAGACCAAGCAGAATGAAGAACTCAGAAATGAAACGTCCTTTTGTCTCTGTTTAGTGACACATCAGAGGGCGGGAGCAGAAACTTTCCATCGTCGCTGTTTTTGTGGCGTTGGTGGGTGCGAAAGGGTCGACTGAGGGAAGGAATGACCCAGTTTCGGTGCCAGGGCCCGCAGTTCTGCTGGGCAGCGGCAGCAGGGATCACAGGAAATGCTGGCCAGTTTGCGGCCCCTTCCAACGCTAATTGGGATGGCGAGGAGGGAAAAATAAATTAAAAAGTAATCGGTTTATTTATCCTTTTAGAGAGCTTGGACCATGACTTGCTGTAACCTCAGTGTTAACAGAAACCTTAAAGTGGCAGTAGGCCATTTCCCCAGTGACAGTGTTTTCAGCAGTGACTGCACGTTCGACTTTAAATGCAAAGGTAAGCGGATTAGGCTGCCTGTCTGATTTTAGTCAAGATAGAACGCCTTTGTGAAAAGGTGGCAGCGCGAGGCTTAAAACGCAGGAACTCAAAACCCAGGACGGCAGCTCTTTCTGGCAGGATTTGTGGAGCTCGCTAGAACCTTGCTGCGGCAGGGCCAGACGGAGTCAATCTAAGGGCTCAGGGGAGGCCATTAGCGTCCAGTTGCACTCCAGGCTCTCGTCCCCAACACCATGCATGGTCACAGCGAGGGCCCCTTTCACAGCATGACCCAGAAGGGGGCCGCACACTGGCCTGACCGGGAAATGGGCCCCCCGGCACTGGGCTTTGGGCAGCAGTGAAGCATGAGTTTTATACAGCAGTTTTCAAGGCAAATTATTTAGTTTTTTTAATGGGCACCACAGCATAACACATTAACATTTAAGCTGTCACTCGTCACTCCTCAGCACTGCATAAAAACCTGTGTGACTAACTGCCCCCCCCCCCCCAGACCCCTGTAACTCTGGGGTCAATCTAACATGTGAAATGGGGTGTCCCCCGCAGGGAAGGAAAAAAAAAAATTGCAAGCTGTGGGTGTCCTGCAGCTAGTGCACAATTTCAACATGCTGTGGACCTGAAGTTGTTCAGAATGGCAGACAGAAGCGGGGTCAGCCCTGGTTAAGGGTCACACGTAGCTGTAACAGCCTCGCACATTCGCAGAGCTTTCCATTAAGGCTTCGTTAAGCCAATTCAAAGTGAAGGTCAGAGATCCGCGCTCATAATCTATGAGACGGGGAATAGCACCTTTGAGCGTGACTGTCACGCTCGCCCATCGATCATGCGCAACCCGGCCAGCGCTGCTCCACGCGGGCTTCCATTACTCAGCATCACATCCAAAGGAATCACTAACCACTTGACAATAATTGGGGTCAATAATTTTGCATTAAAATAAATTAAATAGCCAGCAGGGTGACAGAAGTTCACGCAGAATTAGTGCACGACTCACAGTAAACCGCAAACGCTAGTTCAGGAAGAAGAATAAAGGATAGACAGACCAAAGGAAGCATTTCTGTCACAACATACAAGACTAGGCAGATTTATACTTGGCACCTTTACATCCCTGGGTCCAATGACAATGAAACGTCAATCCCTGCAGGCTTTTAGAAGAAGGCACAACATAAGCTAACTCAGTGTCAAAAGAGGAGGGGGCATAAGACCCATATGGTGACTGACAATAGTATTTTGGGAAAGACTGAGAATGTGCACACAATGACCTGCAGTTGGCTCCCTGACACTTAACCATACATATCTGTCAAAGCCTTTCCCCATGCAGCCAAACAGTCTCTGCTCTATCATGCTTTCAACAGTAACTGGAAATAAAGGGAGAGCAACAGTCTGGATGTTTTGACCAAGTACACAGATTTGCATTGTATGCTATCATGCATCAGTCCCAACAGGCAGGGCTGTTACTACACATTGCACTAATAAATCAAACAATCTACCAATTAATTTGATGATTAAATCAAGCAATCATTTATAGGTATGTATCATTATATTGTGCTTGGCATGAAGCAGGAACCAAGCCTGGATGGGGTCCGCCTGCCCATTACAGAGCGCACACTCATTCACACATACGGTCGATTTAGGGACTTCCGCATATGTTGCTGTTTTGGACAGTGGGAGGAGATGAGGATCTGGCGTAAACACCCGCACAAATGGGGTGAACAGGCAAAATACAAGCATGCACGCACACATGCATGAGGTGGCAGTGTGTGGCGACAGCACTATGCACTGCGCTGCAGGCTCCGCTTGCAGGATGTGCGATGATAATACCAACGTCGGATGTTACACACATGCGATGGTCACATCGCAAGGACTGCAATAATCACATGGGTTCAAACCATCAATAAGAAGTTGCGCTAGAACATTTTTACTGTCACTTTCCCATCATAATGATGGTCCCTTTTCAATATCATCTAGTATATGTTTAAAAATAAACAGTGTGAAGTTCACCACCACTGCTTTTGCATGAACTATGCATACACTCTCCCAAACAACCATAATCATTCACACCCTTGACAGTGTGGTCTGTGTAATTTAATAAAAAAGACAGAGGAAGAGAAAAACAAACAAGAACTGGTTATGAAAAGATGTCTTCCACTGTCTGGAAACATTTTAGATTCCATATAGATGATTTTGCGCAACAGCAAGAGATTTTTTTGGGTATTGCTTTGTATCTGTTGGCTATAGTTAATGTTCAACTCCTAAATATTGCCAAAACTTCAAATATCATAGTGTGAATGTTCCAAGATTCAGCCCTATTCAAAACAAACAATATGTTCACAAAGAATATTAAATTAGGCTATAAGGTTATTTAATGTATGGTGTAAGATGGTACAGCTAAGCAATGAGGCTAACCATTTTAGCAGCAATTATTTTGAGATACAGAAAACATAGAAAGTACATTAAACAACATAATTTAAGTCAAACTGCTGACTAGGCTAAATGGCACCTATCTATGGCTAACCTGTATCCATCAAAACTGCATGACTTAAGATGTAGCAGTTGCAATGCGGTCATGCTGTGATAGGCAGTGGGCTTGTCCCCAAGCCACCTTTATCCGCCTACTCGGTCAGATGCAAGTCAAATAATTAAGCATTTAGCCAATGCAAAGGTGAGGTGGGTGACTTCTCCCTATCGCTGTGGCCCTGGATGGTCGGGTCATGAGCCCAAGCCAGCACTCATCAGGACGGTGCCCTCTAATATGCCCAAGACAAACTCACCCATAAGGTGCTTGACACAGACCACAATGCAACTCAACACCACATCAAACTGGTTTCATGGCAACACAAAAAATGTGCATAAGGTTAAGAGCGATGGTTCATATCCTGCAGACAAACCAGCTTTTCTATTGGTTCACAACTGTTAATGAGTACGAATCACCCCTGTGCTCAGAGACTCAGTGTCCATCTCGACTCAACACATTTCCACATCACCCAATATCAACATGCATCCCTGGGCCCCTGTGTAGATGATTAGACTCGTGGCTGCATGTTAGGGAGGCATGATGATATGGGCATGACATCAGCATTGGCCAATGAAAGCTCATTATTGGCATCGGCAGATATGAAGATTTCTTAATAAGGTCACATGTTCACTGCGCACATGCCATCTGTACGGGCATATTTTACTGGATGTATTTCTCTTTCAAGTCATGAAACAAAATCAGTCTGTAAGTGTTGAAAGAAAGTAGGTTAAGTACTTTGCTGACATGTAATATGTAGCTAGTCCACAGACTTATGAGACCAGGACTATTGGACGCAAGTCAACATGGGCGTATCTTGATCGTTATAGAGGAGAGGCAAGGCCTTATGTGCAGTACTGTAATATACGCACAGTACTCCACAGAAAATAACAGTTTTATAATAAAGAGAAACACATGCCAATTCGTACTACATTCGCTGTCATGTAACAGCGCATATGGACCTTGGGCATAGAAGTGATCGGACGCGACTCGATCAGGCATAATTCGCCATGAAACTGTACAGTATGAGAATTACATCGCATTTTCATTGTAATGGGTATTGTAAGTTTTCTAGTGATGATTTAAAGAATACGAGAGATTGTTCGTAGGTTATATGCAAATACTATGCCATTATACATAATGGACTTGAGCATCTGCGGATTCTGGTATCTGCGAGGGGTCCTGGAACCAACCCCTCACACATACGGAAGGCCGACTAACTGAAACATAACAAAATTGCTACTTGCAGTGCTTGTAAAGCGCCAGTGATGTGAGGAGGGGCAAAACAATGCTCATTTAACATTGCCATTTGAAAATGTATGTTATTTAAAAAAGGTGCAACAGATAGCTCACTGTCACCGAGGTGTTACAGTAATATTACAGTAATGTTTTTGGCTGACAGAAGACGACAAATGGAGGTTTACCGATACCGTTTTACTTAAAAATAAAAGGCAGCACTAGCACTAGCCCAAGTTATTTCCTTATTTTTCAATATTAAATGTCTAAATTTATAACAGTTACACTGAAAAAAGATAGACATAAAATCAAATGTTGTTCATCTACAAGTACGCCATCACAATAACAGTAATATGTTATTTCTAGTATAAGAGAAACTTGGTGTTCTCCTCAATGAAATAAAGATGTGTATATACTGGTATCGGCTAAATCAACTTTGAGAATATCAGCATACCGAATATCAGCACAAATCCTGTATCACACATCCTTGTTTCTTGTGCTTGTGTTGACACTAAACAAGGTACAAATGTCCAGAGGGCATTTGTGGGTGTCAGTTTAGGGTGCCAAAAATGTATTTTCTAAATTAGGACAAAAAGGATTGATGGAATTTTAATTGAACTAAATACCAAAGTGACATAGCCTGTTTGCATCTCTGGCTAGCAAGGCTAACCCAACGGAACTGCCTAGAAGCCTGTGAAGGAGGTGGATCTGTTAAGGTTGGAAGTTAAGCAACCAACATTGCATATACTCTGGGCGGTGGTGGGGGAGGGGCTGCAGGCCCAAGGCACGCAGTATCAGTACGTTGAGACGGGTACCTTTTCTAGGAGGATCCTGACACAGGCAAGGTGCCCCTCGTAGATCGCAGAGAGGAGAGGAGTGATGCCGTGTTTGTCGGGGGCCTGAGGAAAGGAAGGAAGGAGATAAGGACTTTGCAGAAGAGGTCATGAATCCCACAAAAGGGCATGAGGACCACAGACCATAACTTTTCTCAGTGTCACTTCTAGCGATTCTTCTTTATCTCATCAATAAATGACTCCAAGCAACACATAAAGGTACCTGATTTATCAATCTGTTCTAAAAGTGGAATAGAAAGTTTATTTCCATCTTCAGGGGAGTGGTTTAAAAAAAACTTAAATCCTAACATTTTGTTTCTAGGTTTTGCAGGCTGATATTTTCTTCTGCACATGGGCAATTGATTGCAGGTAGTTTGGAAACAGCATGATCAGATGTGGTCTGAGGGCTCAACAGGAAGATCTAAGGCTTGCAGACAAACAACTGAAAAAGATCATTACCTCCCCACTTTGACTACACGTCTGAATCTTAGAAGATCCAGCGCTGCTGAATTGCAGTGAATTTCAATAAAAGTGCACTGCATCAGGCAGTAGGCTTTCGATTCAGGATGAAGAACCTGCGTGATTTTCATCCAGCCTCACACATCACAAGAAGATTTTTCTTCTGTACAAACACTGTAGAATTCTACTAAAGAGTTAGAGTAACAACAAATTTTAAAAAGCAGCCAGTTTATGTTACATTAACTGCTACAGATGCCTACTTTCACTCCCTCAGGACACAAATTTACAGTGAAGCAGTTGTCAGTCAACACATAATCAATGCAGTCTCCCCAGCTTTTTCAAATCTCCATAAGCCAGGTGCTGCTTGAGGGGATATCAGACAGAACATGTGGCCTAAGATGACAGACGGGACCAACACAGAGGGAGAGAGAGACAAACAGCCTCAGAAATTCGACAGCACAGATTAGACATGCTGGCATGGCGAATCGGCTGAGCAAATTTCATTGGTTGATGCTCTCTTTCCACACACCATGGAAGGCCACCCCACTTCTGGGGGATGGGGTGGGGTCACACCTGACTTTCGAAGTTAACCATCTCCCAGCACTTACATTAACATCTGCGCCCTTGGAGAGAAGAAACTCCACCACCTCTCCCTGGCCGCAGTCAGCAGCATAGTGCAATGGCTTCCTGCCCCCTTCCAGTGTCCTGTTCACATCCTCGTCCTGTTGGGCAGACACATTGCCAAAACAAAGCTGAAAGTCACACTGACACATCCTGCTGGAGAAACCAGATTAAGACACTTATTTGCCATTTGTATAAGTACATAGGAATTTTTTGGTTTTATACTAGGACTGTAACAACTAATCCATAACGCAGATAAAATGGTGGTAAAAATCGTTGACAACAAATTTTATTGTTCAGCTGCATTTTTGCAGGTTTCGGTCTAATTTGCATCATTTTGTTCCACTGCACAACATCAAGCCAAAATTAATGCATTGCTTGATACAAGCAGAATCTAAATTCGCAAGTAGATGCTCAACATGGTAAACTAAGTGTGGCCATGAGTTGTTTAAGGTCACACCTGACTTTCACTCCCTCAGGACACAAATTTACAGTGAATACTGGTTAGCCAGTCAGTCATAATCTGCAGTTTGGGAACATTTCAGTTTGCCAATAAATTCACACCAACAATGGAGAGCGCAGTTGATAAGTCCAAGACTGTTGGTTTTTAAACTTGGATATGCTGCTGGAAACAGATCCAACTCATTTGCCAACTCATTCGAGACATCATCTGAGTGCATGTGCGACCACGGCAAGGCAGAAACAGCTTTTTCACGATAGTCTCCTTGTGGCATTTAAGGTGCTTTTAGCAGGAAATTCAAACAGCTAAAAACAGAACTACAGCTATAGAGGCGTTTATCACTACAGACTTGCAACCATACTTGAGAGTAGTGCTGTCATGATACCAATATTTTAATATTGATATCAAGTCGTGAATTTTTCCTAAAAAAGTGATGTACTCTCAAATGTCATTACTGCGCTTTAAGTAAAATAATGTTTTAAGTATTTGGGTCATTTGCAAGCAGGTCAGTTAAAATGTAACCATAATAGTTAAAAAAAGCAGGTCGAGCATCTTTTTGCATTTAATATTAGCGGTTCAATTCACTGTCTGGTTCAATTAATCAGCACGTTTGGGTCACTCGTGAAATCGACCTGCGCATCACTGTAGACTATCTATGAATATGTATTTTACTGCTGGCAATTTTGACATTTTTATCACTCAGATTTCTTTCATGGACATAACAGGGGAGTGAACAAGTCAGCTATCACCTGTCAGTCTTTGAATTCTTTGAAAAGTTCGGGATGTTTGTCTGATAGATGTCTGGGCCGGTTTGACGTGGTACCTTCCTTTGCGAGACACACTTAAACACAGCAGCACCGTCGGGCAAACGCTGTTTTTAAGGGGCTTGCCTTTTTCATCTGCATGATAGCAAAAATATCTCTATATTTCACTTCGGGCCTCCTCGTTTTTAACGAGTTCAGGTGTTGTCGAAGCCCTTGCCACTTCAAGTGAAGAAGTGCACTGCTCTCTTTGCTGATATTCTCAGTTGTTTCCTGCAACGTCATCACTGTCACTGTTGAGTTTCAAGAAGCAGATTCCTTTTAGACAGATCAAATATCCATTTTCATAACAAAAGTATAGATTTTCTCAAAATGCTGGTATTGTACTTTTTTCAAAATTCTAGCACTGCAGTTCTCAGCACTGGTTTATCATGCAACCCTATTTGGTAGTAGGGCTAGTTAAGTTATGCAGCACCAGCACTAGCATAGATGATGATTAATTAGAATATTAATTAAAACCGACATTCAAAACCGATCGATGTAATGTTGCCCATGATGGTTACTTTGTTTTTTTTTTAATTCTGTTAATACTTAAAAAAAAATTAATACTTTCCCCAGTGTGTGTTCATGTACAGTCCACAGAAAAAACATACTAGTGTATGTGTTGCCAAGTAACTCCACCCTGTACAGTCTGTGACATGGAACCAACATGGGGGGATGCTGACTGAGCAACTCGTGCAGCATCAACACTACCAATATTTAAAAGTGTGAACCGCTTATAGTGACCACGACCATAGTGATAGCCATTTATATCGACCAAAAAGCCAGGGACAGAATAATTCCTGTACAAATACGGTTTAAATAATTTGCTTATAGTAATCAATCAGCCTGCTTACAGTGTTCATTTTGGGTTTTTTTATACATAAAATATGGAAAAAATTACGATTATGTTAATTCTTTTTTTTTACTTGCCTACTTGCCTTGCGGTAACCCATCTGCTTCTGGCTAGCTACCTGAGGCTAATGCTGCACAAACAGAAAACATGACGGGGAAAAAGAAAGTCATTTTCTTTCAATGACCAATGTAGACTCATCAAAATTCATCATAAACTGCCAAAAAAACCCAACGAAATGCAGTAGTGAAACTACAATAAGCTATATTTTATGAACAGTACTGTATTACTGTATCTGAATTATAATAATAATAAAAATGTATGCGCGTAGAAATGAAAAGAACCAAGCTTAACTTGTGATCTGGTCTGAAGAAACAGAAGAAGATCTGGATAACATGTCAAAACAATTAAAAAGTATTTGCTACAATTGGACTGCACAATATCGGGGGAAAAATCATTTCAAAATCAAATATGGTGATGTCATTCTGTTGTAATAAATATTGGGATATTGATATGGCAATATTATTATTATTATTATTATTAATAATAATAATATGTTGTCTGCTAAGGGCAGCCATCCATAGTGGCGCCGAGGGAGGTGGGGGTTAAGGGCCTTGCTCAAGGACCTGTATATGTGCTGAGGCTGGGTTTGAACCGGTGACCTTCTGATTACTGGCACACAGGCTTAGCCCACTGAGCCACATGCAGCTGCAAGATTAATGAAGCATGATATAAATAATATTAATAAAGCATGATTATAACCAACAACCAACCATTCAATTGTCTCTTTTGTTCCATGTTTTATTGCTGGCTGAACCTGTGAAGCACTTTGGTCAACTATAGTTGTTTTAAATGTGCTATACAAATAAAGTTGAAGTTGAAGAATATCTTGATACGACCTTTTGGCCATATCGCCCACAGCTAGTCTCAACCGCAGTTGTGTCTCCCCCACTAATGTTGTGTGATAAGTGAAGTAAAACACACTTATGGAAAACATGTTTGGAGATCTTCAGTGTGGAACAGGTCAGGTCAGGTCAGGTCCGGTCTGGTGTGGGATGAAGAATACCCCAAAAACATTTGTAGCAACCAATTTAATTCAACACTTGCGGGGCCTTTTTTACTTGAAAAAATGTTTAGTCAGCTAATTATTATCAAACAAAGAAAACTGGAATTGGCTAGGATCGGTAACAGCAGGTCAGGCTTTTAAAAAATAAAAAAAAAACCTGGGATGAGCCAAAGAAAATGCAATCGAGGCATCTTTATTCACAACACATGAAGATGAACCTGTTTGACAAATATATATACCTAACTACACTGTAGATTGGAAGAACAGGGGAACAGGGAAGCATTAATCCTTAATGACGGGCTGCACATGGCCACCTCACACGAAGGCCAAGTAGAGCTTAACACTTATCAGACAAGACTTTATACAATGCAAGTCACCCTGGAACAGAATTCCAGCCTTCTTAAGCCTGTGTCCAGCTGATATTACATCTGCTTCAGAATTTGGAGGACAACGTATTAGTGTTGATTGCTAAGGACGACCAAGTTAATTAAAACTGCAATATCGATACACGGGAATTATCATATTGTGAAACAAAAAATAAATTAAAGCGGTATAATTCTATCACAAATATCGATACCTGATGAAAATGTGCTTTACGGCTATTGCACACATCCAACAACACTGTAAAAAGTTATGTCACGTAGTGGACACGCCAGATCTGCATCTTGGGGTGAGCCATAATCGCAGTCATTTCATGTGTATTTAGTGCGGAGAAGCAACACAGATGGACAGAAACCACTGTTGCCCATTGCTATCTAGTTAATAAGCAGGGCAGCAGGGAGTAAGATTTGTCATTATTATGGTTTTAAAATGAAGATAAAGGGTGAACTTGCAGATCCGTCAGCCCCAGTATGCAAGCTCTGCTACAAGGTAGCAACACATCTAACCTGATGTAGCATCTGTCTAGTTCTCTGGTTCAGATTTAAATAAGGAGATTAAAGATAGTCAGGTGCGCATAACGCATATAAATTGATAATGATGTAATTTATCAGCTATTACATTTTATGTTATTGTTTAAAGTTTTTTGCCAATGTGCAATTTCATTCTTAGGCCTTTACAAATTGATGAAAAATAGGCAAGGTTAAATGACCATGTTGATAACAGAACGAACACAAATTTAAACCTGACATTAGCATATTATTGATGAGGTTTTGTTAGGCCAAAACTGGGATCAAAGTCAAAATTTTGATACTGATCCAACTCTAGTGGCAAATAACCATAAGACTAAATCGATGGATGAAAATATGGCTAATTTCAATAATCCAATTCTATTAACATTGTACTATGTTAATACTGTCACAGAAAACCAGAGCATAACCTGAGAAGCATAGAGCCTAAGGCAGACTACACACACAATAACACACTAATGGCAATTTACAATTACCACTGGACAGCCTATCCCCGAACGACCGCAGACACAAGATGGGCGATCTGGGAGAAACTCACATGAATTGAGAGAACATACAGAAACTGCACACAGATCCAAGGCCCTTTCTGAAACCACTCTCATTATACTGTGGCAGTAGGATCTGCTATTTAACCCCTTTGATTCCTTTTGACTGCAGTTATAACAGCTAGGGCTTGCACGGCTTAATTTAACTTGGGTAACTGCCATTTAGATTGACATTTTGAGTGACATTTATGCAGCAGATTTCCCTAGCCTTGCTGGAGGATCCCGTGATCAACATGGCACAATGAGAGGTTTTTAAAAAAAGCACATTCAAGAAAATGGGAGAAAATGGAAGCAAAATTCAGACTGAACAAATACAACTCCAATGCCAAGGGTACATACCCAGAAGATGGACTTCTTGGGCAGGCATTGTGTTGATGCCCCACTTTTGTAACAAGACCATCTGCACCCACGATAGCTAGACAACTGCCATGTGGGACTCTCAATGAAAAAAGAGGCCAAAGTTTAGACTGATATTTTTACAGAAACTATTATGCACTATTAACGTGACTGCAGGTGTGTGAAGTTTTCACATACCTGTTACATCTACAAATAGTACCTTTAATAAAAATATTTCAGTTTTGCACTGGCAGCCACCGCATACTCCTGCATATGCCCCATTCAAATTAATACTGTTCAGCAAAACATATATTCTTTCTATGTATGCTGAATAAAACACTCTTTTTAGGGAATTAAAAATGACCACCATGCATGCATCTCATTGCTTCACAACTGAAGCCTTCCATTTGTGTAGATAGAACCAAGAGAGCAGTAAAGATCCAAGATGGCCGTTTGCTTGATGAACAGAACTAGGGCTGCTGCAAGGGGACACTTTGCAGTAAGACTGCTCAGCCTCATCACATTACAGAAAAGGTCAAGTCTGGTCCCTACTGCCATCTCTCACACCACACAGTTTCCCACAAATTAAATTTATATCTGCAGGATCCAGCAGCTATTACTGCTTTCAATCAATCAGTTTTTAAACATTATTCCACGCTGCAATTTAAATTAACATTTAAAACATGAATATACTAGCTATTAAAGGTCAGGAAATGGTTGTTACTGCATAAAATACCAAAAAAACCAAAGCACTGTAGTATCATTCAACTGAACAAAAATAGATTACTTTTTTGCAAACTGGGTAATTTACATTATTATGATCCGTGCTCATACAACATATCATTACATTAATTACACTTTCAGGAAAATATTATAAATAGTTACATAGGCTCATCGGAGGTTTCTTTTATTTAAGACACCACAAACACGCTGTCAATCAATCTTAGCTAGTGATCTATGCATCCATTTAAAAACTCTGTAGGAGATAACCTCTTTACAACATTTTCATGCAAATGAGGGAAAAAAATAACAGCCTATCGACAAGTATGCTCACTGCAAATATATTATAGGACAGATTATCAGGTTCACGGGACCCATCAAAAGCTTGCAGGATGGGCCAGAAGTCATTAAACCTTCTGGATAGGAAGAGGGTGGTCACATATGGTTTCCCCCTTCAAACTGATACTGTCATAAATGCCACGACAAATACACAAACCCTCTAGTACCTCAACATGCAGCTCAAGTGACAGGTTTGGTATTGCTGAAACTGCTGATATTTGATATTTTAATATGAGTTTGTATTTGTGCTGAGGAGGCTGGAAGGTAGGATAATTCATTGACATCACTGGGCATATTTACCATTAAGTCTCTTTCAGCACATACGTGTAGATGTCTGGCTTCTGGAAAGGTCATAGCAGCATATTTAGCCAAAACAACCTTTCCCCACAATGCCATTTGAAAACAATGGCTGCCATTATATATGAATGCAGAGTAGAGATGTGATGACTTAACAGAAATCACACAAAGAGAGAATAAGCAGAAACCCAACACTACCAGCGCCAATAGGTTTGGGAATTGCTTTGTCTGTTCCACAAATGTGTTGTATGTTAGCAAATTGACCACAGCAAATCCATAGCAAAAAAACCACCACCTGCAAAATGCTAAACTCTTCCAGGTTATTCACAGCTATAAAAAGTAATAAACTTTAACCTACTGTTCACAGGTCAAATTTTTTAAATGCCTAAAAGAAACGCCAAGCATCAAATTAAAATTTAAATCAATAATAATCAAAATGTTAAGCCTAACCGAAATCCAAATATAGTAAACTGGATGCAAAATGCATGATATCTAGCCTTATTTCTCTACAGCAATAGAATATCATAAAATACCTCCAGAGTGGACATAAAACCGTAGAGACAATGTATTCTGCTTAGATTAGTCGTGCATGGTCACGACGTGTCTCACATCACGCTCTCCATGTACCTCCAAAATGCGAGCATTACAGGACTTGGGCGGGGTCCGAAGGCACCGTACACCCACTAAAACAAAGATCACCGCCGCGGGATTTTATAAAGCATGGCCCACACACATTCGTACCAACGCCGGTGGGTGCCGTGCAGTGAGGCCATGTAAAAAATATGTGTGCGCCGGTCCGCGACCCCCGCCCACCCGGGGGCCTGCTCAGAAACGGACACGACTCAGTTACACTCGCCTCGGCGCTCGCTAATAACGCGACATTATAATATAGGTACACGTTTCTTCACGATGCATTCAAGTTTCCCCACCCTGACTCGATTACTAACGGGCTTGCTATATTTACCTAGGTACACGGTCCTTTTCGTCATAATATATACGAATAAACGCCCAGCTAAGCGAATATTAAGTCGTTGTCAGCTAAAATGCACAGACAAACAAGTTTAGCAAGGAGTCCAACTTTTCACCAGCGGCGGACCGGCTAGCCGAGTGTATAGCGAGGACGGCTCATCGTAGCGGTAGCATCCATTAGGATGTCACTAAGCAGCCCGTCACCGACCTGTAACCAGCAGCCCTGCCACTTCTCGTCTAGTTACCCCGCTAGTTAGGCATCTCGCTAAACGTAACCGGGCTAATCGAAGTATCTAGAACAGGCTAGCTCACGAGGGAGCTAATAGCACGCGCGCGCTGTTAGCTTAGCGGCTAGCCGACGAAGCCGTGGCGGGACGCCGGGGAGGTGGGCGAGGGGGCTAACGGCGGGCTTTACCTCCCACCCCGCCTCCAGGCCCGGCCCTTTTTTTAACGGACGCCGTCTTACCTTCACCAGCAAATTCTTCACCACGTCCATGTCGCCGTTTTTCAAGGCCCACATTAATTCCTTATCGCCCATTTTTGTTCCTCTCCCCCTGTCGTTATCCCAGCTCAGTGCGCCAGCGCGTCCCTTACCCAAAACGCAAACTAACTCACCTACCTAACCAGTTAACTTCAACCTCGTTTGCTTTTTTCCACCTCCCACTCTCTCACCTTCGGCGCAACGCAGCGAGCTGGACGGCCGACAAGCTGTATATTTAAGCCGGCCAAACTGTGCCTATTAGCAGCGGCTAGCGGACAGCAGCTGTCAATAAATGGCGCGATGCGTTTTATTGATATTCTAATTTAAAAGAAAGTTTCAAAGAGACGTTAGGGAAAGAGGGATCCGCCTTTTTCCAGCTAGCGAATACTATTTCCGAGGTTGAAAACCCGGAAGGTAATGCTCTGCCTGTCCTTCACTTTTCCCCGTATAACTGAAGGGGGGGGTCCTCCTTTACCAATATGGCGACAGGGAGTCACTGCTGCAACTACCGTGTGTAGAGTTATGATGAACGTAAATGCTGCTGCTGCTGATGATGATGATGAAGAAAATGATTATTCTTTCGATTTCCCAGCACTCAAAAGCCACTGTCCAAGGGGCACGGCTTTGCAGCAATAATCCTCCCTAGTGCATTATCGATTTAATGACTTAGATTCCAGACTTGCTCTTATCTAATTGTGCGGTGTTATAGGAATTTCGTTTGTTTTTTTCCCCCCAGATAGTGACGATGAAGTTAACGAAATAATCAAATGATTAAAATCATATATCTTCTGGCCATAAGGACAATGAGCAATAATTACTGTAAACTAAACTGGCGGGACTGTTGATCATGCATTGAAAAATAACATAAAATAATGAAACATAGCAGGTATTTAAAAAACAAACCTGAAATACTCATTGAAAAACCAATAAAACTATGCAGAGCTTCCAAATCACTTTATGTGTGTAGTACACTCTTGGCAAACTATGATGAGACTGACGTCGCCCCCCCCAACCAAATTTAATGTAATTACTGAATACATCACTAATAAACCAAGGCCTCAGAATGAGGTTAAGGGATATTGGTGAGCCTGCTAAATGGTGTTTATGGTAATAATAAGGGTAGAAACACGAAACAAGCAGTACGCAGATAGGTTGATATAGAAAATATTTCAATGTATGACACAAACAAACAGTAAAATCTCAAAAGTGTCTTTAACTGATCTGTGTAAATTAAATTTCTCTGGGACAAGCCCTTGTCTATTTAGGTAAAAGAATGTTTCATGTTCTAAAACATTTTAACCGTTTTCTCCATGATTTATTCCATGTATCTCTTGCAGGTTTCAAAGGATAAACTGTGACGTGTAGGGTATTGTGGTTTTAGTAGCTATCAAAGGGCATAAACTGGAACATGAGCGTCTCATAAAGGAGAGCCAATAAAATGAGCAACAGAGCTATTAATAATACAAGGGCAATGCATGAGTGAGAAGGGAGTTGCGAGACTATTATACTAAGCACAGGGTAAGTGGGGGCTGGGTGCCCTGTTTGCGTCTCTGATGCCTGCTAATGAGTCTAACAACATGTACGGCTGACGTGAGCTATTAGGAGTGCTTTTAAGGTGTCTCTGCTGCAAGTGGACAACCAGATCTCTCTCTCTCTCTCTCTCTCTCTCTCTCTCTCACACTCACACACACACACACACACACACACACAAACGATTAATGCCACCATTACCCATTATTTATTTTTACCTATGAGAACTTTAAAACATAGTGACTGATATAACCTTTTTGAATCAGATACAAATGGCCTTCAATTATAATGAGTTATAATAGTCATGGACCAGCACCTTGAAACTGTATCACATTGATTGGAGAGTAAACCATTAATGATATAAAAGTTTCTCATAAAATCTTACTTGTATTAAAAGCCTTAAAATTGGTCACAAACACCCAGATTGTGGTTCTTTGCCATTCCAAAATCTGCTGCAGCCAATTTCTGGCCTAGGGTCCAACTACTGACCTGAATTATGGTGACCCAAAGCGTTCCCCTGGTGACCAATTAGATATAACTGCCTACCTACAATTAAATACATGTAGGATACCTAACGATCAACTTAGGAAATTGATATAAAGAGATGTCTACTACTTTTTTATGGGGATAAAGAACCAGTTGTCTTTATAATTACCCATTCACCTTCCAAACTGTTTATCCAGCACTGGGCCGCTTTGCACTTGGGGGGCACCGTGTGGCTCAGGAGGCAAAGCTTCTGTGCCTGTGATCAGAAAGTCATCAGCATCTCTGTAGGCCCTTAACCCCCAGCTACCTGGGCACTACATCAGGTGGCTGAACCTCACAGCTGGCTTGTTCTCACCCACAGAGAGCAAGTTCGGGGAGGCAGAAAAGTTATTTTACTATGCAGATCAATAAAGTATCAATTATTACTTGGTAGAATTTATAGTTAAAATGTTCAATACCATCTTTACATAACTTGTATCTATTTTTCTACCTGCTAACATTTCTGAAAGAAAACTAGTTTTCTTTATATCAAAACAATCATAAATTTAAGGTGAGCAATCGTTCTAACTCAGTAGTATACTTTGAATAGGCCTTTGAGATGGATTACAGCTCTAGGAAGGCAACAGCTGTATTAATATTTATGGGTGAAAAACAATATGGTAATCCTTTGTGTTTTCCATCATCTATCTTCTATAACGTCTTACTCAGTAGAGGGTCACATTGTAACTGCCACAATATCCAGTTATATAGTCTTCAATACCTTCTTAACATAACTTGAGTCTGTTGTACTTCTTGTTGACATTTCCCAATAAAACATATTATTTATAACAACACTCCCATTCATTTAAGGTGAGCAGGTCATTCTAATGTACTAGAATGCTTTGAACAGGTCTTTGAGATGCATTGAAATTCAAGGAAGACAACCATTTGTAATGTGATTATTGCATATTGTATTTTGTGCATACAGTATGTATAGCGTATACTGTTCCACAGTTATTGTTCTATGTACAGTTTGAATTTATTTGGTGTTGCACTGCTGATGATTTCACTACTAGTTCACTTTTTCTAATGATGTGACAATAAAAATGACTGCATTTGGTTTATAATAATATTTATGTCTGAGGAACTATATGATAGTTTGTCATCATTCATCCTCCATCACTGTTTGTTCAGGACAGGGCTGCAGTGATTGTTGAGCCTTTCCTGGGAAGCACAAGCCTGGCAAAATCCTGATTGGGATGTCAGTCCATCGTGACTCACTCGCAGTCGACCAGGGTTGGGGCCATTCTGGAATGCATTCATCAATTCCAGTCCAAATCAGGAAATGGAACTGGAGTTGGGATCGGAAAAAAAACTATGGAGAACAGAATTGGAAATGAATTCAAATTTCAGGGAGATTTAAATCCCAACTCCAGTTCTATTTCCTGATTTGGACTGGAATTGATGATGCATTCTGGAATGGCCCCAACCCTGCAGTCGACGGTTTAAAGATGTCAGTTCATTTGCATCAGAGCAGCCAGAGGTAACCTATAGAGAACCAGGAAAGACATGCAGGATCAACACACTGAGCTGAGGGTGGAAATAAAACTCACAACCGTGAAGGTGTCAAACCACTGTACCACCTACTGAGCGGCTGAGGTTTCCCTCATTTTTAAATAGTTATTATAGCATTATGATGTTTTCTACTGCTGAACACATTTCCCAGGCTCTGCTGAAGGCACTTTTTCATGGTAGAACTGTAATAGAATAGATTAGCGATGCTTTATTGATCCCCATGGGGAAATCTTCTTTCTGCGTATCCTGTCTTGCCCTCCATGAGACACACAGACACATATACAGGTGAGAGGGTCAGCCAGTGTGCAGCACCCCTGGAGCTGGGGGTTAAGGGCCTTGCACAGGGGCCCAAAGATGGCATCAATTTGCCAGCCCAGGGATTTGAACTGACGACCTTCCAATCACAGGCACAGGGTCCTACCTCCTGAACTGCACACCAGTCAAAACATTTATGCGAGAGGTGAGGGGACAACCCTGTCTACTCAAGTTTAATGAATTAATACCATATAACGTAAGATTATTCCGTGTGTCAGAGAGATAGAGAGTCTGAGATCAAAGGCGTAGTTCTTGAGAAGGGGGAGTTTTGTGGTTTCTCATTGAAGTTGCTGAGCAAGTGCTTAGTTGGTATACCTGTTCATATCACAGAGGCACCCTTTGCCATCTCAGAATTTATCGCAGTTACAAATTCATACACTAAACAAAATTCAATATGGAATTTGTTACTGGTGACCATGGAAACAAATAGAAGGGACTTGAGAATAGAGGTCAAATAAAGGAACGGACAGATTTCATCACTCTTGCGACAAAAGACCACAACACAGCCACCAAGGAGTGATTGCCATGACTTTTAAGTTGAATCAGCATCAGGAAAGGTGCAAGTATAATGAAGAAATATATAAAACATATTTGGAGACTCGTAGGTCTGACAGGGTAATCAAGCCATATAAAACCCTGTTTTGCTTTCCTCAGCAGTAACGAAATTAAAGAGAGAGAAAGAGACCTCTGGACTGAGACCGTGTCAGCATTGTTATGTATTACAGGTTGTTTCCGTTGCAAAATGCGAGCGATGAAAAATAGAAGAGGCTAAGTTGAGGGTTGCAGCGTATGAGCGAGAAACACATTACCCATATTCATCTATTCTCCACGGTTGTTTCCATTTTAATGTCCCGCTTTTTATTTTTCTGGGCCGGTTATAGATAAATCACACGCTGGCTACAGCACATCACATTGTTATTTGAGGTGAAATAAGCTCCCAAAAAATTGGCGAGTTGCTGATCTGCATACTAAATAGCTACGTCAAGGACAAGTCTCATGTGAGCAGCCTCATGACTCCTATCCTTTCTCTTCATCCTCCCCTCCTTCTGTAGGGGGGAAAAATACTCAATATCTTTCCCGGTTCCGTTGATGACACAACGGTGGATGATAAAGCTCCTTGTTGCAGCCACCATTATGTGAAATAAACACTCCCAGGAAAAAAGCCAATCGGACCGATGGCAGAAAGAACCGTAAAAGTCACAGGTTTTTGGGAACTCAATACTGTCTGTGCAGGGAATAAAAATGAGGGTGATGGAATTCTCTCCCTGCGAGACCACAACAGAGCAAACAAGCTGGCCTCGTCCTGTTGGGAAGAATTACACCTTTCCTCCACCTGTCAGACGATCACAGAAAGACTGCTGGGAAATTTCCTCTGGCTGCGTAAAGCAAACACCAATATGAGAATATGATATAATTCAGTTCACCTGGGAGGGAGAATCCATTGATTCTGATAGCTAAATTTACCTGTGATCTTAATAGGTTTACAGTTCATTCACACTTTTCAGACAATCACAAGAGTCTAGGTCACTCCCATTAAATAATGGCAAATAGCTGACAAAGTACTCTGATATGCTATGCTATGCCACTATTAGTGAATAGCTTTTAATATTTAATCAGGTATATGCTGTTTTATTTTCAGTCCTATTAATATTAGCATGATGGATAAGAGTGTTGACCTATGGACTGTTGGCCCAGGCGGCAGCTAAGACTCTGCCTAAGTACCTTTGAGCTGGGAACTTGGCCTGAGTCACGTCTAAAAAAAACATCCAGCCATATTATTATGTAAAACTGCTATTGTGGAAAAACACCATTACCTGAGCAACATAATAATGGAAAGAGTAACAATAGGTGTCTGCATTGTAATCATTACTGTGGGCTGTCCACGCAGTCATGTCGTGTGGAGACTTAGTCAATAGCGACAATAGTGACATTATTATTACTGTTATTTCTTTATGTAGTGGAACATTTTGTATAAGGCAGCATAACTATTGAAGAAGTTACAAAAGAAGTTTTGTCGGTAAGACTGAAAACTTAACATTGAGCGCAAGGCAACTCATTTTGTAAGTGCACATGTGCATCTTCAGACCCTGAAAACACTGAGGATTTTGCATCGACCCCTACATAATACCATGCTTTCGTCATCATTGTTTTTCTGTGTTTGCATTTCAATCTTCAGGAAAGAAATACGTGACTTAATCTGATTGATCAAAATCGTTCAATAATCTCAGCTTTTTGAAACTCACCCATTATGGATGTGCACAGTGAGCTCCAACAGCCCAACAATGAAACAGACCAATAAATACTGTCGCCACCATTATCACCCACTGATCAGCAACAACAAAGGAAGATATTACACACCCCCTACTTTCATAAAAAATGCATATTGTAATGAAAAACTCCTTCCCCTGACTGCCTCAGGCTTAGTCATTCATTTTCACTGCAGGCATGGTATCAAAACATGGAACATTCCAGGTTCAGCATCATATGTGCCCTGGAAGCCTCTGCTATGTGTGTCCATTGTAATTGGTTCGATTTATCTTCATCAGAGTACATAGAACATTCCCTGATGCCACGATGAGATCAAGAAACATTAATCTCCCTCCATTACATAAACCCACCGCCTTGTTGACTCAGGTCATCCTCAGAAGCTTCCGGTTCCCATCCGGTGGTGTCAGCTCAGCTTCCCAGTTCTTCAAGCCCTAGTCAGCTGGTGCCCCTTGGTGGCCCTCAGAGTCCATCAATGTCCTCACTGCAAAAGTCTCCAGACCTCTAGGGGGAGCTATCATTTGTACAAGATCCATGAAACACACAAGGGTTACTCCTGATGGTACGTTCCAGATACAAACAAATACAATATAGTCAAAATGATATCTTTATTTGTCGGCATTAATAAGTTTGTGCATGTGTGTTCTGACCCAATCGGCCAGCACCCCTCTTACACCTCTTGTCTAGGGTATGTCCCCCCTTTTGTCCTATGTTGCCTGGAATAGGCTCCACCCCCCACAGCCCTGTACTGGATAAGCAATTGGAAGATGGGTGGGTGGGCTAATGACTGTATGAATCACTATAGTTCAATTTACTAAATGTTTCAAAGGCTCATAAACTCTCCCTGCGAGAAAGATGTTCTGCAACATGGATGAGGAATCCAGCTAGAGAGCCGAGCCAAATATACATGTGCAGTGCATATATAGTAGCAATTTAAAGGACTTAATTTGAAACTTTCATAAACATTCAAGCTCATAAAATGGTAAAAGGTCGTGTTTGTAGCTGCGCAAATGCAGTGGGTCTTGTAATCATGTTTACAATTTAAAGAGATTTGCCATCTGTGTCACAAATGTCACCCAACACCACAATGGCCGGTAATTCCCATGCAGACTCTCCTGGCCTGTCATTTGTGTGGTATATTCTCCTGGCTTGTGTGTGCAGTGTTAACTTGCTGTAATCGCTGGACCCTCAGTGCGCCATCACAGGTCCGCATCCTGTTGCTGGGGGTGACACCATCCACTTTTTGCATGTGAGAATGTTCCGAAGGCTGTTGAATGTCTGAATGTACTTTGGAGGTAAAACTTTTTTTGTGTTTGTTTCGCTGTCTCCCCAGTTATGACTCCAATGTACACATTTCTCTACACTGCAGTTCTTGTATGGGATTGTACATTTTAAACCTGTCCACTGCACACTACATCCTACACCACAGGCTCTTTATCGGATCGTACATTTCAGAACTGTCCACAAATTTCCCCACATTGGGGACTGTACATTTTAAACCTGTCCAGAATACATATTTCCCTACATAACGGCATTAATTTTGTACATTCAAAAATCCACAGTCTTCATCCCATCCACCTACTTTCCAAGTGTTTATCCTGATCAGGGTCACAGGGGGACTCAATCCTGTCACATTATTAAGCATATACTAAAAAAATATTTATGAGTTTAGCGGTAAGTGATGATATAATTGGTGAAGGAAATAGACATAAATTAGCATATTTTTTCAAGTGCTCAGCTTCTATTTGGTGTCTTATATTCTGTGGGATGTTGGCAGGGGTTAGTCTTTCACCAGGACCAGGCATGCAGCGCAGCCACTGTCCCATGCAAATGCAATGCAAATGCTAAAAGTTGATAATGCTAATGTGCTTTACGTGTCACGGTGAAGAGGGAGAAGGAGTCACCCGGGCAGTAGCCGACTAATGGATGAGTCCTGCTGGGAGCAAATGTCCCCAGACATGCACCTGCAGCTGGAGACCTTATAGCCTGAGTCAAGGCCTTTGCGTTAAAGGAGGCAGATTGTCATGTGATCTCTGTCTCTTTTCCTGTTTAAGGAAACCATAGGGCCTAGCTCCTGCTGGCGCCTGTATCTGACAGCCCCTAGGGGTCAGCAGAGAGCAGGCCATGGCTGGGCAGTGGTCTAGCACACTGTGTTTACTGTTCAGGCACAGAAACCCTTGTGCAAGGCAAGTTGCCTCCAGTGATATTGGTCATATGGTTTCCTTACATTATTTTAAGCCAAATAAAATGCTAATATCTGTTTTTATGAGGGAACCATGGATCGGTATGTAAGCTCATACACAGATTAGCCATAGTGTAAGTGCCCCTCGTGCCACCAAAAAAGCTTTGACCTGACGAGGCATGGACTCCACAAGACCTCTGAAGGTGTCCTTTGGTATCTGCCACCAAGATGTTAGCAGCAGATCCTTTAAGGCCTGTAAGTTGCGAGGTGGGGCCTCCATGGATTGAACTTGTTTGTCCAGTACATCCCATACATGCTCGATCGGAATGGGATCTGGGGAACTTGGTGGCCAAGTCAATACTTTGAGCTCTTTTTCATGTTCCTCAAATCATTCCTGAACATTTTTTACAGTGTGGCTGGGTGGATGGTGCGGCTGAAAGAGACTGCTGGGACATACCATTGTCATCCACCCTGGCGCCACCTCTTCCCCAGGTAAACGACACACACTCACCTGACCATCCTTATGATGAAGCAGAAAACATGACTCATCAGGCCAGGCCACCTTCTTCCATTGCTCCATGGTCCAGTTCTGACGCTCGCGTGTCCATCGTCAGTGCTTTCGGTGTTGACAGGGGTCAGCATGGACTCTCTGGCCGGTCTGCGGCTGTGCAGCCCCATACACAGCAAGCTGTGATGCACTCTGTGTTCTAACCTTTCTATTACAGCCAGCATTAACTTTCTCCGCAATTTGTGCTACAGTAGCTCTCCTGTGGGATCAGACAAGACAGGACAGCCTTCGCTCCCCCATGAGCACCAGTGAGCCTTGGGCCCCCATGACCCCATTGCCAGTTCAGCGGTTGGCCTTCCTTGGACCACTTTTGATACGTTCTGACCACTGCATACTGGGAAAACCCCACAAGGCCTGTCGTTTTGGAGACACTCTGAGCCAGCCATCTAGCTGTCACAATTTGGTCCTTGTCAAAGTTGCTCAGATATTTACTCTTGCCATTTTTTTCCTGCTTCCAACACACCAACTTCAGGAACTGACTGTTCACTTGCCTAGTATACAATGACAGCCTTGACAGGTGCCATTGTAACGAGATAATGTCATTCACTTCACCTGTCTGTGGTTTTAATGTTATGGCTTCCATCCGAACTACCCTGTCACCCATGTCCTGCCCCATACACTATGTATAACCCCAGCAACACCACCACGCAGCTTTTACTACTCCATCCGACTCCCACTTACTCTTCCATCCTACACCCACTGCCCCTAAACGTCACTCACTACCCCATTTGACCCCCTCTACCCTGGACACCACTTATTTCTCATCATCTCTGACAGAGGGATCCTGCTCCTTAATGTGGATGTGGCTGCTGATTAGATGTGACAAGTTATCAGGCCTGGACTACTGCTCTCCTCCTCTGCCTCTCAGCCGTGATTCCCAGTGCAATCTGCTACCTTCAGGCCCACAAATGTCCTTCTATGATCTTATACTCACTCCTTTTTACCAGATGGCTATCCCCAGCGTAACCTTACTGCCATACTATCTCTTAATCCTTCTCTTCCACTGTCGATTACTGCTCTGTCAGTTTTAAGGTATGTTACTAAGAAATAATACCAAACATCTGAGGTGGAACGTTCAGGTCCAGAAAGTACAAATCCAGACCAAGATTTTGTTTCAACCTATCTGCTGAGTCCTCTGTGACTGTGACTCTTTATACCCAACTGGCTGGTTGAAGCAAAATCTTGGTCTGGATTTGTATTTTCTGGACCTGAACTTTTCACCTCTGCAAAACACATACTGTAGGTGGGAATATTGGGAGCGCTAAATCGCCCGTTGTGTGTGACTGTGTTTGTGTGCCTGGCAAAGGAGTGGCATCCCATCCAGGACTTTTTGCCACCTTCTGGCCAATACTGGCTGAGAAAAGCTCCAACGCCCCCCCAGACCCTGACCAGCATAAGTGGTTCAAAGATGGATGCATGGAAAATAAATAAGTTTAACTATTAAACAGCGTCCTTGAGTGCAGAAACTATACTTTAGAAGTATTGTATTTACTGCATGGTGAATTTGCATAATGGAGAATGAGAGAGGTTCATTCTTATATGTAAATAAGCATGTAAATTAAAAAAAAAACATCAAAGGAGACTAACAGGGAAGCTCAACGACCTTCTGTGATTGAAATTGTTCCGCCATTTTCAAGAAGGTTCAAGCTTGTCGCAGATTAGATAAATTAGATGAGATGAGATTAGATGTATAAGACCTGATTAGTTATTCTTGCTTTGAAATTTTTTTAAGATAATACCAGAATTTAAAAAAAATCACTTTCAATATTAATGCCATTAATGCCACTAATCATTTAAATTTTGCCCCTGAGCAGTTATAGAGTCAAAATGCTGCCCAAAAACGTGATTTGTTTGCTATCCAAATACGTCACACTTAGGGCTAATCAATAAACTCCTACCAACTGGAAAAATAGGGAAACCTTCCACTGAGTACATGTGCATTTTGGAGAGACAATCTGATCTTTTCCATTTCATGAAACACTCTGTTAACTAGGAAACCTCGCTTTCACTGCAGTGTCTTCCAGGAACACATCCTAGCTATGCCTTTCAAAACAAATAAAATTGTCAGTAGTACGAATCTTTAAAAATAAACATTCAAACACCAGCATTGTTCCAAAGACCTTTTACTCCCTATGTGATTTTCTGTTGTCCTCCTTTATTCAGGTACAAATAATGGAAACTATTTTATATCATGTGTACAGTCAGAAGAAAGCATGGTGGAACTGAATGTTTCAAACCTAAACTGTATGGGCTATTTGGCAATGGACTGGATGCAATTCTATGTGTGCGGTGGGAGAATATGCTTATTATCTTTCTCAAAAGAGGTAGGCACTGTTATTGAGTGTCAGACATCTAGAGGCAGAAATAAGAATTCAACACTCACATCTTCCTAAATTCATCATGCAGAAATCGCTGCTGTCACTATACTGTCAGCCCGTCTCCGCAGGTCTGAGGCGACACGCTTTAATTCTTAAGAACAAATATCAAAGTGCTGACTCTACAAAGGCAAGACAAACAGAAGTCACGATTTTGCCAGATTAAACAAAAACGGGAAGGAAACAGAAATGGTATTAATGCTTAACTGACAAGCTTTTGGTCTGGTAAAAGCCTGCCCTCGCGATTGCTGATGTAAGATGAAGACGTAGCTCTAAAAATAGCATTTCTATTTAGTTCGCTCACTCAGACACTGTGAGGGGTCCATCCTGCGCTAATCACTTGGCTTCAGAGACCAAAGCTGTTGGCTGGTAGGCGGAACAACAAGCTGGCCATGCCAAGTCAAAGGAGATGAAGGAAGGCTCCTTGGATTTTTCCATAACCTCTATATCACATAAGGCTTGGCACTGCATAACCATGTAGCATGTTTAATAAAATCTTTACCTAAAGTACTATTAAACTTTTAAATCTTTGCAGACTAACAATTATACACTATAGTATTTTACTCTGACACCTCTGACTTGTTGACATTTTGTCTGATCAGTGTGTTGTGTATAATTATGAAGTTTATATGTATTATGAAATTATTCAATGAATGATGTGTTTAAGTATCACAATCCTGCTCCTTCACAGTGTCCCGTGTCCAAGCTGGGAGGTGAAGCTGAGTAAAGGGGGAAGTTAAAGACTAAGTAAGTAAATTTAATCCAGACAGATGTCACAGTCAGTACTTGGTGTATGAGAGCTATCTATATTCTCAGTAATGTCATGGTGGTAACATTATTGTAGGCCGTTCCGTCCCCATTTCCGTGGCCGTTTCCTTCGCCGCACTGACTCACTGTAGAACGAAACACTTCATCAGTTCATTAGCCTAGCCAGCGTCGGCCCTGATTGAAATCCCATCGCCTCCCTTTTCCATTACGTCTCTGAAAGAAAGTCTGTTTTCTCCACTTTCATCTCAGGCAATTTGTTCGAAAAATGAAGGGAAGGGTTGGGGGGTGGGGTGGGGGGGGTGGGCAGAGATTACATGCACTTTCGGTATTTTCCGTGCGACTGATCGTAATTTCTCTAGTTATATCCCTTTGTGCCTGGAATGACAGGCCGCTCTCTCCCCTGCTAATGCTTCGCTTATTCTTCCTTCAGGTTTATTATTCCACAGATAGTGCTGCACTCTCTTTAGGGACCACGGCGGCATAGGTGCACACACACACACACACACACACACACACACACACACACACACACACACACACACGCACACACACACACATGCACACACACACACGTGCACACAAACACACGTGCACACACACACACACACACGTTTGTATTGTGGGGACTCTCCATTCATTTCTATGACCAAAACCCTAACCCTCTCTATGAAAACCTTAACCCCTACCCAGCCCAAAACAAGCCTTTTGGCATTTTTTGATTTTTGATTGCATTTACAGATTTTTTTATAAAATGAAGTTTTCCCTTGTGGGGCCCAGACAAATGTTCCCAGATTGTCAAAATAACAGGTTTTTATCACAATATGGGGACATTTGGTCTCCATAATGTTATATATATAATAATGTGTTATATATATATCCCCAACCCCCCCCCACACATCCCCGAGTCCTCATTTGCATGATTATAATTGCCTGCTTGGAATGGGCCAGTGTTGCAGCCCCAGGTGTGACCCTGATGAGACCGCGACTCCCTCTCCTGCTTTCTTAATGTCATAAATTGCGGCAGCAAAAAACTAGCCAGACCCGAGAACTCCACCCCCCAACCCCTTCCCACTTTTGGTGATCATTTTTCTCAATGGGAGTGTTTCGCTGAGTGCTGTTTTGTCCAGTGGAGGCCCGGAAAAAAACTCAAATAGTGGCTGATTACCCTGCTGGCTTTCGCTTCCGATCCAAACACCGTGCAAGGTAGCAAATCGCCTTAAAACTTAAAGGTGCACTTGGTCAGAAATTAAATTACTCTGCTACTGTGCAGTTCCAGAAGGCGCCGGGGGGGACAAGAATGTGTCACGTAGGGGCTGCAGGTCTCACAAAGAGGCTTGCGGCCTAAAGTTCTTTCTCACTTTCTTCTGGGTGGAGTCTTGTTTGACGATGGCATTAGTCAGTTGACCAGATGACATTTCCTTATTTAGTAGGTGCCTTTGTCCAAAGTGACATACAAGCGAGATAAGACAGTAGGGTCGGTCGATGTCCCTGTAGAGGTTGGGGGTTAAGGGCCTTGCTCAAGGGCCCAACACTGACATCACTCTGCCAACCAAGAGATTTGAACCGGTAACGTTCTGATCACGGGCACAAAGTCCTGATCTGCAGATCCGCACACTGTCCAGATGATATATGAAAGTATATCAGAGGAGGAGAATCTAGAGACTTTACTGGGGGCTTTAGTGGTGGCCAAGGTAATAGGGGCCATTGCTCAGGTCCCTCATGCTGGAAGCGAAGAGGAAGCACTGCTACAATCAAAACAGGAACAACGTGAAAGATGCATTCATTTAAACTACATTGTCCCACAATCGTATACACAATACAAGGAGAGTCCCCAAACATGATGTCATATTTTCCATATATTCCTCTCAACACTGCAATGGCAGATTTGTGATGAGTGTTCATAATATGCACACAGCCCCAGCTGAGGCAGACCTGGTTATCAACCCTAACCGACATTCAGATCCCGGGAATCCAGGAAGGTCAGGCGTACTGGCTGGAGACACTCACCAGAAAGAGGGATGGTTTGTTACATCACCGACACTTTGTCATACACAGAGATATTAAGGTTACATTTAGATTGGCCACTTGTAAACTAGTGGTCTATCCAACAGTATGAAGCACAAACGTTGTTTATGTGAAGGACTGTAAAATAGACACTGGAATAAATTGTATTGGAGTGACAGTCTTGCCAAGTGCTATATTCTTATGAACTACTGCTTTGTGGAAGTAGTCTGTACAGTAGTTTAGCTTGCTATATGATTTCATTTTATTTTCCAGTCTTAATTATAATACATAATGAACTCTTCTAAGTTTAAAAAAAGTTGATTGAGTATCAGTTTTAACGCATTATTAACTGTAGTCTTTAGTAGCAGCAAGATCTTGAGTTACTTTTATGTGACGGCTTTAAAGGAAGACATTTTATTCGTAATGGTGTAAAATACCATTACATTTAACAGGTACATAATTTATTCCTGATGAAACTGCATGCCAACGTCCATCTTTGGGTTAAGTTCTTGAATAACTGTGCCTGCATTTTTCTTGTAATCGGCTGAAATGATCAGGCTGCCAAGATATTGAACATGGTCTGTGTGGAATTGCTTCTAATCGGAGGATCGTATTGCTATCAACTTGATGATGGAAGCATTTACATGCCATAATGACATGGGACATGATGCTGAACTCTTTAAGGTCACAGCAAGTTAATTTTCCTTCCATGTTTACATGTTAAACTATTAAAAGTTTTGATTGTCACCCATATTCCTGAGACACTTGATTTGGGTGGATTTGTGACTGTATTTTCTGTAGTGTTTGTGTGTGTGTGTGGACCAAATGTTCCCCACAATGTGATAAAAAACCTGCTATTCTTAACGTTGTGGGGACAATTTTTTTTTGGTCCCCACAAGGGAAAATTCTATTTTATACAAATCAAATTTTGTATCCTGTCCTTTGTTTGGTTACTTATGGTTAAGGTTAGGGCTGGATAGGGGTTAAGGTTGATATTGTTGGGACTTGAGTTCACCCTATAGAAATGAATGGAGAGTCCCCACAGAGATATAATTAGAAACTTGTGTGTGTGCGTGTTTGTGTGTGTGTGTGCGTGTGCCGTGTGACCATGTTCGGTCCTGGGTGCTCACACATTGTTATAGTATAGTATAATATTCTTATAGTTGGTGGGGGTTGGCTGGATGGGTCCAGTCGCCTTCTGTACGAAGGCACTTCGATGTTGGAACCAGTCATGGAAACATGGAGGTGGGACAGAGGCACTCTTCAGTGGGGGTGCTACGTTGCCATATTTATCCCTGACAGAGAGCTCCTCTTCCAGCTTTCATGCGCTTCACTGTGGGGCAGAGGAAGAAACTCTCCTGTCCCTGGTGATCAATGCTGAGTGCACCAAGCAGGCCTCTATATATAGAGCCAGAAATGCAGCCATGTCTTCTGAATGTACAGACAAACCCGCATCTTTATGTTAATTTGGAATGCTGTTAAAAATGACATATTTAGAAGCAGCATAATAAAGGAACAATTATGAGAACGAGCTAAAAAAAAAGCGACGAGTGAATCATCCTGCTGGGTAAAGATTTTACAGAGAACTGATTCCACACATCTGTCAACTAGAAATATTCTAATTATGTGTATAATAGTTGAGGCGTAAATGTAAGCAACGAAAGATACGAGATGAGATCGAAAGAGACGACGGAGATGGCCCTTTCCTGTCAGGCGCGTGTCAGTCACCCCGGGAACGTCAGCGCTGACCTGGCACCTGTCCACACACTTTCCGCGAGGGAGGGTGGCTCCGTGCTGCACGTGGCCTCCCAGCGCTGCACCCCCATCCACATTTCTGCTCCCCAGCCGCTGCCACCTGGAACATCTAATTGGTATGTAACCTCTCAGTGCCACACTCTGCAACTTTCATGTCCCTATTTCTGGTCTCCAAACTCTGTCACCCGGAATACTTAAGTACTGGCATTCTTTTTTTTTTATTATTTTTTTGCTTCTGCAGTGTAGCGAAGTGTTGGCTCACAGGGAATCTATATCGGCTTTCTTCACGTTCCAGAGTGGAGGACAGATTTTGGAGTAGTTTGAGGGAGGAAGTTGAGGGGGGAGAAAGAGAGAGATGGAAGCACATGAAGGGTTCCATTGTGTCTGAAGGACAGATATTAACTGTTAAAGCCATCTTCATAAATAACGTGGTCATTAGATCAAACTGTCCAGCCGTCTGTCCTAAACTTTGACTAATGCGCTCATGTGTAGCTTGTCTTTCCATAACTCAAATGTCACACGGAGCATGGATTAATTGCCAGAAAGACACTGGGACGTACCAGAATGAAGAGGTATACGTTTGTAAAGAGAGAGAAAAAAAGGAAGTGAGATAAGAATGGAGAAAGAACAGGCGGATGCTTCTGGGCACTTAAAAATTACTGCAATTAGAAGCCAAGAATCACAGTTTGTTTTAGGCGATTTTTTTATGCAAACAGATTAATGCCCTGGTGGCGAATGGCAGGGAGGATGAGTTTAAGACGCATTTCCGCAAACACCAACAAACACGTCGCAGCGTCGCTCCTTGAGCCAATGCGAAGTGAGATGAAAAGTCAGTCGTTCCACTCGACACTTTTTAAAAGAGACAAAAGAAACAGAATTAAATCTGGTTTCCCTCAGCTTCTCAGAAGTTTTTCCAATGCAATCAGCCCATTTTTAAGCTGAACTGAAATGCGCTGAAATAAAGTAGTGTAGAATAAATGTTTCTTTACAAATGTTATACTTAGTTGAACCCAATTTTCCCAATAGCTACATATCATACCCCCTCCACCCACCCACCTGAGGGTGTAATTTATTTATGTTATTCAGCAATTGGAATGGAGTTGCTTTGCACTGTGTCTGTATCTTTCGGCATGAAACAGAAATAACTTGTACTGAATTATGAATGGGTGTTTAAAGGGGAATGTGAGCAGTGCTCAAAGTGAATCGTGAATGGATATTTAAAGGGGAAGCTGAGCAGGTATTGGAAATGCAGGGTGAGTGGGCATTTAAAGGGATAGAAAACAGGTATTGCAACTGCATTGTGAAAATGCATTTAAAGGGAAGGTAAGCAGGTATTCAAAATGTTGGTGAGTGCGTATTTAAGGAGACAGTAAGCAGGTATTTGAATAGCATGGTGAAGGTGTACTTAAAAGGAAAGAAAGCAGGTATTCAAAATGCATGGTTAGTGGCTATGCAAAGGGATGCTAAACAGGTATTTGAAATGCATGGTGAGCAGTATTTAAAAAGAAGGTAAGCAGGTATTCAAATAGCATGTGTCATACCTGTTCCTGATCAGTAATTTGATTCAGTCTTGATTGTGGGTCTTGTTTTAGTCTGTTAGTATTTACTATGGGTTTTCATCAGAATTGCTAGCATCATCACTGGTTTAGTGGTTTTGGCATTGTGCTTCATGGTTATTGTTGATTTTGTTTCTTGAGTTTCTTGTCCTGATTAGCCAGCATCTTGTTCCTAGATTCACATTCTTGAATTGCCAGCATTCCACAGTGGGTGTGCTGGGCGTCTGGTGGGGTCGGCCACAAGTGTGCCAGGCCACGCCACACGGCTCAGTGTCTTGTTCTTTAGTTTTCTGTGAGTGCCCTGGTTTTGTGTTTCAGCTCCACTTCCTGTTTCCTGCTTCCTCTTCCTGCTCTTCCAGTCCTCTGTACATTACGTGGCCTTTTGTGCACCTCATACTGGAGCTGCCCATCTAGTCAGCAGCCCCAAGTCCTGTTTCCTGCAGTGAACTGCCTTAAGGTCTCAGCGCCCACTGGACAGAACACCTGGCAATATGGATGGATGACCCAGGTTGGGGTGTTCTGTTTCAGACTATGTATGTCAAAGCCAATGAATGTGTTTTTACTAGAATGCAGCGAGTCCTAGTTGTGACAGCATGTTGAATGGATATTTTTACATGGAAGGTGAGCAGGTATTTGAAATGTATAATGAACAGGTATTTAAAGGGAAAGGTGAGCTGGTATTAAAATTGCATGCTGAAGCGATTTTATAGGGGAAGGTGAGCAGCTGTTTGAATTTCACAGTGCATTGGTGTTATGCTCCTGAAACATGATCAGGGGCTCAGTGAAGCTCCCCTCTGCCAAGGCTATAGTTATGGAGGACCTGCACTGTCTGAGGATTGGTGGAAGAGATCCTGCGGCTCCTTCAACTGCCCTGGCGTATATTTATTTCATCGTATGGCCCGTAAGCCATAACTGTGGTACCTGTGAATGATGCTCTCCTTCAAGGCTTGGAGATCATTACCAGCAGCCTACAGCAGGTACCTCACAGCAAGCACATCAGGGAAGGTGTGTGCCATATGCAGCCCCTCCCAGCCTGGAATGGATATCGCGCCCTGAGCAGGAGTACCGGTGAGGAAGAAGAGGGTCACTGGCTATTCCTGGTTTAACAGGTGTGAATGAAAGAACAGTAATAGATTAACGAAGCAAACTGCGCATCACGATCCTACCCCAACTGCAAAGCGCCGCTCCCCCCAGCGCACCGCCATCGTTACAAAAAAAATAACTTTAGCCGTATAGCCTAAGGCCGACCTCATGCGTGCAAATGGAAACACCGTAAAGTCGAGCCCAACATGAAACAATTCCGGTGTATGAGGAACATTTCAAGCTGGAGAACTACCCCCCCCTCCCCCCCCAGGAGCAACCGTACTACCCAGCCTGCCATTGGAAATCATTCCCGCCCCCTAAAAGCTCAAACACGCCTGCCTCATCCGCAAAGCTTATGGCAACCAGTAGAAAAAGAAAAAAGTGGCACACAGATAAACCAACAGCTACTTTTAAGGCACTTAAAGAAAACAACAAAGAGTCTGGCCGCAGGCCTCGTCCACACTTTGCAGCCCGTGTGAAGGCATGTCACAGACCTGATCTTCTGCGGGGAAGCGGAGAGGAGAGTGATTCTGCAGATGTTTGTAAGAGCTTTACGTAAACTCACGGCCAGAACACATCGCTGGCTGGGCATATAGACAGATATTTACATAACCTCCTTAAACCAACATCCTACCGTGATTTATGTTATTTACTTTATGCCCAAGAGGAGGAATATTGTGCTTTCTGAATACATATGCATGACTTTCGGTGCAATAAAGAAATAAGTGGAAAAATTCTTACAGACTTACATTTTTATTTTTCTCGGAACCTGGGGCTATCCTACCACGCACCCTCAATTTTAATAACTCTCCACTGCTGATTTAAAACATTACCCTCTAATTCTGCAGGGCTATGGGAATGGAAATGTGGCAGCATGAATTCCTCTCTGGTTTAGCTTCCCACAATGGGGAGTGTGAAATATACTGTATTGTTATCGTTTTGACTTTTTAAGGTGAAGGATGGCCCTGGGGCTTTACGTGGCTACTCTGAGCCAACGCATTGATCTCTCTGTCGCTCATACTATCCATCCGGCACTCTCACGGGGTACATGTGCGGTTCAAAGCTAACTAAAGAGGCCTCATGGACAAGCCGCTCATCGCCCAGAGGGCAAACCTCTGAGCAGGACTCCTGTGAAAAGCAGGTGGTATTGTGATTGCCCGACAAAGCTTCTGACCACAAGGTTATGTGGTAAAGTCCATTTGGGGAGTTGATGTTACATCTCGAATCACTTTAGTAAACATACAGAGAAAAGCACACGGTGTAAAATTTATGTCCAACTTTTATTCAGTGTTGGGCATTTCGGGTCCAGAAGCTACAAATCCAGACCAAGATTTTGGTCCTACCAACCAGGTGAGTCAGGGACTCGGGAGTTTCTATCATGGGGGTGGAGCAATGTGCAGGCGGGGCAAAGGAACGTGGAGGATCCACTTGCGGCTCACAGGAAAGTAAGGGTTTATTAACAGAAACTGAAAACACTGGGAACACTACAAAACAAAACGGGCATGAGGGGTCAAAAAGCAAATAGGGAAGAACAAAGACTAACTAGAAAAAGTCAAAGGAACAAGGTAGGGAACAAGGCAGCAAGGAGCAGGCAGGGAACAAATATATAACAACACAGGGTACTTTCTAACATTCTGAATACACCTTCTGAAATACAGCTTCAGAAATACAATGACCCACTGAGGAATTGAACCAAGACAGGAACCTAAATACACAACCGAACTGGGTAATGAAACAGGAGGAGTGAGACATGAAACAATTAACCAATCAGGGAGCCACAGTCACAGAGTACTCACCTGGTTGGTAGAAGCAAAATCTTGGTCTGGATTTGTAGCTTCTGGACCCGAAATGCCCAACACTGCTTTTAGATAAGGAGGTCTAATAAATTTATAGCGGGTGGGGTGGGGTCCATGCTTACTTGAAAGTAGAAGGACAAGAAAGTAGAATCTGAAGATCCAATCAGTTCACAGCATTTGTGTGATGTCACCTATCTAATCATCCAGGGTCGTCCAGGGAGGCCTGGAGCCTATTCCAGGCAGCATAAGGAACAAGTCAGGGGTACACTCTGGAGGAGGATGCAAGCTTAGCTAAAACATTATTAGGTAACTTGGTAAGTGGTTCCATGACATCTTTGGCTTTGTAAATAAAAATGAACACTTTGCTTTAAAATCCTCATTCAAGCATTTGTTTTAATTCTGAAGAGTCGCATACGAGCAAATTGCTGCAAAAACCGTTCTTTTTATCCTCGGGCATGTTTCACAGGGATGTCCTGTATGATTGGCAGCAGCTGAAATAGGGCTGAACGGACAGATTGAAGTTCAGGCTGCAGTACTGTGGAGGTTTAGATTGGTTAAGTGACTGAGTGTCCCACTTAATGGCACTGCTCACGTATTTACGATTAGTTGAGGACCAGGAATGGATTCTACAACCGAGGCACTTGAATGCTTTCCCACACTCAGGAAGCACTTAGCCCCCCCCGCTCACCAACAACTTTTACTATTTCTACTCTCCGGGGTCGACGACTATACCTTTGTACCAGAGGAGGGCGGCCTCTGGTAGCTCACATAGCCCAGGGGCCTCTGACTGTGTTACTGTGCCTCTGTTCCATTTGATAGCTCATTTCTCGCAATTTTCAGGCCTAAGTTACCAATCTGTACACCATACCGAGCCGTGCAGTGGGAGAAAAGATGCCCCCCCCCAAGTCCTCTCAGTCACGTCCTCTTCACTTAGACCCCGACCTCCAGAGCGTGAAGGCCGCCGCC
>JAODJU010000062.1:25306401-25318053 GCA_026776725.1 Gnathonemus echidnorhynchus | reverse complement strand
ACCGGGGCACATCGGGGGACCCGAATCCACGACCATCTCTATTCAGACCGGGGCTCATCGGGGGACCCGAATCCACGACCATCTCTATTCAGACCGGGGCACATCGGGGGACCCGAATCCACGACCATCTCTATTCAGACCGGGGCTCATCGGGGGACCCGAATCCACGGCCATCTGTATTCAGACCGGGGCGCATCAGGAGTTTGTTAGCGATGCGCTACACTCCAGGGAATAAATAATTCACCACATAACACATGGGAATATTTTATTTGCTACATGATAATAATAATAATGATAATAATAATAACAATAATAATAATAATAATAATTATTATTATTATTGTACAGGCCCAGGCAAAGAAGAACTCTCTTCACTTCATTTACAATCTGCACTCTATATAATTATCATTAACAAAACTTCAGCAAGAAACTGACACGTAAGCTACCAAGCACTGATTACTCAGTTTATTCCACCCATTTTACAGGAGCTGGACCAACATTGTATGAGACGCAGGATTAAGGCGGAATCGGAATGCAGCGGCGTTGACTGGGATTGAAGATATAGAAAAGTGTCTGATTGAGTACAGAAGCCATTCCGCGCTGATATACTGTATTATGAAGCGGTTAAATAACTTTTCTTTTTATTGTTATTGCGGATCCTTCACAGCTTTATAGCCTCTACACTTGCTAGTTTTAAAATCAGTGCAATAGAAGGTATAATTCTTCCCGGGAAACGGGGAAATATAAAACAGCAGCATGGTGTTGTGGTAGCTCTTCCAATCGGCATGACACTGTATCGACATGTTCGTCTGACCCCCTGACCCCCACTAAATTCACCCCACACTCCCTTCCGTCCTGCATGCTTACTGTGCTCGGGGGAGGGGGGGACACATGTGATGCAAGGTGAGAGCTCCCTCCAGCTAGCAACATGATTGCATTTTTTAATTGAATTGCGGGACACAGCTTAATTAAGCAATAATGTTTGGGAGCACATTAGCTGCGTGGGAAATGAAAAGGTCCATGCCGACATTTAGCGGGTGGGGAGACGTCTTCAGTCTCTTTTTTTTTTTTCATACACCCTAGCAGGTCTTTTATTTTCACGACATGTGTGTAACAGCCGCATGATGTATGCAACAAAGTAATTAAAAAAACAAGAAGGGGTAAATGAGTAAAATCTTATGTCGACCAGGAATGCACAATCGACAGTCTGACGCGGCAGAGAGCAAACCAGGCGGTGTAAGGTACTTAGAGCCCTGCAAGAACATCGGTTATTAAAGGGAGATGGACAGGGGGCCATATTAAACACGGCTTATTGTACTTCTGAAGGGTGAGACGTTCTGTGGGGTTCAAAACCAATAAGCACCCGGGCTAATACTCATTGTAAGTCTGAAGAGCTATTTGACCTTAGCAAACACAAAATAGAAAAGTTAATATGGCAGGAAAAGTGTAGGGGTGAGCTCTCACCGCATTGCCAGAGGGACGTTGGTGGTCTTCTCGCTGTGTATAGCACATGGCTAAAAACCTCTATCTCCTGGCGGGGACCTGTATACAGAAGACTCCCCTAACTCTTTCTCATTTCATCCCAGCTTTTGGTTGTTACAGGTTATGCAGGAGCTAGGGGGCAATGTGTGAGATGCAAAGGGAAAGAGGATTAAGATTGCTAACTTAATAGACACATGCTTTCGTTTCCGATGACCTTTGCTGGATAGGATGAGGAGAAGGTGCACTGTGCCTTTTTTTTTATGGACGACATTGGACACTATTGTGGGTTAGATTCTAGAATTTTATCACCGGTACCGTATATAGTTGCCTGGCGACGTGATAAAAGAATGGGCGGTTCTGAACATTAAAGTTCTTTCTGTCATTAGGTACAGCTTATGGCTCTCTCTGGTTCTCAGGCTCTATATAATAGTGACTTGAACCATGATCTCACACAGAGAGAGACAGAGAGAGAGAGGGAAAGAGAGAGAGAGAGAAGAGTGAGAAGAGAGGGGGACTTGCAAAATCTACACACCTCACACTTAATGATTTAAGGCGATATAATCTCATAAATTATTCTCAGCTCATTAAGAAGCTGCAAAACCAATATTATAAATTAAAATGGGTTTGATTCAATATTCACTATTCATATGGTATATTTATTAAGGCACATGATGTTATGAATCATTTACATTTTGACTTGTCTCAATCTCCGAAGCTGGTTCCTGGTGCAGAGGTGCAGCTCCTATCTGGACTGTGATTGGTCAAAGCGTCTTTGAGTTTTTGAAAAACACTACATAAATAAAACATATTATTATTATTATTATTATTATTAATACCTACACAATCCTAGCCTCTAGTGACCCTGTAATGCAGCATAAACATTAATACAATTATGACAATAACAACACTGTAAAACAATAAACTCCGCCAAGAAGACGAACAGATGATCTGGTTTAAGATGATGCTGTTCATCATCAGGTCCATGCTGGCTATGGGAAAAAAACACCCCAAACTATTTCAGAAGTATCCCGGACAAGCCCCTGAATATAATGACCCCTGCTCTAGGTCAGGCGACAAACTTGTTTTGGGTCAGAGGGAACCAGAGTTGAGTAACAAAACATTTCATAACCGAAGAAGCCGTTTCTTTAATGCTTAATGAACTATATACAGTGAATGTATGTGCAATGTTACTGTTGTTATCAAGACTATTAGTTTTCCGGCTGAGGAAGGGAGCATGGAGGTGCTAAAGAAAAGAAAATAATAAAAACATTTTCCACGTTTCCCTGAACTAAACAATCACCAAGCGAACGACCCTAAGCTAACCCTGCATTCCCCCCTAACATGGTATGTTCAGACATTAAAATTTAGCTTGTGGGAGTACTTTTACTTACACAAAAATGTTCTGAGGGCAGAATGAAAAATGATTGGTTCAGAGAGATAACCAATCAGATTGTAGAGGAGGTGGGTCCAAGCAACTAGAGGAGGCAGGCCCAAAACATCTGATTGGCCCACAAAACATTTTCAGAACACACAGGGATTGGTCCGATCAGCATACGTCAGCTCCATGACTTGGAAACAGTAGCGACAGAAAGAAGAAAGAAAAAAAAAAGAGAACAAACACTGGGGCCAACCGGCATCTTGTCCCTAACCGGACCAGAGGGAATCAGCACAAACCCACTGGGGGCACGCAGCTCACGTGCCACTTAACAGCAATTTCTGTTTGTAATCACAGCTGCAGCATGAATAATTCATGAGCTCTAGCTCCCTGCCACGGCCTTGTGGGTAATCAATTAGAAGCCTGGTCTCCATCGCCAAGAGGGGAAGTCTGGGGTTGCCGAGAAATTCCTCGCGGACCGACGCAAATGAGATTGCAATAGACGGGGTCTCTTAGTTCTGCACGTTATAGGTCCTGAGATTGCGTTTGTTTTTTAAAGGTCATATAGCGATACGATGTTCAAGGGACCGTCTGCAAATCGTGTGATGCCTTTCCATTTGCCCGCGGCTGCCATGGTATTTTCAAAAGCGATGAGGAGGGGCCTCTGCTCACAGATGCTTGTAATACTATAGTGCGACCTGCAGGAGGCGCCCAACATCAGTGTCAACAGTGCTCCCTGACACCTACCACAGTCCAGGTCTGGGAGTCTCTTTCCGTGTGTACATGAGGCAGATCACTGCAGTGCTTCAGCTTCCTGGCGTCTCAAAGGTGGATTTAGGGCTGTATAGAACGCCCCCCTTCCTCCAGGGGGGGGGCGGTGGGACACTGACATGCTGCAGATGCTGTGATCTCTCCTTCAGAGAGCTTTGGGATGCTGGCTGCTAGGGGCACCGACTGCTCTCTGCCCATCTCCCATGCTTGAGAGGTCCGGGGTGGCGGGGCTGGTGGGGGGATGGGGTTGGGGTGGTGGGTTGGCATCCATAAAGCTCACTGTCCTCCACCCCAAAACAGCCGCTCACGTAACACGTTGCACAACGTAATTTATGCGAACATCTACGCCTGGCACAGACCCTGCACTCCGAATGTATCTCGCTTATCGTGAAATTAATTACCATCCTTAATGCTTCGCAGAAGCTATTATTTATTTGTATCGATTCCTTTACCATACAAAGCAAGGGTATATCTACATAAAGTAGATTACTACTGCTTACCATGGTAACAATCCAATTTCTCCATGGATCGGAGTTTCAGCCAATTTTGTGCTTAAAAAAAAATTATATCGACCGCTAGTACATTGAGATAACTGGGAAAATGACTGGGAATTGTTCCCTGTGAATGGCACAATGACATCCTTTACGGCCTTTCAGCACAAACCAAAAACATCCGTCTACATCCAACAACTGGTTTAACACCCCTTACAGCTGTTTAATGTCTAATTGTTTTGCTGAAAAAAAGATAACATTGCTTTCTAAATCATACACACGCATGTATAATGAACTCTCTAAAGGCATATTACATAACACCATTTGTATTAAATAAATGGAAACGTCCCCCCCCCCCAACAAACTATTTCTTTGCAGAAACAGAACAGTGCATTCAATTGCTTAATAGTGTGTGAGTGGCATAATCAATGGCTAAATGTGTACAATGTGTTCACCAGTGCTTAGAAAGGTTTAAATTAATTAAAAGTCACAGAAATTAAGTGTATATCACGCTAATCAAAGTCCTGTGAGCTGTACTGCAAATTCAGTTCAATTCAATTAATTTTTATATAGCGCCTTTCACAACAGAGTTGCCCCAAGGGGCTCGACATGGGTGTGTGTTAATACATCACTGTCACTGTCATTTATACAGAATAACACATAAAACTGGGAATGGGGAAGACAGAAAGAGAGGAAGCAAAAAGGCCCAAAACTCTAATAAAGTAGGAAGAAATATTATAAAACCTCTGGCCTGCTTGCTATAGCAAGGTGTAAACTGCGGTCCTGGCCAAAGCTAAGTCATCAATGACAGTCTATGACAGTCAGCAGATTGAAGGCGCCACCCACAATGTGCGAATTGACGGATACCTCTATTTTCCATTTCAGCTTCTTTGTTTTTGTAAAAGCGCAATGATAAAGAAGCCTCGCCTAACACGACAGATCTGGAGATAGCAGCCATGTGTTTTGGCTCCGCCATTCACTGTCCACTTGACACATCAGTGGCACAAAGTTAGCAGAGTGCTCGCCGTTGGCCACCATTTACACATTATTATCGGCAAATCGAAACTGACGATTAAACTGCAAAGCAGTCCTCCTCAAACAGGCCTTTTGAAGCCTCGCTCGTTTGAATTTTTATGACTTCGGCTCCTTGTTGAACGAACACGCTCTATTTTCCTCCTCCCCTCCTCGCAAAACAAAATCCGGCTCCCCCCTCCCCTTCCTGACACCCAGCCTGGGAAGATCAGAAGGCCCACGTCTCCGTAAGAAACATAATTATTTGTGGGTCTATCATCTTGTTCCGGACGCCGTGGAAATGCACGCCGCACTTTTCGTTATCTCTCTGAGAAGCAAAATTAAGGAGGACGAGAAAAAAAAAAAACAACGGCAGAGAGTTGATTAAAGAAGAAGCAGGCATTAAAATGGAAATGCGGACCTCAGGTCCCACAGCTTAAACACTCCCGGTAAATATCAGTGGAGCGCAGTGGAGACTCTGCGCCGAGGTCCGACTGACCGAGCCTTTCTGGCCCAGATTAGCATAACGTCTTGGAGGTGCCTTTCACCTGATTAATGAGAGAGGACACCGGTGTCCTTTCATGTTCTTTACTGTGGTTTGGATTCGCCGGCGGGATGAGCTTGTTACCCACGATGCTCGGCGAGAGGATGGGGGGGAGGAGAGGGTATACATGGAGAACCAGAGCAACCGCGACTGTTTTATTAATTAACCCGCACGGGGCAATGGGCAAATCGGAGAGCAGGCGCCTGTCACCCACAGACACCGCGGCCGAATCGAGGGGTGGGTAGGCGTACGGCGGCCACGTGTGAGATTGACACGCTGCAGCACCTCGCTGTCAGCAACAGAGGTGCTGGCAGTGATCTCATTTAATCCAGCCTCCCGCTGAGTGGTTCCCCCACGCGGCTCACAGAGTTCCCCTTTTCACGGATTTTTCTAGCGCCGTCCGGCTCTATATCGGTCCTTCCTTTCTCCCGCGGCTTTGACCTCCTTCCAGGACTTGCGTGCGCTGGTCTGTTGTACGGTGCTGTTTCGTCTCCAGTCGCCGTGCGCCAAGTCTGTCTGGAGGCCCTGACAAAGAAAGGCCCCTTGCCCTTGATTGGTCCAACGCCTGGTCGAGTTCAACCAATAGGATCTGGGTCACAAGTGCAAAACAACATTAGCTGGTCCTTTTCAGAGAAAACCAGAAACCTTTCAGCACGGAAATTCCTGAGATTGACCTTTAACCTTGGGAACGTGGAAGGAGGTGGGGAACACTGCAGGCAGCTGGATGGACACCAAAGAGTGAGGGGGCGACATGAAAGAAGGGTAGCGAGGGAATGAAAACATAGCCCTGGACCACAGCAGGAAGCAGTGGGCGAACCATCCTGCTCTGCTGTTTTGTAAACCTCATAAACCAGATTTATGATTTATTTGCACCATAAATAAGCGAGACGTTAAGTATGAATAGAATGGTATGCGACGCAGGCAGAGCGCCAGCTATTTTTAAGATAATCATCCTGTCCATAGATTCCGCTTTCCTTGCCCTTTTTTTTTCCTGAAATATTTTCAGAACGTTTACAAAAAAATGTGTAAATTTGAAAGACCTTATTAAGCCTGCATTGGTTTAATAGAATACAAATATAGAATCAAATATATGCTACATACCAGGAAGGTTAAAAAGCATAAATAAATAAATGACACAGCTGTGCTGGCCTTATACTCGGCGCGCTGGGGGGCAGAGCTGCTGCTGTACCAGAGGGCAGAAATCACAGTTTTTACCCCCCGATACAGAGACATAACGGACATCTTCGTTCTCCTCATTTTCTTATCTGTGTGCCTCCTGCTGTAAGGTGGCCAATCACCCGGATTTCATCCCGACAGTCAGGTTTTCCATCTCTGTGTCTGGTCTGCTCTTGGGGGGGGGGGTTCTCCTTTTAGCCCTCGTCCTCCATTTTGTCCTTCCCCGCTACCTGTCTGCCCATCAACAACTAGCGTCTCTCTCCCCCACCCCCCCTGGTCGGCCAAAAAATGTCAAATCCCCACACGCACATATCACGAAAGCCGAGAATGGCCGCACTTACAATTATTTTTCGTAACGCCGTTATTGAGATCCAGATATTCTCGGTTATCGTAGTACGTGTGTCATATACCCCCTGCTCAACAACGGTTAATGGGTGTCCATTTTTTTGACCCCTTGTCCTCCTTTTTGGACAGAGGTGTTCCTTCTTTTTAGGGTCATACCAGTGGTCTTCCTACCCTGTGGACGGGGGAAATGTCACGCAAGTGATCGCAGGGCCACCACAGCAAGAAACGGTTATTCACTTGGTCCCATACAGTCTTTGGCGGAAGCCCTTAGCATCTATAAGCAAATTTGGCAACCCTACAGTACCTAACATACCAGGTTAGCCAGGCCCGTGAAGTTGTTTAAATGTGATGGAACGATATGGCCGGCTGTAACGGGCCAGTATATGAAAGAGAGTTATAGCCCATCAATAAATAGAACATGGCTGCTCAATGGCCCAAATTGGCACATAAATCCACAGGTGGCCCATGGAAGCTTTGCCAACAGTCACCTTCGCTTCAGTCCACGGTTAATAATTCCTTCCTCTTCCGGCTGTGTCTTGGCATGTAGCTGGTGTGTGTAATATCCGTCCCGCTCCTGTCATGGGGCTGCCACCTCATCTGAAGCACAGGTGGGTGCTTCCATAATTGAAAATCCAAACAGACGGCTGATAAAACCACCCCCCCGATGCCCCTGTACCTCTGGTGATTTGCAGTTATAAAAAGCATCCCGATGAGGGCTGATGAGCATCGCGTCACAATGGGATGCTGGGAGATCTTAATCTGTGTCGGACTGAGAAGGGGAAGATGCCAGGAACTGTGCCCAGGGGGATATGGACTGGCAGGGGCTTCTGGGATAGCCAGGTAGCGAGCGGAATTCAGAAAGAGTATAGAGAGGAGTCAGGCTGTAGTTCCCAAAGCCTCGGGATCTTACAGATCGGCAAAAGAGATCAAACAATGGAAAAAACTATATGACGGACAGCCCCTCTAACCAGACCTAATCAGCTATGGCTCACACTGTACTATAGTTCATGTCAACTGTGAAATATCCAGGAAAAATTTGACAACTGTAACCGAACGGTTCATTTTTGCAGGGATGCATCTTCCAGTAACAGTGTCCGCTTTGATTCGTGACTTTTTCCAGACTAGAATTGTAGCCAATAGACTGGAATGCTGTCCAGGGTGTGTCCCAGCCTTGCATGCTTTGCTACCCGCGATAGGCTCCAGGTCCCCTGCTGGGACCCTGTGTAAGCAGCCAGAAGATGAACGAATGAACGAGCAAATAAATGAATTCTAGGCAGTGACTCAGAATCAGAATCTTCATTGTCACACAATCAAGGCCGGTGGAAATTTTTGTTGGCACAGATTGCTACTGTTGAAGACACCATGACAATAGACGGCTAAATGAAATGACTGTGCTTCCAAAAAGCATTAGCCACATGGTCCGGGTAGCTCCTAATTAACAAAAATAAGACACATCTGAGACATTTCTGGAATCTCATCTCCAGAGAAGGCTAAAGCAGGTCTATAAATATTGGCCATAAATATACAAGCACTGTAATTCTCACTTAAGAGGGCTTCAGGCCTCGTCATCAGCCACGTCTAACTTTCCTTTGGAGCAGGAACTGGCAACAATAGGACTTTTGATGAGGCAGGAGGGGGAACGGGATGAGAGGAGATGATTTAAATAGAACTTCTCACTCTTGCTTGATTGCAGACTCCCACAGCTATCAGTGTCCCGCACAGAAAAGCAGACTCAAAAGCCTCTACCTACCCTCTCCGGGAGAATCGAGATAACCACCATGGAATGTTCTCTACCTCCAAGCACAGGCGCGACTCTAATATTAGCCTCCCCTTGTATGGACGTATATGAATAAACCCAAGAGGGTATCAGTGAACAAGCAAAGAACTTGGAGCTTAAGGTCTCATCTCCCCTCTTGGCTTGTCCAATATCAAAGAGAGAGGGAGACAAGAGAAGTACAGGGGGGGGGGTAAGATAAACAAGAGGCAGCTGTACATGACTCCCCATTGGTACGGCGCTCTCCCCTAATCCAGGGTCTCTGGCACCTGTGCACAGCCTGCTTCCGTCAGCAGGGGGGCCACCGGCAGAAGGCTCTGGTGTCAGGGCGCAATTTCAAGTTTAATCCAGTTTCAAAATCGTCTCAGCCAGCCCCACACCAGCCATCTGATTGGCAAGTTTATAAAAAGGCCAAACTGTTAACTGTCTCCCCTGAGGCCTGAGCTAAAGCACAAAGGAGTCTCATATAACAGCCTCGCATCAATATACATCGGGGGGGTCGTCAGAAATGACTCGTTTGTGTTCATATTGTAGCAAGAACCAAACACTGTTTGTTCAGCCCTGTCTGTCCTACCGACTCCTTGACTTGTTTGAGCACGATGTTGATTCTGAGCGACATTAAACAGCAACAATCCGAATATTTTAAGCAGCGTATTTCTGACACTCCACATATTTACTGCCTTGTTTCACTGCTTTGTGCCTCAATGCCGATTCGAAACGACAGAGGTCAGAGCTAAATGATGAAGACAGGAGTTTCATGTCGCATGTAATGCATGCCTTACGTCACAACTCTTTGTCACGTTTGGGCTTGTGGCGTCTGTAAATTTAACGTCCCACCTAAAGTGTTGACAAACACCATTACCAGTCTGGGAGCAGCACATTAAATGGCCCTATTTTACCATTTTCCCTGGACATTAACAGGCTTTTGGATGAGTGTTACCACACTGCCCTACAGCCGCTATGCAAATGATCAAAGAGATCAAGGAACAAGGAGGATGTACCCCAGGGACTGAACACCTTGAGTGGCCTCTCTCAGCCTGGACTTTGAGAGCCCCTCCAGTAGATGACAGAAAAGGTGACCAACCACGACAGTGATTGTCGAATGCACGTGGGAGTTTTACTTACACGAATATGTTCTGAGGGCAGAACAAAAAATAATTGGTTCAGAGACATATCCAATCAGATTGTAGAGGAGGTGGGTCCAAGCAGCTAGAGGAGGTGGGAGTAAGAGATCTAACTGGTTGATCCCGCCTCCAAAAGGTTCTTGGACACGCCGCCTCTACAATCTGATTGGTTTTCATTCTGCCCACTGAACATTTTTGTGTAAGTAAAACTCCCATGAGCTTGTCGAATGATGTGAACCTCCTCACTTATTGTGTCTACATTCAAGAGACACACAAGATAAAAAAAGAGGACATTGAACAAGTGAGTAATAAGTCCCTTAGGTGTAATGGAAAGAGCAGCCTAGAGTGAGGCTATCGATCACTGGACATTGGTAGACAGCTCATTGTGTATTATTAGTGAGATGGAGGCCGGTGTTATGTTGTAATAGCAACCTGAACGTTACCTAACCCTAGTAACTGTCTGTGCATTAGTAAACACTGGCTGTCGGAAGATCGTTACAGAGGCACACACTGACATGCAGTCTCTCACACCAAACACACACACAAACATACGCCAGTTTCTCCCACTATCAGTGCCACTAATCGCCTTGCTTGAGCATAAAATCCATCAACGAGCAAAAAGCCGCGCCCTAGCATTCGTGTAGCTTTTGCAAACAGCCTTCCTTTGTGGTTTTAATAACTCTCAAAGGCAACGATTTCCAGCGACGGTGCTCAGGAGATGTCTTCAGCTGGTGTAGCGCGAATAGGATAATTGATTTCTGGCTCTTCCAATGTGTAAGTGCTGTGTGCCTTCGACTGATTTGTTACCGAGCATGGCTCAGAGGCCTCCTGATCTATGGCAGGAAAATGATGATTCCTGACCTTACTGACATCAGGTTGTTTGTTCAAGATAGTGGAAATGCTGAAATGCCTCATGGGAAAAAAAAGAACCATCTCAAGTAGGGTTTGAAGCCCCAGGACTCTTGTGTATCGTGGAATGGATTTTGGCTTCCATCAGTACCTCAGCATCATCCTGTCATCCAGTGCAGGATTTCGGTGAGTCTGAAGCCTATCCGAGGAAGCACAGGGCACGAGAAAGGGGGACACCCTGGATAGGATGCTAGTCCAGGGATACACTCACCCACACAATATTTCCCCTTTACACCAATATATCTAATTGCATTAGATATGTGAAGGTACAGTACTACCCACTAAATCCACAAGAAAAGACTTCATTGTGATTCTGCTACATTTCGGGTGTCACTGCACACAACAGCTGAGGTTAAGCACAACTCAAGTCTTGCGTATATCATGGGGAACATTCTAAGCGAAGGTGTCCTGCAGCACTATAGAATACTGAACAAGCAGACATCTCTCTGGCTGAGGCAGCAGGTGCAGTCTTTGCAAATGGGCTGCTTGGTGAAAACATGATTGCAAGGTCTTTAACTGGGAGTCTGCTGGAGGGATCACACCTGGCCGTCTGGGGGAATTTGTTTATCCCCTCATTAAGATGTCATGGATATAGAGGAGAGATGGGCATGGGGGGGGGGGGCATGTTTGCCAGACGGGGGGGGGGGGCA
>JAODJU010000062.1:25289055-25306301 GCA_026776725.1 Gnathonemus echidnorhynchus | reverse complement strand
ATGTTTGCCAGACGGGTGGGGGGGGCATATAAGCCAGACGCAAGGCATTTTGGGAAGAATCTAGTTTGGCTATATTTGATTAGTTCCTTAGGAGTGATTTGAAGACTAACCCCGTTTACTTTGAAGTCAGGAAGATAAGCTGAATAGAAAATGGATGCATGAGTAAAACTCATCATTTTATCATTGTAAATCTATGGATATTTTTTACGCCTTAAATTCTCTATTTCCTATGTCTTTTTATTTTGTAAAAAAAAAAAAAAAAAAAAAACACTTTGTTCATATCTGCAGCGCTCTCTCCTTTGTACTTTTTCAGAAACACCCGGAAGCTTCAGTAATGCATCTGGGAAGCTAAACCGTAGCCAAGGACAGCACTAGGCGCCCATATGGAGAGGCGCTCGCCTGTTCCCCCCTGCCCCCGAGTCCTGGGGGCCCCCCTTTTAAGAGCGGGATGAACGCCGTTAGCACAAGCACTCAGAGCCAGAAAGCATGACACACAGATGCTAGGGCATAGCAGTGGAACAGAGGGAGGGAGCCTGAGGAACGGGGAGGGGGACAAGCTTGGGGGGGGGGGAGTTTCACTCATAATAGATGATTCGATAATACACCACACATGCATGCATTATATGTACAAAATGTCTATTTAAAAAAGGAGTCTGGAACTACAAACATCGTTCCAGCACCTAATTGCTAAAAATCCTTTGGAAACACAACATTGTATGTGGAATAAGGTCACCGGCACTAATCCATTAGCCACAAGTGAAAAGAGAGGCTATTTGGCACAAACAAATAGCGCAATTACTTCAGACACAAATGATGAATTGGTAGCCGATTACACAGTGAAACTCCATCAGCTGGGACATTCCCATCTGACCGCCATGAATCGAACCTACGATTGGCTGGCTGAAGTTCTCGCCCATGGCCAGGTGTGGAGTATGATGGGCACGAGGCCTGCGTCCAGTGCCAGGGAAGGGCTCTCATCTGGATGGGTCTGGGCTGGCACATGCGTGCGGCTCTCAGAATCACGTCCGCCGGGATGCTGTTTGCGTGGCCTGCTGGATGGGCCAACGTCTTCGAGAAGACCAGCTGGAGCTCGTGTAGCGCTGCCGCTGCCAGACACGTGCCAGTCACCGCTTTGGGCCTCTTCATTCAACGCCAGGTCTGTTTACACCACTTTCTCCGAAGCCTTTGAATACAAACAATCTCATCTGCCAACTGTCATGACGTCAGCTATCGCTGGATAGATCTACGCGGTTTCCACCATCACTCAAGCGGGGGATAGCTTTCGGGCTATGCCAAGCTGGTGCAGGCCAGGTGGCACTGGGAACGATTTTGGCAGAGCCTTTCAATGGTGCAGAGAATGACTGACGGTCCGTGCTCAGGTCCCAGATCTCCTGCTGCGATCTGATTGAACGGCGAGGATTTCAGTACAGAATGCAGTCACGACCCAAGGCATTGGCTAGCTATCACAAATAGCCATCATAACAAAACATTAAGAGTAAATTGTCTGTTCTACCATAATGTTAATGCAGTACTGTTTCTGCTGGTTTGTGCGGCTGTGTATTCCTCGGGCAGTCTCATCAGGTTGGGCAGCATGTATTGATGCAGCACACTGTGGCACCCATCGCACGATGATACACCTCGGGATCCCGGTTGGTGACCCCCCCAGGCCGACACGCGGTCCAGTCCCAAAATCCAGAAATGGCTGCCTGTCTGCCACAGCCAGGTGTTACGTTGGCGTCCCCTTGGCCTGGTCCAGCCGCTTGGGTCCTCAGCGATGAGGATCCTGTGAGCAGGATCACCCTCAGGATCACCCTCAGGATCACCCACAGGATCACCCTCAGGATCACCCTCAGGGAAACGCGCCACATGTCCCTCACAACGTAGGTAATTACTCGCTCTACACAAAGTCAAACCAGCGGTTCCCAAGGATTCTCAGAAGAGACCTACAAATAACCAAAGGAGTCCGGTCTACGTCTCAGGTCACCAGATAGCATCCATGTCTCACAGCCGTACAGCAAGACAGAAAGCACCAAAGACTTCCAGGCTCATGAAAGAAATACGGCAGATTTTTATACAAATAATAGACTTCTGATCATTAAATTTTACTTTTCAGCATCATATGTTTGAAACTGCTTTTGGAGAACATTTTTAATGTATATACTCATAACAAAATAAGCAAACTTTTCTTATAAACTACATTCTTCACAAACACCGAAGAGGATTTTCATCTAAAAGCAATAAAAATCCCTACACAAATTATTGTAACATACTTATTCCCAGCATTTTGTTGCATACAGAGTCTCTGCAGTGAGGTAAAATGAGGCTCTCTCTTCTGCACTGCGTCGAGAAAAACTCACAGCACTTTTGCCTCCTGTGAGTGATTCGGGGATGAGGTACACAAAGATTAAAAGGACGCTCATGCTATTTAAGGGTGCAAACACACTCCACCCATGTGATTTTGTCAGTGGGGTTCAGAGGCAGGGTGTAGGGGAAATCACAATCAATGTGCGATCTCTCTCTAGGGAAAATCCTTCTTGCTCAGCACCTGTGATAAATAGCTACTGTAATCATACTGTATAGTGTGTTCTGTAAGGAGTGTCTTCTGCAGATGGGGATTGTGTAGGTGTGCCTTAATGGCCATTTACACAGGGCAGGCGGCGTGATCCATCACCTAGGAACAGAGGAGAGCCTCAGACAGATATATGATGAGCAAAACAGGAACAAACCCATTGTCATAAAACTGCTAAACAAAACAGATGGTGACAGGGTCAGTCTGCAGCAACAGGGGAGATGCAATGGGTGACTGAGTGAGGACCATCCAGGACCACAGTGACTCCCAGTGAGGAATCTGCTCAGCTGTTATATGGGTGTCTGGGGAAATCAGCTGCGGAGGTAACATAATGTTTGAAGCCATTAATGGCTTTTAAATCTTCTGGAGACACAATGAAGCTCAGCTGAGGAGGATATGGTGGGTGCGAGGCATGCAGGCATGGGTAACAGACGAGTGTTAATCGGACTGTAGCGAGAGCAACGTGAGTAACTGCGTTCTCTGCGGTTGAACTGAACCCAGCTCTTTGCTGGGAATTGATCCGTGACTCTGGCACATGGTAGATGAACCGGAAAAAAACCATGAGTGCAAGCCAATGTGTAACCACTGTAACCAGCCAATAGGAGGTCCTTCAGTCAGAAGCAACCCCCTCCCCGGCCCCCCAGAAGACTGGCGTGCTCCAAATGGGGATCGAGGGAAGAATGATTCTAGGATTTTTTTATGGTGGGTCATAATTCATACAGAAGGGCCAGCCTTATCATTTGCCAATGATATGTTTGAATCGATGAGTGACAGGGGTGGGCGGCTCCAGGGAACCAATCAGCTTGCCGCTAGAGCCACTGCCCCTGTAGCCCCGCCCATTTCTATGTCCCTGGATCGGCAGTGATCGAGGGAGCAGAAGAGAAGCCACGTGTCAGATGTGTCGGAGGAGGGCCTCATTCTCGGCGTGAGCATCACAGCAACCACAGCCCACTGGTGAGAAGCTCACACCCGAGGGGGGAGGCCCCGGCAGAGCTCAGCTAGCACGTCCTCCACACTCTCGTGGCAATGCAGACATTAACTTCTACAGCCATTTGTCAGCCATTTTGTCGTCTGATGCAACACCTGACAAACAAAGAGGGGAATTAAGATTGCAAAGCAAGAAAAAATAAATATAAAAATAGAAAAAAAGAGAAAATAATTGGAACGTATTCTTATGCTTTTATTCGTGGATTCAATAGTATTGTTTTGCACGGTTATTATGCACATTTAATTAGAATTAATTTGAATCCCACACTAAATTAGTCACCACACAGCCAGATATATAAGCGAAAGGCCTCACTGCGGCATGGAGGCAGAGGCTTAGTGTTCCATCATGCTGAGAAAAGCCCGTAAACCTGGTCCTCTTCCTCCCTAATAATAGGTCACTTGGCATTAAATTTCCCTAATACCTGCAAGTATGGAAACATTTCCAAGATAATTTTAGACTTTTTGCATAATTCACACACCAGAAGAAAAATTTCAGGCACCAGTTGCACACAGCATTTATAAATCCCCACTAAAATTAATAAAGTTTATCTTAATCTTAATATTCAGGCCTCATGTTATGCAAAATAACACAATAAACATACCAGGACTTCTGGAACACATGGATAGGGTCAGCCCATTCAAAGTCTAACCAAACACTCAATCTCTTGACTTTTAAAGATTTCCTCTTACATTCAACATCTGGAACTTCACCGATAAACTGCTTGGAGACTCACATCCTTGCTCACTCACATTTACAACGATGGAGATGATTTTGTGGAAATGAGTAAAGAATTGTATCCCTTCATCACAGATATGTTACATTACGGATCTAGATATATGGTCTAAAGTAATATACAAAAAAACAGATTAGTTAAACATGTAGTGATATATGCTTCGAACACGCTGTGATTGAACATCCAAATTTTTTTCCCCCAAAATAAAACACTATATTTTTTGCACAGCAAAAATCCATCTGAGACTATGGGTGACTGAAGCTGATCATATGAACTTAACACGAAAGAAACACATTACAATAATATGAGGTAATAGTGATGTGACATATATTGATTTGTGATTGATTTATTGATTTTGGGCCAATGTCCTTTTAAACTGGGGGTTCTCAAGGTTTTGAATCGATGCAGCCATACCGTCGGCTCCAGAGGTGAAAACTTCAGGTCCAGAAAGTGCAAATGCAGACCCAGATTTTGTTCCAGCCAACCAGCTGAGTCCTCTGTGACTGTGACTCTTTATACTTGACCGGTTGATTGAAACAAAACCTTGGCCTGGATTTGTACTTTCTGCACCTGAACTCTCCACCTCCGATTGGCTTTTTCCTCTTGGCCGATATCTTCTTACGTGCCTCAAAATGAACATTTCCAAAACAAAGAGAGCTTCCAGACTGGAATCACATGTAGAACTTACATAAAGGCTCCTGGCAGATGACTTGTCGTCTGTCTTCATGTGTAACTACTATTCTTCTTTAGATTTAAGCGTCATATTAAATCTGTGACACACAACCCTGTACTGGATGTGTGATTGGAAGATGGATTAAATATTTGATTAAACTACATATTGGTTTTGGATCTCCTTTGTTTTAGTTTACCATATTTACTGTAAACCTCGCACTGCTCTCATTTTATAGCATTCAAAGCGTGGAATGTTCTGTATGTGATCAGTCGCGGGTGAGTAAGCGCGGACAGAGGCACCACGTGCGCCGGGGGCTGATGGGAAAGGCGGACTACATAAGAACAAAGCGACTAGTGCGTACGGTATCACCAGGGCGTCAGTGTCATCAATCTGAGCACTTTGCAAATCCGTAAGCAAAGAGCAGTCATGCCAACGGGTGTTACTGCGTAGCCGCAAGTGCCAAAAAGCCCAGCTTGTTACAGAAACGCTGAGTCATGTTTCTTAAACTTTCTAAATGTCTGCTGCGCACTTTCCCTGCTGTCTTCACTCCCCCATGCAAGACTTTGATTGCAGCAGTTTATCAGTGATTTCCATGCGTAGGGTATAGACAGACAGCACAGATACACACACTCTACTGGATCCCATTACACACACAAATGCACATGTACACCAACCAGTCACTGCAGTGCCCCTGCCCTCGGTCTTGTCTGCTGTTTGAAAACTTCAAGAGAAGTTTTGCTGAGGTTTCTGAAGCTGCCTTAAAGCGACAGACTGTTACCGCTCTCTGTCCCCCACAGTGGTGTACAGGAAGTCTTCCCTGGCTCAGAAAAGGCAACTACACGGATGCCTGTTCACCAGTTACGGACACTTCATTTTTATTCTACAAACACAGCCGCATCTTCTACCACAAAGGCCGCAAATTAAAAAGAATAGGCTGTCTTGGAAATAAAAATCTATGCATTGGATTTTATTAAGTCATGAGCATACTATTCATTAGAGCTCAGCTTTTAATTATAGCACATAATTAGTTCAATATATGTTTGATTAGATGAGTTAAACCCTCAGCTTTGCTCTTGAGAAGAGGGATGTTTAAAAAAAAAAAAAAAAAAAAAAGATCCATTCAGAGATCTGGGCAGCAGTTCCCGCGTCCGCGTTTTAAGAAGCTGAACCTCGCGACCGTTTTCTGGGAGGGTGTGCTTGGGGAGAGCAGAGCAGAATACAATCAGCTGAGAAGGTGACACGGGAGTTTTTTAAAAAAAGAGCTGGACGCGCGCCCGTACGACTGCGCAAATCTAGCCAAGCAGAAAGACTGCCACGGTATCCTTGAAGATCTCTGAAAATTCGCCAGTTTCAACGGCAGCACCCCTGGGCAAGATACTTAACCTGCAACGTTCCAGTAAAAATAACCAGCTTTATAAATGGCTAAATACTGTAAATGTCCTTGGATAGAACAGTTGGCCTCATGGGCTTTTAAATATAATATTATGAGATGCTCTAACACATATTGTAGAATAAATAGATATGCAAAGCTGAATCACTTTGGTCATTAAAGTCTGCTTTTCAAAGACATCAAAGAAATGGTCTGAACTGAAAGAGGGCATGAAAAGGGTAAGAATTATTAAGCTGGACCTTTTTCGTGAACAAGATTATTAGCCATTAACCAAAACTTCAACCCATTAGCTGTTCTAGTGTCTAAAATCCTTAGTGTGTATGTTGGGAAATTACGTATTCAGTAGGTTTTGGGCAGCAAGTCTGAGTCAATAATTTGGGAAAGACCTGCTTCTTTGTGCGTTTCATGATAATCAGTGTTCTGTGGTAATGTATAAAGGTTGGTTTATGAATTTTAGTGTTCTTTCTCGGCAGAGTGAAAACAGAGATTGCCCTTCTAATCGTTTAACCCCGCAGGAGAGTTATGTAACCGATGGACACGCATTCAGCTGACTGTACAGAATCCAGAGCGGTGGACACTTCCTGGAGAAAGTTTATGTTTTATAAAACATACTTGGAGGCACAAGTGTGTGGTTCTGTGTGTTTTTTTCAAGTTTGTCAAATTTGTCAAATAAAACTCTTGGACCATACTATCATCTCCTTCAACATTTAGGCCTGGAACTATGGTAAGAACATAAGAACATAAGAAATTTATGTTCTTATGGAGGAAGCACTTCCGCTACACTAGCAGGAAGACTATTCCATACTCTAACTACACGCTGTGTAAAGAAGTGCTTCCTCAAATTTGTTTTAAAATGTTCTCCCGCTAATTTCTACTTATGGCCACGATAAGAACCATCCATCCATCCATCCTGGATGCCAGATGCTGGAAAAGCCCACAACCCCCCCTCCTCCACAACTATTAATTTTTTTCATATTTTGTCAGAATTAGAAGCCATTTATTTTGGTTTTAATGAGCTCTTATGTCTGTTTGTTTTTCTCTCATATGGGAATACATTCCCTGGGAGTAAATTCATTAAATGGTGTTAAACGGGAGAGTACATGTATTCAGCCCAGGCTTGCAGATTAAAAGACGACTCAAGGACACTTTTGAGACTGACTTATTATGAGGGAAACATCTCAACCATTAAGCTCTTGGGCGTTTACCTGATGCTGCGATGTTCTGCGCGGGTCCCTTGTGGCGACGTGGCAGGGGAGTCGGATTCATCCCCACGGGCCTCTGCAGCGTCCACAGAAAAAGTCACTGTCCCTTCTGGGTACCTAAACCTCTGTGACTGATCTGGTTGCAGAGGGCCATTGCATCCATTTGAGGAAACACTACACATCAACAAGAAGTCTCTGTCCCGTCGCCCTGCTTCACGGGTGGGTCGACTCTGCTCTCACTGAAAGAAATAAAAAAGCTGAAGTCACATGCTAAGGCCGTCCTTGAGCGGAGTTTACAGGACCACAGTGCTTGCTTCTACTCCAGCGACATTGTGTGGACCTGGAGCAAATGATGGGGAGATTAAAGCAATTTCACAGCGCTGGCAAAAGATAGCGCAGGAAAAACCGGTGAGCGATCACCTCCCCGTATCCCTCGGAAAACGGTGCCCCAAATCCATTCCACAGAGCCGGAGTCTTATCAGAGCATCTCAGCAGGTTTCTAAGAGATATAAAATTATATAACACTGCCTGAACTGTGCAGCTTTCGGTAAACAAAGGGGGAAATGGAAAAAAAAATAAATCACAGAATCTAGATGCGTAAACTTGTTTGAAATTATGAAGGCACTTGTTTTGGCATGCAGTTGAAGAGAGTGGGTGATTTGGAATTACAACCTTGCAAAATAGGTGCAAAGACATTTTTCAGGTCACTGTTATCATAGGTAGGGCTTATTGTAGGTGGATCTCCACAGAATATAGAAGTGAAACATGCCATCTACTCAGATGGAGGTCATGCAGTAATTAGAAACAAAGACGCCGTTAAGTACTGTGACGATCACATATTTAGATGTCAGATAATTGTTAATCGGTTTCGCAAACAATGAACATAACTAATGCTAATTATCTGGCATTTTAGTATACAAGGAAGATCTCAATGGATATTTTGTCCCAGTGGAACTGTAAGGAATTCATTGCTGCACATTGCTGGGCATGTGTGTGTGTGTGTGTACTGATAAATCCCATTATGCTTTGCACTGACATCAGTCTGCACAGGGATTCTTGTCAACATAGTATTGTTGGTGTTCGTTCTTTAGGAAGACTGGGGCAAAGTGTGTGATGCAAATGCCCTGCTAAGTGCAACCCGCCCCCCCAGAACCCTATGTCAATTTGTGGGGGGGGGGGGGGGGGGGGCTGGATACCTTCTGCAAATGCAGCAGATGGAGCTCATTACAAAGCCGGTGAGGGCAACAGACAGAACAATCATATCCAGTGAACTTCTAGCTACGCAAAGTAAGAAAAGCGTCTGCAGGAGAGGTTAATGGAAGCGGCCTGGGACGTATGCAGGAGCGGCAACCGTGATGCGGGTGAACAGCAGTCTGGACGGTCTTAACCCTGGAGGCACCCATGACGATATGAACGTCACGGACATGCGGCTCCTCACTCTGCGCGGGGAGGGGGGAGGGTCATCAAAGCCACTAGCTTTCTTTCGGACCCCAGCCGTTCACTCGCGGCTTCTGCTAATGAGAAAATCGGAGTCGATTACCACTCGAGGTACCGCTTGGAGGCCATCAAAGAGCCTCAGATCAAAAGGAGGCAGCCCAGGCTTGACCACAATGGCGTGAGACCAGCTGGCGGGCCGAGAGAGCTGCCGTCTACCGTGTGACCATCCGGGGGTGGGGGGGGGGGTTGATTAATCTCTCCGCAGAGGGTCTCATTAGTGCCGCCACTAGGACTATGGCTACTTTTTTCCATCACTTCATTGCCCCCCCAGGTGCTGACTCAGATGGGTCTTAGCCGGCCGGAGCTGGTCACCAAGTCAGGCAGAGAAGCATCGGCCAAAGCTGTGGTAGTCGCATGAGACAGGCTTCCAGTATCGGGTAGGAAGGCGAGATGGGTGGGGCAGTCTAGGCCTGGTAAGAAGATCATCCACGTGCACACATACTCCACCCCACCACCCCCCCCCCCCCCCCCCCCCCCCCATCGCCCAAATGATGTTTTGCTTGCCGTCCAGGTGGCTCGCTATGTTAACGCCCCCACCGAATAGGCAGCGCGTTGACGTTAATCTATGTTTGTTTGCTCACCTGGCCCACTTTATCTAACAGTCGGGAGAAAACAATCAGGGGAAAAAAAATGCCGTAAACAAAACACGAAGCTACTCTGACTCGAATCCGCAGACTTTCCTGAATGCAGAACTTCCATAAAAGGTGGAAAAAATGGGGTAGGAAGGCAAGAAAACTACAAACCACCACGAATAAGTGAGAGCTTTTATCTCTGGTCTCGTCACTGAGCCCCTCCGGTTTTCTGTCCTGTGACATGCGCCATTTATCGTATAACAAGGCTACAGCCCACCTGAGATGTTAAAGGCACAGCGCCGGACTCCCCGCCTCCTGTTCCAGATCTGACAGCATGTGGGTCCATTTGGGGGTCTAGGCAAAAGCCACGGGAACAAGTGAAGGTGAGGTGTGAGCGCTGTGTCCTGCGGGGGGCGCTGTTCCTTTGCTTCCTGTCTCTCCACAATATCTCATTAAGTGTAACACCATCCTTTCCTTTTGTTATTTTTAAATATTTATTACTAACAAACTTTATACATAAATATATATGCGGCAAAATATATGCTTCATAGCAATGTTACAAGTTTACATTTCAAGTCCTAAGGCTACCCACAGTTGTTACTTCTATTGTATGGAATTTGCTTGACACAGCAATGCTCTTTTTCTGTATTTTATGCCTATAGAGGTCTTCAAACAGAAATAACAGAGAGGGGAGGGACGGGGGGGGGGCGACTCCCTGGGATGAGAAGACGGCCAGCAGCAGTGTGCTGAAATCGGAGGCCTTTGTCTCAGGGAGGAACACGCAGGGTCTGTCCCACTGCAAGGAGCATATGACCGATCGCTGATCTGGAAAGGGGACAGGCCTGTGACAGGAGGAGAGGCGGGGCAGTGGGGAAGCGGACAGGGCGTGGGCAGAATCCGGGAGTGAATCTCACCCCCATCTAGAGCCCTGGCACACAGCCACACACACACTCCCACGCTGCTGACATCCAAAACTACCAGCCCGCTTCCTGCCGCTCCCAGAAAGACTGTAATGTAACATCTTTAAGGCCCTTAATGGCCCTAATTCTGCAGAATCGCGGTGAGGCACGAAGCGGCGTCGCCGTCTGTTTTCCCAGGATTCCTAGCGGCAGCGCTAGCTGCGGGGGAAACAGACGACCGCACGCATGGAGTTCCTGCCCCATCACTTAGACGCAGTGCCATGCCCCATGGGAACCTCCGAGGGCCCCTCCCCCGACCGGGACACCCCCCCGTGCCGTGCTGAGGGCTCCCGTCTCACCCCTGTGCTCAGCAGCCGCATGCTCCATGATTACAATGACACCCCCCCCCCAAGTTCTGTGCTGTCCCACCCTGCAGGAAGGATGAAAAATCAGGAGTCACAAGCTCAGTGTTGCCCAAACCAAGCGAACAACAAAAAAACATTCAAGAAGTCAGACTTTCCTGAATTTAGCCATGTCGTCTCTGCTGACTGTCACTGCTGACTGTCACTCTCTCTCTCACGTTCTGTTTAAAGCCTCTATGGGGGCTGATTTTAATTCACAGCTATAACAGGGACTGATGTGGCATCAGTCCTTCCATCCACTTCACCTGCCCCTTGTTATGTGTCCTGTAAAGCAGGCTGCGCTTTCCCCACTGCCCTGATCCTCCCTTCTAACCGTAGACTCAATTTATTTTCATTTTCCAGAGTTTTTTTACCTCGTGCTGAAACGGCTGTTAATTCTTCCCCTCCTCGCCATTCGGTTAAAGCCCCTCTTCCTACCAGGTCCCGACTTTTTCCACCATCATGCCCCCATACATGCCATTATACTGGAATGTTCGCCTGTTCTCCTCGTCTGTCGTGCGGCGGTTTCTCCCTCCTGGTAGGCGGCGGATTCTACTTTTGCTTGAAAACCTGAGAGAACCACAAAGTGGGACCTTCTAAGCAGACCGGACAGCTGCATGATTGGTGTGGGCTCCCATACAAGCCACCACTTCCAGACCTCACTGATCTCACTGGCTTCAGCCCGCAGTGCAATCGAAGGCGCCGCCCCGTGCGGTTTCTGTTCCTCATCTGTTCCCGTTCCCGATCACGGAAGTATTAGGCAAAAGAATCATACAAAAAAACTCTCATTAGAGCATCACAGAGCAAGAACAAGACACCGGGAGTTTAAGTAAATAAATAAATAAATAACGAAATAAATAAAAGGACGAGGGCCAGCCCATCCCATCAGAAACGGACCGGCTTCGCTTTGCTGCACAACATCAGTCTTGGGGACGGAAAAATATTGAATTCCACAGGCCTGTCCGATAGTTGTTTTTACTGCGCTACAAATTCGCAAACGGCGCTGGTAAAACATTCAGTGTTAGCATCGCCCCGTGTTTCTACAGTCCAGCCTGAAAAATAATAAGATACCACATTCTGTGATTCTCAGGGAAAAACAACAAACACCTATAATGGAAAACAATTATCCCTCTATATCTCCCGCTTTGATGCAATCTCTGTTACTCGGTGCCCAATACTCTGTATTTTTTCAAGCTGAGCACAGCACAGCCTGGGTAAATCACTCGGGGGGCTTTTTGATACGACATTTAAAACGAAAGTGGCCGTATTTCCCAGCACTATGTAAACACATGCATTTCCTCTGTGTTAATGTCAGGTGTCCGGGGTCTCCGTGTAGCGCTGGCCTTTTAGCGAAGGGAAAGTGCCATCGACGTTGTGATGAGGGCTCACCGGCACTCAGCTCCACGGAAGAAGAAAATCACTCCCATTGTCTCTGCTGTTAGAAGCAGCGCTCTGTGGCTGCTGTCATTCGTGCAGCCTGATGCACTTGCTGTGTGAGCGTCTGCTGTGGCCTGGTTTGGGAGGCGAGGGAGGTGGGGGGGGGGGGGGCGTGCCATTAGCCCCGAATCGTGGCACGGCGGGGCCTTGGAGAGCAACCTACCCCCCCCAGCTCCATATTCTTTGTGCAGGTAGCCTGAGTCTGTGTGTGAATGTGTATGTGTGTGTGTGTGTGTGTGTGTGCGCGAGCAGGTGCGCACACACCTGCGTGTACGCGTGGTCCTTCACGCGTGTGTGGGCGTGTGCGTGTTCACGGGCCGACAGACAGTCTGGCTGTGCGTGCGTGAAAACGCTGATTTCCATAAAGCGGCACTTCACCACAAAACGGCGAAGAGTCACACCTGTCCTGAAGGTCTGACGGAAGCGAGGATGTTCTCTTCTGCATAATGTGAAGCACAAAGGTGTCCTTAAACAAATAAACTCTCACCCTCCACCACCGCTCGCTGACACTGGGGGCATATTCGTCCTTCTGTCTGGGAAACGGTGATTTTGAAACTTCTCCCAACTTTGCCCAAGGTTGGCACGTGTAACTAAACACTGTCATCATTTACATAGCTGAAAAATAATAGTCCTTCACGAAAAGTTAGAGCTCTCCTTTGCCACTTTGGAGACCTCTTTCAAATGGGCATAGATTAGTGCTGCAGATATTCCCTGTGGTCAAGCCCAGACTGAATTTAAAACTCCACTCCACTGAGCTACGTAGCTTGGGCGGCAGAGCAGAACTCAAGCGGCAAGCCGATGTGGGTAGGAGTAATGATGGTCTTAGAGCTCAGACCATCAGCAAGCAGCCGCCAAGACTCTAAGCAAAACCAGACACCAAAGAACAAACCCAGGGAAAGAACCACAGTGAACCGAAATGGTTCATGCAAGAAGAACCAGAGGACAAATTTAAACCCCAAAAGCCCAAGACCAAGTAGATATAAGGAAAACCCAAGAGTGGCTAAGAAGCATTAATCGGAGAGATTAACGGATTAACCAGAGGTGTGGGTGACTAAAACCATCTGGAGGTAGGCGTGGTTGTGAAGGATGACCACATCTGTGGCGGGTAACTCGGGGAACGGATTCGGAACCAGATGTGACTCAGCTTTGCCTGGAAAAATCTGAACATATTCGCGCTTTTAACGCACAAGAAGGAAATCCAATATTTTCCCCCTAATTTTTTTTGTTAGACCCATCAGCCATTTTCGTGATGGGTATCCAATGAAACTTGTCTTGCTGCTGTCAGTAATTTACAACGAGAATGACAGCCTGCCATTCCGTGCTTGTTAAAATAAGGCTTTACCTTGAAAAATGGTAATACTGAAACTGAAGGCTTACTGCCGGTAAACTATTCTCCTGCCCGCTGGTGTTTAAAGTCTCACAGATAGTCTGGTTCACCTGGGTGTAGATAAGTGTCTCCAGCTGGCTTTGTGCATGTGCAAGATGTGCTAAGCGGACATTGTAGGTGCTTCTCTGCGCTCTGCAAGACTTCCGACGGATCCCATATGCTTCCAGAGGCAGAGGAGCAAAACGGGAGCAAGTTGCGACACATTCCCGTTTCACAGAATCCCAGCTATCCTTTGGGATGCTCTTCCGGAAGACGCGGGGAGAAGGTGCCGGAACCTGAACAGACGTCACGGGTCTGAGCTCTACAGCAGCCGATTGGTGCTCGGGAATGGAGTCACCTTAAAGCGCTGAGCTGCTTGTGCAAATCATGTCCAAAGACCCGGGACGAGAAGCAGATGGGATAGACTCTGCTGAACCCTGAAAGGGACTCGATCCAGAAGCTCCCCGGGAGGCAGCTGGATGTTGAAGGACATATTAAGTTTGCTAAAACTCTCTGACATGTTTTCCCATCTGTTAAACCTTATCTCTAATATTTATTTTCAAAGGTGTCTACTACGTTCTGTCTAAACATCTGAGACACACTTAAGTCCAGTGAAGCATGCTTTGTTTCATGTTAAATGACAGGAGAGATTATTAAAGTCATAAAAGCACCACTACAGTCTTCGCTATGTTTGGCTGTACTATCTGTATTTTGATTGATAACAGGTAGCATTCTATACTTATGGTAAGCGACTCTTTCTCCGGTGGTCGCCTCCCAGTCTTAGCTCACAGTGTTTGCAGACTCTGTACAAATTTGGCCGAGATCTGGGAGAAGGTCCTTCTGCTCCCCACAGCCAGACATGGCCAAGCCAAGCTTCCAGATTGATGGACTTGCTCTGAGCTCACGTCTCCTTCGCCCCCTGCCACCCTTGCCCCCCCAGCCTCTGCAGAGCCAACATCCACCATCATCCACCATCCCAAAATAGGCTGGGATTCCCCTCGAAGCAAGTTGCCTCCTGCCAGTCACAGTCCCCCCCCCCCCAAAGGACATCAGGGGGCGGTCTGCTCCAGTGCAGGGTAAGGAACCTGAGTCACAGAGTAAACGTTTCAAATACAGATCAGCGGCCTGTAAATTAATACGCACTCATTCTAGAATGTTCTTCCTCTGGTTTTCCTCACGGGTGAACAATAGTATCTTTAGATGCCTTTTTGTGTGCTCCCTCCCACTGCCCCCCCAGCGCCCCCCTAGTGCTCCCCCCCAGCCCATCTAACCACGCTGCACCCAGGACCGGCTGCTGCACACCGTTAATGCAACAGACCCACAGCTCCACTCTGTCACTCTCACGATGGGGGGTCACGGATCACCGGAACAGCCATAGATCAGTGCCCGCAGACAGCCTCAGAGACACGGCTGGGAAGGAACGGAGCTGGAAGTGACAGCAGGTAGACAGAGAGAGAAACAAATATAGACAGAGCCTGTGGATGGATACGCAGACAGGCGAAGACGTATATAAGCTTTCCTGAAGCAGCTCCACCTGACAAATCGCTGTCTCATATTCCTCATGATGCAGGCAGTCTGTAACGTGGCCTGGACTGAGAGCATTATGTGTCGCTGGGTGTCAACAGTCACATCGGAAAGAAACGGAGCTCAATTCAGAAATCCATCTAACGTAAGAAAAACGTTACGTAGGCTTTTTAGTGAGTGCCATATTAATAGAACAATATCCAGTCATACTACAAATGTTTCATATTAAATTGCATTATCTTGTTAAAAGACATTTGTGAATGGGGGGGTCCTCTGCTTGGTGCCCCCCTAGGATGTGGAGTTCCTTGGCCGGTGTCCGAATGCCCATACGGTTAATCTAGGCCACTCTGTCAGGTGGGCTGTGAACTTTGTTAGGGCTTCTGAGAGCAGATATGGGATAATCACAATACTAGAAAAGGAGGGTGCCCTATAGGCCACATAGGCGATCGCCTAGGGCGCAGTTACATTAGAGGGCGCCATAGAGCGAGTAAAACAAATCAGAAGAAATACCACTGGCTGCATAGTTAATTACACTAGTTTTAATATTTGACTACTTTCTTGTGAAACCGACATGAGCTGGCCAGTTAACAGCCGTAGACCCTGTGCTATTAAAATGTTCTTAATATAAATGTATTGACAAAATTTGTTTTCTGCTTGGGGGAGCAGCAGAATCTCGCCTAGGGAACCAGCGCACGCAGGGCCGGGCCTGGATGTAGGGCTGCAAAACATCTCTCAGATTTAGAGGGGAAGCATTATGAGGATGGATGGATGGATGGATACAACTATAAATATATATTGCTGTTGATTGGAGGAGTGGGAACAGACCAATAAGAGCATATAGTGGGTTATATAATGGTGGGTATTCATGAATACTCACCAATTCATAAGTAGATAGGGAGTGAGGGCCTGATAAATGCAGTTACCTGCTAGGTAGGACCCCCCACCCCACAATAACATAGTAGCATCCATTTAAAAAACATGGATTTAGTTAAATACTTACAAGGCAGCTGAATTGTTTAAAAATACCTGTGGTTAAACCCTGGGAGCTTCATCTTACATGCATTAAGGGAGTGGAAGTAAGAACAGACTGTCGTTCTGTGATGTGGTGCCATCAGAGAGGAGACAGGGTTAGGGTTAGGGTTAGGTTTAGGGTTAGGGTTAGGTTTAGGGTTAGGGCTAGGCTATTCTGACCTGAGCTCTCCTAAGCCTGCAGATCTTCAGGGCAGTGTTCATTCCAGGATGTCTTCTTGGAGTCTGTCACTCAACACTGGCAATTTTTTATAAATGTTTTTTTGGTCTATTATCGCAGGCGGGTTTTCATCCCAGCACTTCTCCTGAGAGCGCGCCTTTCAGACATCACCGGAATAAAAGCAGGACACGATTACCAGCAGTCCCCCAATAATGTTTCATCATGATGGTTGACTGCTTAAGCATATCTGTTGCATGCTTCTGCTCCCTACATGTGAGGAAGCTCTCTCACTCTCTGGTGCTCTGTCAGTGGAGGAATTTTCTGCATAAAGCAGCATTTTACCAAATTAAGAATAAATAAAATGGAACGTCGGGTGGTTCACAGGGCGGCACGGCTGCTGCACGCCTTCGGGTTTAGGGCTTCAAGTCCTGCCCTGGCTGCACTTTCTCCTCACCAATGACTCCACAATCAGGCGGTTGGGTCTATCGGGGTCTCTAAACTGCTCGTTTTGTGTGTCTCTTGCCCTGCCCTGTGCATTCTGGGATAGGCTCTAAACTCACACCGTGACCCTGTACTGGAGAAGCAGTTATTGAAAATGGAGTCAAACATAATCATGCAGATTATTATGCTGATTTGTGGTCGACAGAAGCGAAGCGGTAGTTACCTTTTAGCTTAGGTGCCCCGCGCCTCATCTGACCAGGAACAGTCAGCGGGTCACTGAAGCTGCTGATCAGAGGTGGACATTTCAGGTCCAGAAAGTAAAAATCCAAACCAGGATTTTGTTTCAACCAACCAGTTGAGCATAA
>JAODJU010000062.1:25273629-25288955 GCA_026776725.1 Gnathonemus echidnorhynchus | reverse complement strand
GAGTACTCAACTGGTTGGTTAAAGCAAAATCCTGGTTTGGATTTTTACTTTCTGGACCTGAAATGTCCACCTCTGCTGCTGATCCAGAGCGATGGGCCACTGCTCATTGGCCGTTCTGCTGTGTGACACTGAGCAGCAGGTGAGGTGAAATTAAACAGCTCCCCCATCCTCAGACAGGTTAATTCCTGGGGTCTCAATTACCCACTTCATTCAGTATTGGGGGTTCTGCTTATCTTGGCTTAGTCCACTCACACATTCATTACAATCCATCCATCCATTTGCTGTGACCGATTGTCCTATTCAGGGTCGGGGGGGTCCGGAGCCTATCCCGGAGGCTACGGGCGTAAGGCAGGGAACAACCCAGGATGGCGCTCCAACCCATCACAGGTCACACTCACACACCATTCACTCACACACCATTCACTCACACACCATTCACTCACACAGGCACACCTACAACAACAACATCTCCAATAAGGTCATTTTCGTTACTGCACTGCTGCTGTCAGTACTGTTTTTCTTTGCTTGTCACCTAAATCCATCCATCTGTCTCCCATAACCTCTTATCCAGTACAGGACTGTGGCGATATCTTAGAGCTCAGTCTGGCCAGTATGCCCAAGCTAGGGAAAACCCTGGATGGGAAGCCAGCCCATTGCAGGGCAAATACACAAACATACACATTTGAATTCTTATATTTCTGGGGGCCGTCCATTCATTTCTATGGCCAAAACCCTAACGCCAACAATGACAACCTTAACCCCCACCCAGCCCAAAACTTACCCATACTGTAAGTAACCAAACAAAATACTAGACTTTTGGCATTTATAGGTTTTTGATTGAATTTCACAATTTTTTTTTTTTTTAATAAAATTGACTTTCCTCTTATGGGGCCTGAAAAAAATGGTCCCCACAACATCAAAATAACAGATTTTACATCACAAAAATGTTCCCACAACGTAATATATGTATAACCCCCCCGCCCCCCATCACACACACACACGGGTAATTATAACTCATACAGCCCCATGTACAGAGCAGGACTAAGCAGCTATACGTTCTTTTCTCAGACAGGCTCATCTTCATGTGCTGCTGTGCCAGTAACTGCTGAGTTGGCAAATTGTTCATGGTACTTTAACATAACACTTTATCCCTTTTTATTTCAGCAATTGTGCAGGCCAGTAACAATTAGCCCCACAGACTGGCTTTGGGCCTGGCCTGCACTAAGGGTTTCTGATAACAGGCTTCCTAGCCACTGAGCCTCCGAAACGCCCAAGAGTTAAAGACGCCGTTTCTGTTGAACGTGCTTCCTCAGGATGAGGGCCGGCTTTTAGATTTACAGGGACGACGGCGACGAGCCCACGGCACGCTTGGGTAATTGCCCATTTTTTCAGAGCTTTTTTTTTTAAACTGAACTGAACGCAATCACACTCCTCTTCAGAGCAAGCATGAATGGAGGATGCAGGCCATTTCCCCCGAACAGATCTCCCAGACATCTAGGTAAAACGCAGCTCATCATTAGGGGCGTCAAATAACAGCAAACTTATTTGTAAATTGTCGGCTCATAAATACAACGCATTGGTAATAAATCGAGACATAAATTTTCCAGGAACATGCTCCATGGTAATGATTTATTATTTATCCAATGTATCTATATAAAATACACCAGCCATAATCCTGCATTACAAGCAGTGAAATACATTACAGTACGAGTCACCGTTCTAAAGCAACTTTATTCATACAGCTGGACTAAATCATTTATGTTTGGTCAAAACATCAAAATACATTAATGAGCATTGATAATTTATTAAGTATAATCAAATTCCCCTTAAGGGCAATGTTCTGGAAACTTGCTTACATCATGTTTCAACTTATAATTATTACTAGCTCATCAATTACCACAGTTTCCATTTCGAGGGAACTGATGGATCGCATCCGCGAGCCCAGCTCAGAGCGGCGAATGAATCTGATTCCCCGTCGTGACGTCCGCAGGTGGGCGAACGTGAGCGGCAGGTGTGAACGGAGGGCGTGAACAGGAGCCACTGTATCAGTAATCTCTGAGCAATGTTGCATAATGAGATAATTATGATATAATACAAACATTCACTTGAGTGAATGCATGTAGCCAAATCCGTCTTGCGTCCCATAACAACACATGAAGCCAGCAGAATTTGAACATTGAAAAGAAAAAAAAAAACATAAAAATTATGCAACTACTTTGAACAAATCGTGGCCATGTTGCAGTGACAGTCTGTGGTTTATTAAAAGGTAAAACTGGTAATTAAAACAGAAGTACAATTGGAAGATCAGAGGACTCCATAAAAAGAAACCTGAATATATATGGAATCGGGGGGTGGGGGGGTTCTTATGAGTGACAACTGCCCCCCCCAAAAATCGCAGGCTTTTTCAGGCTTCAAAATGCCATCACTACGGCACAGGATAAAGGCATCCTTGGCAGGGTAACCGATAGCGACGGGGAAACCAAAGCGGAATTTTAAAGAGTCGAAAGACCGGATGTGTGAGCAGGCCGGCGAAGGAAACAACCGAGTCAATGAGGGACGAAAGAGATAAGAGAGACACTGAGTGAAAACCTTGTCATTCTCTTCCCTGCAAAACCAGCATCAGAGGCAGAGTGAGCGCAGATCCAGCAGTAATGGTACACCAGCTATCGATGGCTGACACTCATATAGCAGAGCAGCTGGTGGAAGTGGATTTGGTGACAGATGAGAGGAAAGCTACCAATGTCTGCCTTTTCACGCATTCTCTCCCTGGCGCACACATTATTTTTACATTTCCTTGGCCGTTTCCTAGATACTTCTAGGGGAAACTGGATTGTTATACTGATTATTTCTTCCCAAAGCTTCACACCTCAGAATAATTCCCAGAGGAGCCACGGGAACATCGGGAAGTCTTTGGAAAAGCAGCGCAGGGTGGCCAAATTTGGTCAGTGGGCTGGCTTGAGATTTTCAATTTGAGAAAACCCATACACACGCATTTACATGTATGCAAGAGTTTTATTATCTTGTAAATAATCCCAAAGGTTTGCCGACTGCCCCAAAGTTCTTGATGTAGCTAATTTTAGGTTTATAACGAAATAATATAGATTTGCTGTAAGATGTCTTGCGTGAGCGTGAGAGTCTGAAAGTGTGAGTGTCACGCAAGATGTGTGAGATTTGGCAACCCTGTGGCGTGATGCCGAACACGGATACAGGCTACAACCGTTATCGTCCGTGTCTCTCCACAGCAGTGCCCGTCACATGGCCTTTCCAGTCGAGCCCTGACACCCAGAGCGCTTCTCATAAGACCATGACACACGGAATATTCCGTTGTGCAACGCGGCGGAGGAGCTGTTCCTCATCCACGCCTCCTGCGTCCCACTTTCAGCCTCGCACGCTCCCAGCGCGCCTGTCTGACCACAGCAGCATACGGCGTGCTCCTGAAAGATGCCATTAGCTGGCGATATATTTTAAAGTCAAAACAAATTAAATGATCTGTAATCCATAAAATTTCCCCTCTACGTCCTTTAATCAAACTTGACATCCTGGCTCCTAGGATCTGTTGCTCAGTGGGGAAAAAAAAAAAACACACACACACACACACGCATGCACACACACACTAGCTTACCAGTAAGATTTCCACCAGCACCAGCAATGCGAGGAGCAGGTGGGCGTGAGTGCAACACAGACAACCTGATGGGTTAGGAGACTTTTTAAAGAATAACTGGAAACAAACTTACTTTTATAAACTTTGGCTAGAAGTAAACTGGACTGTGAAAAAATTTTTTATCCGTCAGCAAATCCGACTTGGCTTGGTCATTAAACACTAATGCTTTTGCAACGTGCTAAATCGCCTGAAAATTGCTACTGTTGAACTAGTTTTGATTAAATCTAATCAGATGAAATGCATTTATTTTAAGACTTCAAAATATTTGCCCTGTGAATTTCACTATGCGAAGCACTTTGTGGTTGTACGTACTCTGAGGCACATCCAGAAAAATTTCTCTTCCTTATCCAGCACGTCGTGACACTGTCCGCACATCCCGGCCCGGTTCACAATAACGAATTCAGAGCGTTGCACCCACAGATCCATATATCGACGGGAGCCCTTTCTTGTTCTGCTTGCGCTTCACCTCATTGGTTCATTTCTGGACACCTTGTACCCATTCCCTTTCACCTATTTGCCCAACGTCCTCTGGCCTGCTCTCGATGGTCAGCTTGCTGTACCGCAAGTCGTTTGTTTGTCAAATTAATTTAAGCCTGGCCCAAACATCCACGGGTGACCCTGAACCTAACAGGGCACCTACAGCTTTAGCATTTATTGCCACTGTGGTCACAGGACTATAATTTATTCATCACATTTAGTTTCTAAATAATTTTCCTTCTGTTTTCTGCCTCAGGAAGTATATTATTTGGATTTTATTAATTTTGGGGAAAATTATATTTTGGTTCATGGTGTGTGCCCAAGTCTTTGAAAGGCTGAAGCTCAGTCTCTGATATAGGAGGTTGTTTGGATGCAGATGGTTCATTACATTTGCAATAGACTGTGTAAAGTCACAGATGGATGTTTAAAATACAGCAGCAAATCAACTGTGAATTTAAAAAATAAAATAGACGAACCAGCATGGAGACTGTCTGCTGAAAACACAAGTGCACAGCTTTCTAGATTATAAAAAGTATTACACATGCATCGATCCATCCATTTTCCATGACTGATCATCCAAGGTCAGGGGAAGCCTGGAGCCTGTCCAAGGCAGCACAGGACGCAGACCAGGGGACACCCTGGATGGGATTCCGGTTTATCGCAGGACACACACTCACGCAGCCTATTGGCAATTTAGAGACGCCAAATCACCGGAAGGTATGTTTATACACTGCAGGCGGAGGCCGACACGAACAGTTCATGCAAACCGCAGACACACAAAGCCTGAGGCAATATGATACATCAGTCTATCTCACAGATACAGTTAATCCACTCAGATGCACTTAATCCAAATAATCAGTATCATTAACTGATGCCTTTGGAATACCTGTTGCAACGACTGTATTCCTGTGGTGTTTTCGGTGTTTTTTTTTTTAAAAAAGACCACAGAGTTTGCTGATTTGCTGTCTGCAGGGTTTGCGGGCGAGACTGATTACACAGAAAGCCCAGCATAGTCCATTAGCCTGGAAAATCCCGCCTTGTCCGTCCATTTTACTATCCTGAGACCGGAGACAAAAATATACCATTTTAAAAAACGAGTGCATACTTGCAGAACGTAAATCATGGCCTCGCAATAAAAACTGCTCTGGGTAAGCAAAAAAATAAATAAAATATACACTCGAATACACTATAATTTAGGTAATGAAACCGGTTCCAGAATGCCTCTCTGATTGGCTGATAAATTCTTCCCTTGATAAATGATTCTGACCGTAACTGGATTATCTGTGCTGGCTCCATTAATGTTGTCTAATGCAGGGAACCACAAGATCAAAATAGACCAGAGCTAAGGACCCCCTACCACACCCAGCATAAAATAAAAAAAATGCATTATTTATAAATAAGAACCAGAGATAGACTTGCTAAATAAAATAAAATAAAATAAAATATCAGCTCACCTTGAATATTTCCACTCCTGGCCCATGGAACATACATTTAATATTTATAACATTGATAAAACACATAAGACAATGCATTTTGCAGAATTTTTTAAAAAAAGGTTTCTGCAGTTCCTGGGTTCTTGGTTTAATGCTTACAACAACTTGTCCTCCTCAGGAACCATTAGTCTTTCATACAATATGAACATCTATCTATCAAACTTCCATCTTCCATCAATTGCTTATCACCATCCCTTCCCCCATTATGTATATAAAATAAATATATAATGTATATTATAGTATATTATATATAATGTATATATATATTTTTTTTTTTATAAAGATGCTTTTAACATCTTTTAATGATAACATGTACATTATAAATACATAAAAACCTGTAGCTCTGAATAAAAAATACCTCAAGGCACCTCAGGCTGAAAAACTCATCTTTTAAGAAAAATTGCTGCTGTATTTAAATAGCAATACACATTGCAGTTAAAGAAAAACGTGGAGAAACCTCTTTATGTATCTATCAGATATTGAAGCAGACTCACGTTTGCGTGACAGGTCTACAGTTGGAATTTAAGCGTGAAACGGCACAAGCCAGCTTGATATCTGCCCAAAAAAACTGCCATCAGACAGCAGCCCCCCCTCCTCGTGCCCCATATAACGCTGGATCCTGACCACTCAAGCTGAGTAGCAGGGTAGTGTTCAGTGAAATTCTGTTCGCGGGGAAAAGCCCTGTCACCTGTGGGATTGCTTCAAAATTAGGATAAACGCTGGCGAGATGAGGTTATTCAGGAGAAGAAAGGAGAACCTTGACATTGACCCTGAGACCTCGCTTTGATGAAATTGTGATGGGTGCAATGTAGAAGTAGCTCCAGGCCATGGAGTCCTCGCTAGGAAGGCAGTTTGGAAAAAGTTCAAGCAAGCGTCTCGAGTGAAAAGACTGATAAAGAGTGCTTAATCCTTGTTGCGGTATAAAACGGTATTTCTCTGCAAATTTATTTTACATGGTGCAAAATAATAGTCTGTCTGTGTGTAAGAAAGCAGCTTTCTGATTAATACAGGTCATTAAAAACAAAGTGAGCGGTACGGGAATGATCTCGGGAGAAGGAAGAGAAAAATACCCATGAATACGGAGTGTGGAGGGGCCTGAGCGCTGAATGCTAATTGGCGGATTGCTTAGCGGTCCCCTTTGCAGCATGTTTCATCAGACAGTACCCCGCCGATCGCGAGAAGCCGCCGCGCGCTGCGTGCCTGGGGCGTTCCCGGGGGAACGGCGCCATCCGGATGTCACCTGGGCTCGGCGCAGCCGCTAGCGATGGGGCAGCCCTGGAGGAACCTGGGCAGGGATCAAACGGCAGGAAGGAGCGGTCTAGGTGCTGCCTGGACCACTGGCCACGTCTGGGATGGCGTGAGGGAGATTTTTGTGGGCGAGTCAAATGACATGAAGCTGAATGAGACTCATGCCATGAGATTTAGCTAACAAGCAACAAGACAAACTGTATGATCTATAAGCTTTCTAGTTTGGCTCCAGAGATCAGCTAAGTTAACAAGGACTCTTCTTTCAGTTTCAGTAAAGTGCTGTTACAGTTAATATCGTTTAGATGTGGATTTGTGGGGGGGGATGCTAAATGAATGAAAACTTCCGGCAAGGGGGGGAAAATGACCCATGAAATTATGTAGCCCCCGCTACCGAACCCGACATCGGGTCGTCTGGTAAGTTCCACTGCTCTTTTTTGACTTGATCATAATCCTGCTAAGTAAACGCAAAGTTTAACAGTACTTGGGAACTTGTCAACGTGCGGCCATTAGTATTGACTGGGTTCGAAAGCCTGAGCAAAGGGGTGGCAACTCACAGTCAGCTGCTTTCGCCCAAGTACGAACCCCCATCTTTACCCTTCACTCTCATTTCCCTCTTCATCTCCGCAGCTTCAGGTGTCTGTCTCATTTTCAGGCAGAGATTCTCTGCACCAGCCCACCGTGAACAGAACACTAATCTGCCCCAAACACCCCCTTCTCAGCCCTGCGTTTCACAGTATTTCTCCCAGTGCCCCTGCAGTTGTGTTCTCCTATCAAAGGCGGACGCCGCTGGTGAATCAGACCACCTTGCCTCCACTCTGCATGCGATCCTCATCATCGAACCCGAAAGGCAGGAGGAACAAGCGCAGTCAATGCGAGGAAAACACCCAGAAACCTGCATCCTACACTTGCCAGCGCCAACCACCACCAACATTCCCGCCCGCTATGTTTGTTTGCTGAATTTCTCTCTCTCTGGAAACGTGGCCTGCAGCGGCTGCCGGGAACAGTCACCCTTCACCATCCCACTCGACCACACCCCGCGGTCCGTTCGCTCATGTAGGGAGTATCCGCGATTCAACGAATGAAGCAGGTCGATCAGACGCAGAACAAAGTTAAGGGCCAGCTGGATATAAGGGGGCTTTTCCTGTCCCTTCCTGTATGATAAGGAGCCCTTTGCGGAGCAAGATAATCAGGACTCCCGACGAAAGCCAACACGATTCCGTTTCCCAAGCGCGATTGATAACATTACCGTCTGCCATACAGCTCTTTGTTTTCATTATTCCCCAGTAATGAGACATGCATATATTCCCCATCTTATTTCTGGAGGCACGGGCCATTAATTCAACACGTCGCTGTAATCTACTTCCACTGGGATGGGGATCCTATTTACTGGCTGCACAGGACACCTGGGGGAGGTGGGGAGGGGGAGTGACTCAGGAGAGGTTCTGTTCCTGGAACCTCAGTGTCCACACTTACCTGTCGGTATCATGCATCCATTCAAATCCGTTAAATTACCCAGAATACATAGAGGCGTTCTAACAGTCGATTAGCATGCGTGCATACTCTCTCTCACCATACCGCGTTGCCCTTCATGGCGGTAATGCAGCAAAACTGACTATGCAAATTGCAGGAATGTGCCAGGCTCATCAACCCAGTGGAAGGAATGAAAAAAATTAAACACAAAGCATGAAATTCCCCCGATGCAGTTCTTCCATTGTTCCAATCCACTCAGGTGATTACTGTGGGCCACAAAAATGCCCGGAACATAAAATGACAGTCATCCTTCTCTGTGACATGTTTATTTCACCACACTCCTCTTGCCGGGCCTTCGTATGTTTATATGAGAATGAATACATTTACTTACAGCCCGTGTTTAAAATTATACGGATCTGGCTCATGTCTGTGATGCGTCTCTGATTTCATTAAGGCGGCAAGAAGATAAACAGGGCTGTGTATTAGCGAACGAGGTCCCACTGATGTAGAAGATCAAGATATACAGCAGATTTGAAGATCATGTCTCAGAAGGAGGGTGCGGCCTGACTGGTAGAAGGGGTCTTTGCCCTGCAGCGGGGAGGATGTGCAGACAGCAAACACTAGTGGAAGAGGAGTATCTGTGTGCGTCAATAAGCTAACGGGTCTATATTGCTCACAGAAAATCTTGGGACGCTTGCTTAATTCTGTAATAATGTCACAAATTTACTGGTTTCATAACAAAAGTCTATTGACAAGTAATGTTTAACGTATCCACACATATCTTCCACACAGACATTTTCTTTTTATTAAGTGTCATAATTTTTTTGACTGACTCATTCAGTTCCGTTCTTGCCACTTTGCCATTAATTGCAATTGTAGTCATTGGCTCCCAAAGGGACACTAATGTAATCACAAATGCTGGGTATTTCATATTATTGCAAAGGTTTTACTAATTACAAAAACACCCAATGAGACTGCTTGGCAATGAACTTTTTTTAACTCAGAACAGCTCTTTTTGAACTATAATTTGGGGTTAAATTGCTACTTAAAATAAATGTTTAACTTCAAACTACTGGTTCTTTCGAATGTGATATTTATTTTTTGAAAATGAAGAAATGACTTTTGTCATGAAACCAATAAACTTGCAATATATTTTCTGAATTCAGCAAACATCCCAAGACTTTCTATGAGTACTGTAACTTTGAATTACATATTAATGGTATACATAAGTCAACACCGCAGAAGGGCAAAGCATGTCAACGTCTCACTTCAGCCAACAGCTCTCCTAATTGGACGGCGAATAAGCTTATGTGGCATTTCAGCTGTCAGTCTGGTGCTAATTAAAACATTTGATGAAACGAGCAGCTGAAGCCGGACGCTTCTGAGATGAAAGTATGAAGGAGAGAGCTGATTGGTCGAGACTGCAAGGCGGCGGCCCCGGTGTGATGCTGTCATTGGTCACAACGGCCGGGCTGCTCTATAGGTGGAAACAAGTCAAGGGAGGAGCGTGTGCAAAGGGAAAAGTTCTCTCATTGGTGAATGGACCAAAAATGGGCGAGGCGTCAGAATTCACTCTCTTCCATAGAAACGCCAGTTCTGGGCCAGAAAGCACTCTATTTGGGTTTCCTGTCATAAAGTGTACTTCACACCTTGAGAGTCAAATCGATGTGTCTAAGTAGCTACCTGCTAGCGCCACAAACAGCAAATGGCATCCCGATTACACTTAACACTGAGCTGCAGGAGCACACAACTCTATAACACGCTAAGGAATAGATCTCATCCAACGGACACATTTATCAGGTTTTCCAGTCAATCCAAAGATCCAGTCAACCACTCATGTTACGTCACAGTTAAATGGTTCAGGGCTTCACAGATCATACAGTTGATGTTTACAATGCATTTCTAATTTTATTAAGGCCCGTTCTTGAATACTGCTCAATGTGCAGAAGGACTCTGACTTAGGGAATCAGCTCTCAATAATCCACTAGCCAGATTAGATTTAATAGTAGCTACCAGCGCTTGCGTGTGTAATAAAACACTAAGGCACTTTGGCACATGTATTAAACATGGAGTGGGGTTTCCCTCCACCGAGAAATAATATCTCTCTCTGGAAAATGTATTCCCTGCCCGTACGCCGCAGTGCTTGTGCCGAACACAGTCGCGTTGAAATATGAGCAGGACTGAGCTGGAAGCCTGAAAAACTGAAACCCAATAGGAATTTTAATCAGCTAGAAAACACTCAGTTTCTTCTTTTACAGAACACTGCTGAGCTCTTCATGTCGAACCAGTAACTCTGGGCTATAATTACGTCGTGTTGTCTTATCATAGGAAATGAGCAGAGAGAAGAAGGGGGTGAAAAAAAAAACATCTTCAGTCGTTCTTTTTTTCATCTGCACTGTCAATCAGGGGGATTGATGCGGGGCAGAGGATGCAGTAATCGCATTACGGGATGTACCGTCAAGCTCGGCAGCGATAGGCTCGGTGAATAGCGCCGTGGAAACGGGCCCGGCGCATGTTTACCGTAACCAGACTGCCAGAAAGCGACGAGTGTCACCGCCGAAAGCAGAGCTGGTCCCTGCCTCGTGAAGCTATACGGAGAAAAAGTCAATCGTCCCCTAATGGGACCAAATATAGGCTGTGGGGAAGAGGCGGCTTTTGTCATGTTAATAGAACAATTTAGTCTGACATTTGCATCTGAAAAGTCATCAACATAAAGAGAGAGATGAGTCTGATTGCGCCGAAAGACAAAGAGAGAGATGGAGAGAAAGGTGGAGCAATATATGAAGAGAAAGGTGGAGAGATGGAAAGAGATGGAAAAAGCCATTATGCTAGAAACCTTCACTGTTGACTCTTGTCTCTCTCTCTCTGACACGATTCATTATGTAGAATCAGGACTGGCAGCCCTGGACTCCACCCAAATGTGTCGACGTGTCGCCAGAAACAAGGGCAACACCTCCTCTTTAACTGGAAGGGGCAACGCGGTCTCAGGACCGAAAATCATGTCGACGTCTCATCCTCGAGAGAACGACTGATCGGGGTCCCCTGAGGGTGGACCGTCGATAAACCCAGTAATTATGGGCGAGAAACGGCAGAGGACCTCCTGGGAATTGCCAACAGAGGTCAAAGCCTGGTTCGAGGCACAAATTAAACACGCCCAGAACGATCAAAACCGCAAAGTACCCAACGGGACCGATGAGTTTTTCTCATAAACAGCTGCCCCGTAGCTGGTTACGGTAACATTATGGATCTTTCTGTTTATTCACATAATATATGTATTCTATCGATCCGAAGGTAACCACGTGAGACCACTGGTGGGAAAAGAGTGTGGTTCGCATGCTTCACCGCTCCCTGCCTCACACTTGCTATGGAGGACAATCCTCTGAAGTAATACTTATCGAACTGAGAAAGCTTTTCCCTTAACAAGCTGGCTGACTTCAGAGCACAGGGGTCTTTTTTTAAAAAAATAAATAAATAAATAAAACAACCATGGGCTCAAGTGGGAAAAGCGAGGTCTAATAGAGTGTGGACATTATTTTAGCTGCACACTGTGCGCTTGAACAAGTGCACTTCAAAGTTCTAGTCGGCTGTTCCACTGTGTGTGTGGTACACTGTGAGATGGGAGTTTTATTTACACAAAAATGTCCTGTGGGCAGAATGAAAAAATGATTGGTTCAGAGAGATAACCAATCAGATTGTTGAGGAGGTGGGTCCAAGGAACTGGAGGCGGCCTAAAACTAAGACATCTGATTGGTTGGTCCTGCCTCCTTCATAATCTGATGGGTTCTCTTTCTGAGCCAGTCATTTTTCTTTCTGCCCTCAGAACATTTTTGTGCAAGTAAAACTCCCATGAGCACGAGATTGTCATTTAATGAACAGTGGGTTGTGGAGTTCATACAGCATAATTATAACACCTAGAGTTATTTGTGTGTGTGCTGTAGTATTATATAGCATCAAAGGGCTGTGTGATGATGTGTAGAATATAACTGTTAATTCAAGTAACGCAATCCCTATCTTGTTAGGCCATTCTTTTTTATGCAAGTGTTGTGTAATGTTGTGCTGAGTGATGCATCCTTAATTCTGCAGTGCACCTGTTGCTATGTTTGTGGATGTTCACTCCTCTGAGGGCCCGTCAGAGGCATGAGTGGGAAACGAAAGGAGGAGGTGGAGGAGAAGAGAGCGCTCACGGAAGTCGGGGGACGGAGCTGATCGCGGCAGGAGGGTCTCGCGGACATTAGATGAGCGTCTGATAGCGATAGGAGGATGTGCTTTCATAGGGAGGGGTGGATACATGGTGGGGGGGGGTAAATAGAGTAGGGAGAAAGATGGGTGCCATACCGGTATTAAGATAAGCTGACAGAAGGGCTGCAGGGCAAGAGCAGCTAGAAGATGGATGGATGAAATCTAAGAGATAGAAGCTGGAGTGAGGGGTGATGGATATAGTGTGTTTGCAGGAGCCGGAGAGACGCGGAGCCCGGAAGGAGATTCATTACAGCCTTAAAACAGATAACCTTCCCACAGTGCTGCGCTGCCGACCAGCATAACCCGAACTCTGCTAACTCAGGGACCAAGCAACCGTGATGAACCTCCTCGTTCTCCCCCCCGATTCAGATTCGATGCAAGATGTCGAATTTCATCAGCACATTCATCTTCCATTGCTTTTCCTGGACAGGGTTGCACTGGGGGGTGCGGAGCCCATCCCAGGCAGAATAGGGCACAGACCTGGGTATTCCAGGCTATCCCAGTGCATACGCACGCACGCAGATTAGGTATCTAGATCATTGTGCGAACTCACCATTCATTTCTATGGGCATAACCCTAATCTCAATTATGGCAACTTTAACCTCTACCCAGCCCTAACCAAAACCTTATGTAATGGAATACAAGACTTTTGGCTACTTTGGTTTTCTGATTGCATTCACAGATTTTAATGAGATTGAGTTCCCCCTTGTGAAAACCAAAAAAGTATCTGCAAGGTTAAAATAACAGGTTATCATCACATTGTGGCTACATTTTAACCGCACAATGTAATACATACCTATGTTCACACACACAGACAGACAGAGATGGACACATTCTGTGGCCTTACTAAGGTGAAATGGCATCCCCAACGGCATATCTTTGCACTACAGAGAGAAAATGAAACACTTGGAAACGCCGACAACATGACATACCAACTCCATGCACTCAGACTGGGCTTTTCACCCTTTACGCTTCATGCTGTTACACCTACACCGTGTATTGATTGTGGAATTGGGCAAAGTCCACTTTGCAAAGTTGCTCTGCACTGGAAGTCGCTGACTCTGAGAGTTTAGCTTTGCTCAGGTGGGAATTTGCACTTTACTTTCACGTTCGTTGAGGTCGTCTCGCATTTACGTTTCCGTCTCGTTGGGATTCCTGGTTCCTGTGCTTGATTTGCACTCGCGTCTGCTTCCCTAAGACCTCAGCCTGGAGCTGCCCAACCAATCAGCACCTGATTCCTACAGTGTGCTGCCCAGTGGTCTCTGGGTAGGAAGCCTGGCATTCTGGGTATATCAATCAATTTGATGGGCCTCATCTTGCACCGTTACGTAAGTCAGTGTGCTGTAACTGAGCACTCCAGCTAATGACACTTTCTGTGGAATAGTATGAGATAAATCTTAGAGTGTATAAAGATCCGGGGTCTGAAAAGTGTCAGTGCGATGCAGCAGATTCATACTTGGTGGCACCAGGCTGTCATCTCCCTCTCTCAGGCCATTTAAAAGCTTTAAAAACACAAGTGTGCTTCTCATGGTTTTATGATCTCTCTCTCCCCGAGTTACTGCACTGCCACTACTGTCTATTGCATCGATCTCCAATCCCCACGCTGGCGAGGTGTGTGAGCGCTGATAACGGCAGCTTAGAAGGACCGGGGGGGGTTTAGAGAGACAAGCTGGTGCTGGGCGGGGCTCTCCTCCATGGCTATGCCGGGCTGTGATCCTCTACTGTTACGTGAAAGCAATACACAGCGAGCATGCAGCCACCTCTGACTATCACTGTGCAACGTTTTCAGGATACTTCATGGTAATAAAAAGATTCAAATAATTTTAATGTAGTGAAGCGTCTCTTAATGGGGATATGTTCTGAGAAATATGTCATTAGGCGATTTTTTTGTCGTGCGATCATCAGAAGTGGACGTTTCAGGTCCAGAACGTAAAGCTCCAGACCAGGATTTTGTTTCGACCAACCAGTTGCGCATAAAGAGTCACAGTCACGAAGTTCTCAGCTGGTTGGTTAAAACAAAATCCTGGTCGGGATTTTTTACTTTCTGGACCTGAAATGTCCACCTCTGGCGATCTTCATAGAACCTAGAGGGTACACCTAGACTATATACTATAGCCTAAATAACAATAAAAAGTTCAGTATAGTAAATACATAAACTAGTAACAGTTATCAACAAGTATTATGTATTGTATATGTTGTATAAAAGTATAACTGGCAGCACAATAGGTTTTTTTACACCAGCATCAGCACAAACACTCGAGTAATGCATTGTGCCATGACATCACAGGCATTGTGCCATGACATCAGGAATTTTTCAGCTCCATCATAATCCTATGGGAGCACCAATATGTATGTGGTCCATTGTTGACCGGAATGTCGTTATGCGGCGCATGACTGTAAAGATACTAACATTAATAATACTAGCTATACTAATATATTTAATGGTCCCATTTTTCAGAAGCCATCTTCCTCAGAAGAGCACCTTGGTTTCAAAAGCCAATGCATTAACACTTTACTTGGAGCACTTAAGTATAATGAATTATAGATACCTTCATATTTTTACAGTATTTATACAGTATTATAAGCACGGCTATACAGTAACTATTTATGAAATGCATAACACATTATAGCCATGTTTATTATGTATTATGAATGCTCTGTGGGGGCGGCATGGTGGTGCAGTGGTTAGCACTGTTGCCTCACACCTCTGGGACCTGGGTTCGAGTCTCTGCCTGGGT
>JAODJU010000062.1:25257646-25273464 GCA_026776725.1 Gnathonemus echidnorhynchus | reverse complement strand
GCTTCCGGGATAGGCTCCGGACCCCCCGCGACCCAGTAGGATAAGTGGCTTGGAAAATGGATGGATGGATGGATGGAATGCTCTGTGAAGCTCTCATCTATAATGCACTATAGATACTTTCATAATGCATTATAATGGTTAGTATAAACCATTATAATGCATTATGAAGGTGGTACCTTATTTTCATGCAAAAAGACTGCATTTGACTCATCTTGACTCAATGTGAAGTATCATGCACTTTGGTGGCGACTCTCCCCCTCCCCATCTGCCAATCCTAAAGGGGTCTGAGATGCATTTCATTAAGAACCTGATTCAGTTTAGGAAAAATCAATGCAATTTTGCAATGTTTTGGCCAAATTCTGCAACAGTGAACTAATTCCCTGTTAAATTCCCACCCGTCTCATAATTAATTCACCATCTCCTATTCCACCTATTCCATCTTCCAGGGTTACGGAGAGCCTAAGCTTATTTCAGGAGGCATTAATTGGACAAATGATTCAAAAACATGAATTAACATATTTCAAATAACATCTGGTTGTTACAGACTATTATTTCAGAGAGGGGACAGCAAAATCGGCCTCCTCTGCATCTCCCACTGTTCACTGCCACCTGGAGACTCTTAATGTGGCACAGGGCAGGAATTAGGGTGCCAAACGTTCATCAGCAGAGGTGAAGCCAGTGATTAACATCCCAGGCCCGTTTTACCCCGTCTGTCAGCTCCTTCCTAAGTGAAGCTGGCAGGGCTTCCAGCTCCACGCTGACGGCCTCACAGAAGCACGTCAGAGCGAAATGCCCAAAAAATCCATCTGTATCTCACAGCACGGGTGATCAAACTCTTACCAGCCGGCATCGACTACGTTTCTGATTGGGAGCTGACACGATACACCGCATGCACTCGCGCGGGGGGCGGCGGGGGGGGGGAGGGGTTAGGAAAAGTGATGTGCGCCTCACGCCGGAGAATCTTTGGCAAGAAAGATCCCCTCAGAGGTGGTGCTCACGCTTCTGAAGGAATACTTTAGAAACACCTAAGGTATTTCACATTCGGTTTGAAATAAGAAAATAAACATTTTATGCCTGGTTCGGATTAAAAGACGTGCCAGTTATGCACATAATACCCTGGAATGTTCCAGAAGGCAGCATTATTTAGGGAGTATGAAAAACAGTGCATCCACCTTTGGTATTTTTTTTTGTCCTGCGGAGAACAGAACATCGCTGCAGGTTTCATTATGCCTGATGAATTATTCCAGGCTTTATGCCTACTTCAGTGCTCTCATTTTTCTTTTTGTCTGAATTTTCGCACCGAGGGGGGTGAGGCCTGAGTCAGGGATGAGACAGCGAAGACAGAGGACTTCTTCTCACTGCCACCTGTGACGCATGGCTTTTTGCAGGAAGTCCCGCTCCAGGCTTCGTCCTCAGGCTGATTGCCAGGTGAGTGGGTTATTCAAATGAGCTCTGGGTTTTTCCTAGTTGTTGTTGATTCTCCGCTCCACGGTACGCTCTTCTCCACCGTGTAATCCACGGCAATTATTGGAACTCCTCTGAGCTCGACTACAGGCTCCTGTTCCTATCGATAGGAGAGGCGGTTTGAATTCTGAATGGACCAGTGAAGCAATGCTGGACCAATTAAATAGGAACATGCCTCCCTTACCCTCTACGCAACTTTTCTCAACATAAATTGGTGGTACGGCACAGTCGTTATCTTTTTTCATGACACGGAACAAGATAAATTACGACTAAGCAGGCATTCAGCTACAAGAGTTTATTTTATGACCTTTAATACTGGAAAAAAGGGACACAAAGAAATAAACAAAGAAAATACGGATCATTAGAAGATTTTGCCAGAGCTAAAGAGATTGTGCTTTAAAACATTTGTACACTGTATGCATCTACTTTTGCCCAGTCCATTCTGTACCTCCAATGTCCATAATTCCTTGCCAGTTCAGGGTGGTGATGAGCCTAGAGCAGGGTTCTTCAACTCTGGACCTCGATTCCAAATCCAGGCCGCGTTTTCAGTTTTCCCAGGTAGTTAGTTTAATAATTACTTATTCTGATTGGTCAGAGGCTTCACACCTGACTGACAGGTAAAGGAAGGCTGGAAACCCAGCAGTGCTCGGACCTCGAGGACCGAGAGTTGAATATCCCTGGCCTAGAGTGTATCGCAGGAGGAAGAAGGCAGGAGACTGTCTGGGCGGGATGTCAGGTCATCACAGGGCACATGTGCGCACATGCACTTAGAGAAATTTAAATACGGCAGTCAGCATAAACCAAAAGCCATTGGAAACCTACAGGAAGAGCACAAGCCATGCTCACATTTTAACAAAAAAAAAAAAAACTTTGTAATAATTATCTAATTACCCATATAGTTACATTGTACAGGGCAACATTTACTGATACTTGAAAAATTAGTCAAAAACACAGCTGGAAGCATTTCTCCCCCTCCCTCCCTCTCTCTCTCTCTCTCTCTCTCTCTTTCTTTCTCATCTTGTCACTGCAGTGCTTCGATTCCCACCAGCACAGGTACAGAGATGCACGCGTTGGCCACTTAAAAGACTGCGCTAATTTTACTGTAACATGGCTTCCGGACATTTAAAAGGGACACGGCACATGTGAAGGTGTCACCACTCCCCGTGACACGGCGGCAGTAATCTAAGGATCTGTAAAAACGTGACAAGGGAATGCACCAGGACCGACTTCCTCTGTCATGATCCCCGTACTGGGAGGACACCAGCAAATAGCTCATAAAATAAGACCCCTAAAGGATACCTTGCACATTTGTAGCAGAACGTGAACATTTTATATAATAAAATCGGTGATTATTGCCTTAAACGCAATGGATTTGGCAAGTCCCCAGGAAATAAAGAAATCCCAGCACACAGAGGATAACCTTTGAGTTATGCTTTCCTGATGCTGAGAAAAGTGTCCAGATACAATAGAAAGCCCTCGTGTATAAGATACACAAGAGTGTCATTTTGCACTGCTGACAATTGTTCTCTGGTGTAGGTGCTGTTTTTGACATCTGCTCATGAAGACATCAATGCTCCGGCTGTTCAGATCTAGAGAGTGTTACACAGCTGAGACACCCAAAGTCACACGCTTGTGCTCAGGGGCAGATTAATGTGCAGCCTATCTTACGCTATAGCCTGGGGCCCTGGTAAGGGTCCTGCCCCGCCTTGGCAAAAACGGAGCAGTTAGTTAAATCGGAAGCACCTGAGTATCCATGCCAATGTCAGCCTGGGGCACCCAGATAAGTATTAAACCTTTTTTGGAAGAGTGAAAAAGGCAAACGCTTTGGCCAGAAAGTTCATAACCCAGCCCTTGAAGCGTGAGAGCCAACTCCCTCCTCCCATCAGGCTGGCATCGTGCCCGCTGTCAGTGCCAGGGCTATGGAGAGGCTAGATCATTCAATAAGAGTGCCCTGGGATTTACAGTAGGCACTGACACAAAGACAGGAAATGGGTATCAGCTTCACACAGCCAGCGCTTCCAAAATGTCTTGATCCTTGAGGATGTTATGGCGGTATTATGGCCATCCTCAAGGCAGCCCCTGTGGCACAGTGCTGACCATCCCTTCTTCCATCAGTCTGATATAGCAACACCACCACCACTACTAATAGAGATGCAAGTGTGGAGCTGAGCCGAACTGCTGATGCTAGCCGAGCATCATGAAGCAGCAAGTGCTGAATGTGAAACAAGGCTGTGGAGACCATCAGCCACGTTGTGACTGGTTGCACAACGCTGGTACCTACTGAGTACATAGGGCGACATGACAAGGTGACTATCTGCATTGGTTGATCTGCAGTGGGCTTAGGTTGGACAAGTGCCTCAGGAACGGTACGAACAAATTGGCGACACAACCATCATGCAGGACACGGCAGCACAGGCTGATCGAACCATTTCGGCAAATCCTCCAGATTTAGTGGTCCACTTCAAAAAGGAGAAGCAACGTCTGCTGATCGGCATCGCAGTCCCAGTTCAAAGTAGCTGAAAAACTGTGGAGATCCAGAGCAGCAGGATGTGGAGAGCAAGGACCAGAGTCTAGGTCGGTATAAGGATGGGAGCTGAAGAAAGGATTCACCAAGAACCTTCAAGAGCTACCTGGTCAATATACAGGCCAAGAAGTGCAGAAGATTGTACTGATGAGAACTGCTGATGCCCTCCACAAAATACTGGACTAAATACCTTAGGTCCCTGGTGGGGACACAGACTACCTAGTGGCCACCAGCAAAAGAGGAGTGTAAAAACAATAGTGATAATAATATACAAGAACTGACTTGTACATCACCTGCCAGAAACTTTCACTTAATACTTAGTTCTGGAAATGTAAGTGTACCGGCGAGATTTAGGATGTAATTAATGTAAAATAAGAGGGACTGTCATTAGTCTTCCTCCCTCTGGTCGTCTTTTTTCTTTTTTTTTTTTTTTCCTTTTTTTAAACAGCACTCTTCAATATGTGTGATTAGCACTCCTGGCTGGTTCTGATTGCCATTCAAATTGCATCCTGGAATTACTCATTTCTCACACCTACCTGCGCGGCTCTCTGGCTCTCCTGACAGCACCGCGGCTGCTAAAACGCTCATCAGCTCCACGTTTGTCAAAATCTTTATGCCCTTTAAAGAAATAATAAAAAAAAAAACTCGCAGCCAGGGATAGTATAGCAACTAAGCAGTTATAAGAATCTGTTTTTACAAGGAAGCGCCATTCACAATCAACAGTAAATGACGAATGAAATTTACGTATATTCCTGCAGACTGAGAAATTACGTAATTACATTTGACACGCGCCAGTGTCATCACAGATGAGATAATCAATCATCACTTTCTAAATGCGTTTTTTTTTCCCCTTGCCATGGAGTTCATGCTCCACATCATACCTGAAAGTGCCTGTGAAGCAAATGCACGTATCGCCGGTGACCTAAACTCGGGGAAGTTTGAGCAAATACAGCAACGCTGCCGCTCTTGCAATCAGTGTAAGCGGCTGATGAATGACTCCTGACTGCGGACAGCTCGCACACGAACCGGGAATAATTTTCGATTTCCTTACGGCTGTCTTGCACCTCTTGCCGCGATCGATTGTGCTTCTTTATGTAGTTTGAGAAAAAGGGGACTTCAGCTGGCTGTAATTCTTTGATCTATTTCACCCCCCCCCAACCCAACCACAATTTACTTTCTTCTTTTGATGCAAGACCCGCGTATCTAAGATAAATGTGGAATAAATCGGGTTTATTACACTTTCACAATCTGCAGTATTTAAATTGCCTGGGTGAGGTTTGATTCTGACAGCGTCCAAAGGCTTTTCACCGACGCGTTGTTCTTCATTTTTGACACTCAAAATCTGATCATTACATACAGATGTACAGCCATAAATGGACGTGACTGAGAATAAAGTTGCATATTACTTCAGTATGCTGTTTGTATGTTGGGTTAGATACCAGACCCAAAAACATTTTTAATTAAGGAAATTAGCATTTTTACAAGCAGCATTATCTGCAGTTCCTCCTGCAGTGGGTTTCCGAAAAGAAAGTGCAATCATAACTAATTTATTAGCAACAGAAAACACAAACATACACACAAACAGGTTTGTAATTACATCGTTGTGGGGACTCTCCATTCATTTTCTATGGGGAAAATTCTAATCCCAACAATGACGACCTTAACCCCAACCCAGCCCTAACCTTAACCATAACTAACCTAACAAAATTTGAGAGGAGACTTTTCGCATTTTTAGTTTTCACGGAAAATTTTTATAAAATTAAGTTTCCCCTTGTAGACACTGAAAAAAATGTCCCCGCAAGGTCAAAATAACAACTTTGTATCACATTTTGGGGACATTTGATCCGCAGAAGGAAATGTATACATTACCACACACACACACACACAAACACACCTTAGGACCGCATATTTCAGCAGAGACTTTGTAATGAGGTCAAGGGAAAAAAAATGCTATTCTGATACATATCAGTGCAAGGTAGGATTAATGGAAGATGAAAGCAATCATTGCTTTTTTATTTTTAAATATCCCATTTGCCACTCGATGTATTTGCCGCAGAGCTTTAAATGTGGTTTCATCATACGGTCTGGGGGTGTCCACTGCCTTTATCTAGCTTATCTCAGTGGTTACATCCACAAGAATACTATGCTGGTATTTAAAAATGTGACACACCATGGGAACAGAATGTCATCACGTATAATTGTAAGGTGCTAGCAATAGTTCCAGACACATAGGATTCTTTGCACTCCCCAGTAGGAATCAGAATGAGGGGGAATAAACTGCCACACCTCATTGGAGCATCTAAGGGGAAGTTTGTGTGCTTCTGCACACCATTGGCTAATAGATAGCTAACACAACAGCCAGCTACAGCGCACAGGAGTGCCCTGGAGTGCCTTGCTTGACAACTGAAAGCAGAATAGTTGGAAAATACTGTAAGTGAATGGTACAAGAATGGACCGTGGCGGGACCTTGTCCGTTTGCTTTTGAAAAACACAGAAATAACCTTTTGTTCAAAAACAAATAGCCAGTATCATTCATGGTATTTTTCTGTGATTGTTCATCGCTGCATTCTTCGTGATGCTCCAAAACTTACCCACGATTCCGTGGTCCATGGGTATTAGGGTGCATAAGTTCATGATCGATAGTATTGGGGGTAGCCCTTCCGTTTTTAACAGCTGCGTGCGCATCGAGGCGTTACGCAACTCAGAGCCTCTGCTTTTGTGTTCCTGCATTCTGTCTTCGTTCCTCCCTACTGGAGCACGTCTTATAGTATTATCGTCTAATGAATAAATCGATACATAATGATGATGAATAATAAAAAGGGAAAAAAAATAATCTGAATAGACTGGCATCCCGCCCAGGGTGCCCCCCCCACCTCGTTCTCTGAGCTTTCTGGGATGGGCTCCAGGCTCACGTCAACCCCGTACTGGATAAACGTCAATGGAAAATCAATGGACATTACAGTAGGCTTTGGTTTATCAGACTATAGCTGCGTTTCCCAATCCGGTCCTCGGGGACTCGCAGCCGATCCACGTTTTTGCTCCCTCCCAGCTCCCTGTCATACAGTCCACGTTTTTGCTCCCTCCCAGCTCCCTGTCATACAGTCCACGTTTTTGCTCCCTCCCAGCTCCCTGTCATACAGTCCACGTTTTTGCTCCCTCCGAGCTCCCTGCCAGACAGCCCACATTTTTGCTTGGTAGGGAGCAAAAACATGTACCGTCTGTGGGGCCCTGAGGAGCGGATTGGGAGACACTAGACCATTAACAAGCAGCACTTTCACTCTGCAGCACTGCCAAGATGTACAGAGAGGCTTCAGGATGGACAGGCCTCACACGAAACAGCCATGGGGACAACTCGTCTTTGAAAACGACTCCGTGTCCTTCCATTCTGTTCAGCCATGTCGATGATTTACTAGCGTTTTAAACCGGGCTGCGGAAAGTTCAGTATACTGGCATCACTACACAACACCCTCTCATAACAGACAATATATTTTGTTTCTCCACTGTGTGTCGTTGTAGCTGCTCCCTTCCCCATCGGTGGTAAAATCTAGTTTATGTTCAGGGCCGCTGTAAAACTTTTGGCAAAGATAATGCTAGAATATATTGAAGACTGGCCACCATCGCAAGCAACATGTTTTATGCAACATAAAGACTGTCAGTTGAACAGCAACAAATTACAAGGTAATAAAAAATAGCAAAGGCCAGGTTAATATTTGGGGCAAATTTCTGCTATACTAGGCAAGGTAATATATATTCAAAAAGGATTTTGGTTGGTCAGTCAATTAACCTCCACATTATGAATCTCCAGAACATGCTTAGCAAAATCCCTTTAAGCCATTGTCATCGTGCCCAGAGACCAAATCATATAGCAATCATTTTCCCTACATAACTGTGACTTTAAGTGACACTTTACTCCTACTTAGGAGTAATATAAATAATCAACCAGACATCTAAAATATATCCATCTATTAACATTTGAGCTCAGCACTCAATAATCCATTGCACCTGCATTGCACTAACAGGAAGTAAATAAATGCTCTACAAAGCAATATGGCAACCATCCTGGCATTCATGTGACAGCCGTCTCTTAATTGGCCAGGCGGCAAAGAAACGTCCAGCCTACAGCGAGACAGCTGTCTGCTCGGGCCGCCGGCATGTTCTCTCAACTGTAGCTTGGAGACCGTGCAGTTTTACAGGCATAAATATGCAAAGTTAAAAATGGAAGTGCATTTCTCAGCTTCTCTAATGGAAGGAAGAACAGCGGCATGGATCCTCTTCCCAGATCCAACCAAGGCTCAGGTGTCTTTACAAACCATGGCAGCACTCTGGAGCTTCTCTCTGCAAAGTTTACCGCCACCAGCATTAATGATGTGGACCTTCAGGTCCAGAAGAAAATAAAATAAACTCAGCAACAGCAGTCTGGTGCGGGTATCTGGCATATGCCGTATGTCAAGAACCCATCTCCTCGTTTCAGTCCCTGGGAATTTCAGTATCACGGTTTTAAGCAGAATGTTCCGTAGGAAAGACGGACATGGGGGCTCCAGGAGACCGCCTTGGGAATGAAGAATCAGGCAAGCCAGCTAGCTAAGGCCGTCTGCTATAGAAGATGATATCTTGCAAAACATAGGCAATGTACAGTGAAATGCAGTGAAAGGTCTATCATGAATCCACACTGGAATAAAGCGCACACTTGACAGTGTATCTCCAGGTCCTGGGGTGTCTACGGATGACTAACGTTCAGCAACAATGTTGCCCTCCAACCCATCTGAATGAAATTCCAGGTGGATCAACGAGGGGTCTTTCCATGCAGTAACTACTTTGGAAAAAGGCCACTCACATAATGGGTGGGACGATTTAAAGAATGCGAATGTCAAGCTCTCAGATTTCTTACATATACTGTTTAAAATGTAAACCAATATAAGGTCAGATATAACACTGCACAAACTATGCATTTAAAAATAACCCCTGATTTAGTTACTGCGCTCAACTTATCGCACGTATCTGTTAGCTAGATGTGTCACAGAACAGAGCTGCCTGACACTGGTCTTTAGGGAACAAGGTGCACTGGTTTTTGGATCTACCTCAGTCTTTCATCAGTCTTTACTGAGCTGTTGATTGAGTAAATTGCTTAAAATGTAAGATTTTAGTCAATTAAAATCACCTTAAAAGGAAAATGTGTTCTGAAGATTTGCCTTAATCTTCCAACCGTGGTAAATTAAAATCCTGTTAGAAAGCCATGTTGGTGAGCTGAGATATATTCCACAAACATGACCGACCGCCTAAGATCATGGGCACAGCAGGAAAAAGCAAGCATATCCATTTACCAAGGAGAATGATACACAAGTTTGTGCTGATTTATTAATACATGTACTTATACACCTACTGTATCCTTGCCAAATTAATTTAGCTTAGCTGGTATCCATAACCTTTTAGTCCGAGTCTAGTTCCTTAATTACTTCGCTCCGTTGTCCCGTGTACACCATTAGTACACCATTAGTACACCATTAGTACACTAGGACAGAAAAATGCATCCATGGGTAAGATTTTCCCAGGTCTCTGGTCCTAAGGGCATAACATTTGGCTAAAAGCTGTGCAAGAGATCATCTCATGTCACTTTGAGATCCACAGTTAGTGTTTATCATTTTAGTCTGTTTCACCAACAAGCATGAGCAAACCAGATGGATGTTTATCTGTTGCAGTATGAGCACTGATTGAAGGTACATTATGTAAATGTGAAAACAAGCAGAATGACAGACACTGAAGACAATTATATGGCAAAAATGAACGTGTTCTTACCTGGGTTAGTGTCCATGTGACAAAACGGGGTTAACTGGCTTTACAAAAATTGAGGTATGAAGAAAGAATGGAATAAAATAAGAAATTGCATTGATCCATGAAATCATTTTACAGCAGCGAATGTACATAAGGAACGTAAAATGCACAAAATCATAGTGCAAAAAGCAATACACAGGCAGTCGAGTAAACATGCAGACAAATTTTAAAAGAAATTTAAAATTCAAAAATATAGTCTTATTATTATTCTATGACTATTATTAGCCACAGATTTCTGCTTCATCTCTTTATTACTTGGACAACACTGTCCACCCTTCTAGTACAATCACTTAGGTTAATTCGTTTCAATTAAGATACAATAAACAGCCACACAACCTAAGGAATTGCTAATAAGGCAATTTAGACACAAAGAACAAAAATGGGAAGCGTGAGCACAAGTACCCACCTGCATCAGAAACCCTTAATCGCAAACAAAATGGTCAATTAAAAGGAACAGGCAATGAAAAAGGTAGATTTTTCTTTAATGAATATATTTACATGCATGTGCAGGGTATCCATCCTTATTGCAATGAAGCACATGACAGAGGCATTTAAATATCAAAATTCTGAATCTTTCGGAATTTCACGAGGGAATTAATGGAAGGCTTCAAAATTTAGGTTAGATTCAGGTTAGGAAACAAGAAAATATACGTCGAGTCTTGATAATGAGTTGTATAATGCAGCAGTTGGAACCCAGGACAGAAAGTGCACCATCCTTGATGAAAGACTGTGCTTAGATGTCTCTACTGACCAAACAAATGTCAAATTTTAAAAAAGCAATTCTCCAGCATGTCTGAGAGTAAATTATGGTGCTGAAATGGCAGAGACTGTGGAACAGCGAAAAAAAAAAAGAGCCTTGGTTTCGTAAATATGAGACCTATTTAGGGCTCACGGTCTAGAAACCTACAAACACTGTGTTTGGTGGCCAGACAGACAAATGAACACCTGAGGCTCTGATAACCACATGGATTGGGCCATCAGAGGAGCAAGTCCTCACACCTTCAGTGGGATATCTGAGAATGAGGTGGGTATCAGCATCCTACCACAACACTAGGACAGCAAAAGAAAACAGATTAACAAAAGGCAACAAGGTATGCATGAACACATTATAACTTATTGCAATAAAATAGCAAGAGAAGGTAGTTCTTGCATTTGCCAGAACATTGTTCTATTCTGTTGATGATGGACAGTCAAGGCCAATTGGTTCCTGCAGTGTTGTGTAGATGCGGCTGATTAACACGGTTGCGAGTGGACCTCTCATCGCATCGTTACATGTGCCCATATATTCCGATGCAAGAAATATCTGCTTTATTCACGAGGAAATGAGGCACGGTGAAAGGCGGGAAACGGCCCGTGTGTGGCCGGGCCTCAGAGGAGCCAAGAGGGTCCTCATTGGCTTGCCTGGGTAATAGAGGGACAGGATTGGCTGCACTCCAAGCCACTCCAGCCAAGCCACCAATGGGCATCAGCCAAGTGAAAGAGGTTTTGCCTCACAGAAGCAATTAACATCCCCCTAGCATGTATAGTGCTACAATAAAACACCTGAAATACAGGCCAGTACATCAGTGAATTTATTCTACCCCTTGAGAAACATTGAAACAAAGGTCTTTGTTTCATTTGTCACATACAGAATATATCCGCTTTATTACCCCATAGACAGTATCCAACAATTACACACACAGACACAGACACACACATACACACACACGTAGGGTAAACATATCCTTATGGGGACCACTCATTCATTTCAATGGGAAAAATGCTAACGCTAACTATGACAACCTTAACCCCTACCCTGCCCTAACCATAACCATAAGTAACCAAACAAAATACAAGAGTTTTTGCATTTTTAGTTTTTTCATAGCAGTCGCCGATTTTTATAAAATAGAGTTTTCCCTCATGGGGACCAGGAAACCGGAAATGTAAAAAACAGATATTTATCACGTTATGGGGACATTGTGTCCCCATAAGGATAGGTATACCCCCTCACACACACACACACACACATTTGTATTCATATCTTTGTGGGGACTCTCCCTTCATTTCTATTGGGAACACTCTAACCCCAACAATGACAACCATAAGTAACCAAACAAAGCTTTGGGCATTTTCAGTTTTTCAATTTTTTTTTTAAATAAAACTGAGTTTCCCCTTGTGGGGACTGAAAAAATGGTCCCCACGATGTCAAAATAACAGGTTTTATCACACTGAGGCGATATTTGGTCACCACAATGTAACATATACCTGCATCACACACACACACACACACACACCATAATTGGTATAAATGAAAAAAGCCCTTGAGTTCACATGCACCGAATGGCATTTAGGTGTCCGCTGAGCTTTTGCTTGCATCCCCGCCTCAGTCCAGTTCCCTGGAGGACCGCGAGCCAAGAATCCGGGCTTAGCGTGTCATTGACTGTCAGCCCCCATTACGGCTGATCCTTTAGCCTGTTACCAACCTCATGTGTGCAGGCTAGGAAGACTGAGGGGGGGTGGGTGAGACATACCCCCCCGACACAAAGTCTTATATGCATTTGGGGAGGGGACAAATTCAGAGGGACATCCCCCAACATCCACAGGAAGCCTACGCCCAGTTATATCTCCACACTTGCTTTTGCTGAGGATGCCTAGAGGGGAGCGGAAGCCACAGCTCAGGGAAGGAAGCAAGAAGAAAGCAAGTGTCAGTTTCCAGTAATCATGGAACAAGGGCATAAAGCGTGTCGAGCTTCATCATGGGTCTGGAATTAAGGTAAAATATCTGCAGTGGAGGGGCACGATGGTACAGTGGTTAGAGTTGGTACCTCATACCCCTGGGACCTGGGTTCGAGTCTCCGCCCACTACCCATACGGTGTTTACATGTTTTCCCTGTGTGGTAATGGGGTTTCCTCCAAGTTCACTGGTCTGAACACATGCAAAGTCTGGGTTTCCAGTAATCATGGAACAAGGGCATGGGTTTGCGTAGTTGTTGAAGGTGTGCGTGTCCTGCGATGGGTTGGCACCCCTGCCTGCTTTACTCCCCACAACCCTGCAGATCACAAGCAAGTATAAAAAATGGATGGATAAAAAATATTTTAAATTCTTCCCCCAAATAAGAACCTTTTCACTCAGTTTTATTACATATATGCTGAATTCAATAAAAGGATTCAAATTTACTTTACTGGTGCCAGATGCTGTGGCACAAGATCTATTTCCTGTTAGCCAGCAGAGAGAGTGTTTAAAACATCCCCTTATGACTAAGCGCTTCAGATCCAATGGAAGATCTCTCCACTTCCCTGTTGACTAAAATGTTTAAATGTGCTTAAATATGCAGCATAACTGGAATTCATACAGCTCGAGGTGCAACTTAAAGTAAGGTCAAAAAATAACAGATATACTGGTCAAAGAGCAGACCAGGGACAGCTGGTTGAGCTCCGTCATTATGAAATGTCAGACCATTTCCACTCACCTCTGGTGGCAGTAGGAATTTATGCCTCAAAACTTGCTATGGAAATTTCCCTCAATTTCCATCTGCTCTAGGGAGATAGTTACATTCAGACACACTTGAGGTATTTCTTAAATGCTGTCCTCATCTGTAGGTCGAAGCATTCTGTCCCAGGGAAATTTAGAAGCCACTGACTTATCTGATTTCTTAGTCAATAGCAAGGCATCGAATAGCATGGTCCTTCTACATATACAGAAGATTTAACTCTAAGTCAGAGAGGCCAAGCTGAGAGATGGCCCTACTTACAACCTGCAACCAACTTCAGGTCCCAGATAGAGCACAAATTAATATTTCATTAAACTCACGCCCCTTCTTCCCACTTGTCATCCACTGCAGTCAAACAGCAGTAAAAGGCAAATTTTCAGATTACCATAACGCCAGGCCTCGTCTCTTCTGCAAAGACCCATATAGCTTGTCAAACACTGGGCAACTTGAATCATTTGTAGAAAGTTTGAGGGGGAGGTATCTTCTGTAAAACATTATAGCTCTCTTTTCTGTTTTTATTATTAAAGTATCTTAGGCAGAAGTACATGTTGTGACAGTAAAATCTTTATTGCCCGTCCTCGGGAGTATTGTCACATGAGTTTTTCTAGTCCATCAGAACCCACCAGTAGTCAATAAACAATTACCCAGTTAAAATTACCCCTGTCCACTTCAAGCATCCTGCAATGCAGAATTTGTGGTACAAGATATAATTATGGATGCGCCAGATGCTGCTATTGTCTTACCAGCTCATACTCTGTGAAATAATGGCAGGAGCCATTGCGGCTGCGTTTCACGTGAGACCCCACTGCTAGTCATTTTGCTCAGGGCCAAATGAACTGGCCCCAGATGGACTTGGCCTTAAAATCGGCTTGTTTGTAACATTACCTACAGCTTCATGGGGGCAGTCCTGCTGCCCCCCCCCCCTTAACTCTGCACACTGTCTCACAACATCAATAATCAGCTTTCAGCTACTGCATCAGCGATTGCCTGTTAATTCCATTTATTACGCCACGGAATTGGGAAACATTCTTAGTTACACCAGGCAGTGGTAAGGAAACTGCAATAACGCTGCAGTGTAACGGCATTAGCATTTTAGCTAAGTGCCAGGCTGAGGCACCACGGTGGATATTTACAGAAAAGCTAAAAATCACATGGACCAAGTAACAAGGAGCTGAGGGGCGTCTAAAAAGGCTAATCTGCAGAGCTCAGTAACAGAGCAAAGCCCCAAATCTACAATAAAAACAAACGCAAGGTAAACTAATGTTTAAAATTAGGTGCATCGTTAGGCCTATTATAGGGGGGCATTAGCACTCTTAGATGCTTTTAGCCCCCCTAAATACATGTCATGAATAGTTTGCTATCACCCCCCCAACACCCAATAAAGACTCAGCCCCCCAATCATTGATCTCTAACTACACCCCTGTTTAACTACAAACGCTTGCACAAACCACAATCTAGTAATCCAAAGCAATGCACTATTATACATAAATGTTATATTGGAACCACTCAGGTTAATTATGTTGTTCAAGAATACCATTCCTGAGCATTTTAAAGACAACATTTGAGTTAAGAGCACCATATGTTCTTTTACCAGCAGCAGAGGCTATAAGGAGTAACCTAATGTTTGATAATGCTTGATTAATGATTGCATATTTGATCGTTGAACTTTTTCCCTCTTCTATTTGCACTCTCCAGCTGAGAAGCACTTACGAAAAGACTTCCACCAGCAGGCTTCAGTCCCGTATTTGAATATACAGTTTGTCTGCCTTCTGTGCAACATCCAGGCATCTGTTGTAATGTCACCATAAGTAAATCATCTCTTATGTCACAATGTGATAGTGATCATTTACACTGGCATTATAATGAAGAAATAAGCACCGATCATTTGTGATGTCACAAGTGAATTATATGTTGTGGAGTCACGAGAGAACAGGTGATAAGACATTATCCAATGTGACATTGCAAATTTATAACGCACATTCTTAGTCACTCTGATGTACTTTACACTTCTACTGATTTCAGTCAGCCCCCTTGATTTCGCGACCGTGGACCACTAAATGAGCACACTAAATTAAATTTACATATTACTGCATTTGCATACACTTAATTTCTGATAACACTGCAAAGATTTCATGAAATGAAGAGCAACTCCCCACATTATGGAGATAAATCGCCCAATTCCATTGCCCGTCAGTATCACCTAACCAATTTTACATTATTTGTCTAAATGAATATCATAAATAAATGCGATTTCACTTATTCACAAATAGGAAGCCTTCCAAAACACAGGCCAGGAGCTGAACTGCTCTGCAGATACCCAAGGAGACAGTATTCTGGGAAACATATGCTAGCATTTAATCAAAGACCAAAAGTAACATTACAGTCCACCAGTTCACCATTTTTAATTGACAGCAGTAGTCAAGAATACTTCTGTTTTCACAGCTCTTACTCTTCCCTTGTTGTAATTGGCAACAGACCGTCAACCAATAATGCTACAGAATCATAGAATATCCCTCTTTCTGTTTGCATGT
>JAODJU010000062.1:25245451-25257636 GCA_026776725.1 Gnathonemus echidnorhynchus | reverse complement strand
TCCCCCCCCCCCCCCCCCCCCACAGGACCTGACTGGCTTAAGTAGAGTGTGCAATTTGAGATTGCTGTATTGCGTACCAACTCCTGTGATATGGAATTCCTTACCAAAGTGCTTAACTTACTTTCTGGCACAATATCATCCTCTTATAAAGTCCAACTCCACACCTATTCACAAGAGGCAGGCGGTAAGTGAATCCAGCCGTCTTTCCACATCCTCAAAAGCCTGCCTTTGACCTTTTGTATTAATACATACTTACATGCGTAGAAATGTGCAGAGAGGAGCATTATGGGATGCCCCATGTCTTTCGAGTCTAGTGACTGAAGGTGGAATTAGCATCCATGTAATCTCCACCTACGCTTCCTTCTAATGGAGGCCTGCTCTGACTGTCCAGCCTTCATTAATCCGCTCCCTGCACACCGTATGCTTGTGCATTGGCGTTGAAGGTAAATGCTTGTAATGTTTTGTTTAATTGGCACCACGGAATTCTATCAACAGCCTCAGCGGGCACATTAAATTCAGAGCAGTGTGAATTCACCCTCCCGATCAGTTCTCGGTAGAGTACCTTAATCAAGCTGAAAGAAGGCCCAAGTGGAAAAACTGGATTCTTATAAATGTTCTGGAAAGTTCTGAAGCTGCCATACGCTTCCCAAAACACTCCAGGCACCCGCAGCAGTCATAGCTTATTGAGGGTCCATTTTCTGGGTGCTTAGTTTCACCACTAGTACATTAAGAGGCAACAGACCAGTCACTTTCTCCCACAACCTGATAAATTAATAATCATTACTAATTAAATATTTAACTTGTGCATGTATTTATTGCATTGATACTGGTGACTTCTCCTAGTTTTCTAGAAGGATTTTTTTGGACTGGATCTTTAGCGTTGCTTTGTATCCTTTACACAGAAAACCTGAATGTCTTTAATATGATGTAGGGGTCAGTGGAAATGTAAACTACTGTAAGCCTTCTGTTTAAGAGCGTTCCCCAGTAGGTGTCAGCAGAACTTACATAAACCAATAGTTTTAATTCAATTAAAACTCCTGTTATTATCTGGAGTAAAAATATTTCCAGAAAACATTTTCACATACAAACATCAAGCCATTCCAAGTGTGAAAATTGTAATTGATATTTGTATTATACCATTAAACAAAAGGGTTTTGGGCTGCAAATGTATAGCATGAGACATTGAGCATATATTTACTTCTTGAAGAGCGTTGTAAAACTCAATTTTCCTCACTTTGTAGTGGAGTTGTATTAAAACTTTGTCCTGTTGAACCGGTTGATTGGACGGCTTCAGATAGCAGTCAGAGGTCTCACCTCCCTAAGAACTGCCATTTATATCTATTTGCACTGACTTCTACTTTTTCAGTTGTATATCGTTTTCCCATTGCCCCCACCAGAGCATTAATTAGACACCTCAGGACAGTACCAAAAAATTACAAAAAAAAAAAATAATGTTGGCAAACCATACATTTTTCAGTTATAGGTCTAATATTACATTGAGTTATTCTTATAAACATGTTCAGTAAAATAACCAGAGATCATTAATTCACCTGTTTCTCCAGAACTGAATTGACTTCCTGTTTATAGTCAGCGCTGATAGCAATGGACATTAAGAAACATTGTTCTCTGGGTGATTATCCAGATTAGCAGTTTATCCCCGTAACAGAACATCAGATGCAGTCGAAGAGCTAAACCTCTTTCAGAGACAAATCACTAAGTTAAAGCGGAAAGGATTAGAAAGTGCACCCATGTGCGCGCGCAAAGATTCCATAGCCCGTGCGCTGTCCATGGTCCTGAAATCAGCCTACACTGCATGCCGTCGGGACGAAAAAAAAGCGGGCCACACTTTAGATACATATCCGGGCATTGATTGAACCTATAGGGAAAGAAAAAAAAAGGCTGAAATATATACATCTCCTTTATAAGCTGTGTTTGACGCCCCCAAAGCAGACTTAAGTCAACAAAGGTGCACAACAGTACTAAACGAGCCACACTTATTATAAAGGGCAGATAACACTACTAATCTAACACGCTCCAAATACGACTGTACGACATCGCTATAAGCATGATAACTTTACAAGGCCTACATTAACACTCAACTATGCACAGCTTTTGAAAACTAGGGCGTTATGTAGGAAAATAAATTCTCTCGCTTAATGAACATTTAGCAATTGAGGTTGTAATATGTTGCTGCATATGGTTCCTGGCATATTATAATATAGTACTTTAGTATGAAAAAACACGTATGCCTACATGTATGAAGTTAAATTTCTTACCTACGTTACTTAAAATCATAGCCTACAAGTTGTAAGAGGCTATAGCAGCGGTAGATGACACAGAACGGGCTTGCAGGTGGTTTTATTTTAAGTGTGTCACCAACTTGTAAAAATAACATGAGAATATTGTATAGCACCATTAACGAGAAAGGGGCTTTCCATATTCTGTGTGAATATCGTTCAGTCTCCCCCCGTTTCCCTGGTCGGTGTGCCTCTCTCCCTCTCTCTCTCCCCATCTAAGAGGCGTCCCCGTCTCCGGCAGCCTTTATTCCATAAACATGTCCTCAGACGAGCAGCTGCCCGATGAAGCGGACGAGCAGACCGCATGCTTCCCCGGGAGGAAAGAGAGTGAAAGGGGGTGGACCGCGGAAGTTTAAAAGAAAGGTAATTAAACCGGGAAAGCATGATGATACGGACTGCCATGGTTTCTGTTTAATCCGTTAGTGTGCGCAGGAGTGCCTAAGTTCATCACTGCGAACTTTCTGTGTTGCGTTAAAGTGCTTGCACACGTTTGGACGACTGGAAACAAAATCATGAAAAACAACTCAGATTTCCAATATGCAGCGGAGACGGATGCGGCGACTAATCTGATTATCGGCGACCGTCTATTGATAACGCACAATGACAAATGTTAACGAGAAGCTAATAGACAAGTAATTTTCTGTATAGGATAGATTGCATATCGCTACAATGGATAGGATGTTATCGAATGTTACAGTAAGAACAAAAGAGCAAGCCTTGCATGAGTGCGGTCGTATCCATAACCACATATCTGAAAACCGTTTGATCTGTATTTCTGTGACTGGTGTTTGAAGCAGTTCGGTCGTGAAAATTTAATTAGTAAAATGGATTCCTGTTCATATCAACCAAGTCGGTGCTAGTTTCTGCGTTTTACATGGAAATATAAGTAATTATCAATGGAACGGATGGCAGATTCACTGCCTTATGTAGGACTTGAGATCCAACGCGTATATATTTGTTGTGACTCTGGCGTATAGCTCCGACTGACCCGCAAAAGGAAGAGATCTGTGACCGCTGTAATTACATGGGCATGTTATGGATTCGCCTTTGTTTCGTTGGAATACACTTAAACTTTAAACAAAAAAAGAAAAAAAACGAAATGACAACTCATGCGTCCTAACCTCGTTCTCATGGTTTTAGATTACATTCCACTGATGCATAAACTTGCTTATATTTCCATTGCTTGGGCAATGAAATGGAAAAAGCAATGCTAACATTCGTAGTTATTAAAGTAGCCTGCAAAATATCCTAACTCCATTGCTCTGAATTATTTAAATGTTTTAATTTGACTTGTAATCAATGAAGCGTTTGGCCCCGGGACAACGTGCTCCAGCAAACGAGCGCAGCCAATTTTGGATTAAAATACGGGAATATTTGCTTTTATGCATTGCCACACACACTGGTAGACATCGAGACCCCTCACAGTTATATAATAAGTTAAAAATCGATAGACAAGGTATATCTTGCCCACATATTGGTTTTCGGGGCATTATATCATCTGTATTTTCCCCCAACGCTTTGCTTCAGATATTAGATTTGGATGCAGGTATTCGTTATGTGGCGCTAATTTCGCTGCCGCCTCCGCCATTGACATTTCCGCCCAGCAAATGCACACGAAACGTAAACACTTCCAGAAGTGAAAAGGTTGGTTGACGATCTCCTTATCCTTAGATGGCGCATTTTCTGCGCCCCTGGACATACGAGACCATCGGTCTGCCCCCACCACTAAAACCATTGTCAGTGTGTCGGTCCGCTGCAGTTACTGATCTTGCCGTTATAGTAATCTGCCAAAATTACGTGCCCCGAGGCTATCATTAATTAACAAATTACCTCGATATTTAAATTCAATATGCAACATTACTTTAGGTAATTGATAGGTAATTAATCCAACTAAATTACAAACATTTATTAAAATGTTGGTGTCCCTTGGGATAGTCGTCAGTGGAGAGGCGACAGATCCTTCGGCGTCCAGCACGATTCTGTTTCTCAGTCCTGGCGCTTTGCCCCTGGCTTAAGTGGACCTCGATTCTTGATCTTAGCAGACCTGAAAAATAGCGGACAGCCCGACCCCTTCCACAGGTGTTACCCTATACTGCACACACAATGCCTTACACATCTACTGTGATGAATTAAGATGTTGTTCCAGCAACGCAACGAACAATGATATCGTAAACTATACTTCCAGAACGATTTTTCAGTGTTAGATCATACAGGGGAGACAAACATTTATGACTATTGCTATGCGAGGCAACGCGAACTTTAGACAATTACGCGTCTTTTGCGGAGCAAAAAAAAAAAAAAAAATAGGGTGCGGTTTAGTTTCTGCCTACAACAATGAGGACAGAATTTCAGTTACTGGTTTTGGTATATGGCACGTTATTTTTCCACAGGGCGCACTGGTGCAATACATTACATCAGATCTGTCGCTTATATCACTACCTACGCATAGGGCGAGCTGCGATGCCATTAAATCCAGCCGCGAAAACCACAATAGATACAGCACCTCGATTCAAACTGTTTCGGTAATGCGAGTCACATTTTCACCTGAGTGATGAATGACAGTCTGTTCTATTCACGTTTCCATCTTAAGTCTGATTACATCACAGACATGAATAAAAATATATAGTTCTTTAAGTGAAGAATCATTGTCATAGTATAGACGATGTGTGACAGATGCAGTTCTTATAGAGAAATTGCGTGCAAAAAATGAAAACTGCACCACAAAAGAATTCTCCGTGGGAACTGTGCGCGTCGCCAGTGGGTACGTTCAATTACCCTTGGAAGAAAAGAAATCATTGGATTTTTTTTTTGTTAGCGTTTTGTATCACAGATGCAAGTGTAATAAGCCTCCAATGGTTGATGGTGAATAATTCTACTGCTGAAAGTGGTTCATTATTGAAATCTGTGTCTGCGCTATTTGAAACGTTTTTTTTCCTTGTTTACCCAGGTGATGAGACGGTATTTAGGGGAGGGGGCAGTCAATACTTAGTACTAAAACTGTAGACTTACGCGCTTTCTTGTGTGTCTGTCAGTTCCAAATATTGTTAATAGCCGTGACATGGAAAAAGACATCATAGTATGTCATGTGCTCATGTTGTGCATATATCCCACGCATTGTTCATGTCTGGATATACAAAAAAAAATATACCGGAGAGGGGCATCACAACCCGCCCCAACCCTCCCATTAAAACAAAATTAAAAAGCAGAAATATCATAAGCAGGCTTGCTTGGGGGCGGAAGAGATTGCGGTAAGACTATCGTAGTTGTAACCGAACGGGTCACGATCAGGTCCTCGAGAGGACGGCTGGAACGCTACAGAAGTATTGCAGCTGAGTTTAATGACTTATAACACCCTAAAGCATAAATTTGCAGAACTCTAAACCATGCAAGGCATGAAGAATGAAAAGCAGACGCGAATCAAAACACAGATAAGACACCTCAGACTTAATTTAGTTGCGCTAATGTATCCCCTGCGCATGCGCCTGTATTAGGCAGCTTGATATATTTAAGTGATTTTCAGCATAATCTCTGCTACACGCGTCCCTCCTCTATCGTGTGCGCGCAACGTACTTTCTAAACTAAAGCATCTGAGAGTTTGGCAATATCTTTTACCTTCATAATACATATTACATTAGACAATATTGCTACAATCTGATAAGTGTGGGCAGTTAATAAGCATGTGCCCAATTATTTGTCGCATTTCAAACACCTCTGGAAATCTAATGCTTTATTAACAATAATTTAGTTTTAGAAGTTAGCCCATCACTTGCACTTCTACATCAGAATTTGAGAAGCCCAAATGACCCATTACGTTACGCTTGACTGTCCTCAAAATGGAAAAGTGACGTGAGCGCCACTAGTTCTGTTACACGGATATTCTGCGGAGTGACAGATTCCCCTCCAAGTCTGGCAGGTTAAAAGGAAGTGCAGAAGCTGGGTGGAAAGGGACGTTTTGTGCACAAGTGCACAACTACACAGGACTGCACATGCACATTTCAGGTTCTATGAAGCGATCTAAAAAAAGTACTCATTCTCATTTTTCGAGAACTTTGTCCAATGCCGACCGCAATATGAGAACCTGTTTCTAAATTATTTCGGAGGTGTTGCGCGCAAACAGGCTTGTCGGAGTTTTTAGGCAGGAGAAGGGGTGGAGAACGAGTGTGGGGGCTGCTCGTTGACTTTCCGAGCTTGAGGCGACTATTTGATAACCGAAGTAGCCAAGAATATACGCAGCCGCCTTGGTCTCGGTGTTATCGACACTATTAGACCTACCTGCAAATTAACTCCCTCGAGTACAGCTTCCCCATCCGGATATCGAAGAGGATATCGAAGGACCAAATCCTACATGTTTGCCAGGACCTCCAAGGCTCTACCGAGATAATTCCTCTTTCGATGCCTCGTAGCCAGCTATTACACTTCTCAAGGTAAAAGTCATTTTCATACATCTTAGGGGATGTTACTGTGCCCTGGCAACCAGCCATCTCGCGTCCGCACTTCACCTTTTGAAATGAGCGCATTAGTAATTGCACGTCTTGTCCGGACAAATCATTTCAGCAGTTTAATTAGATTTCAAGCTCGTTTATGCTTGGAAATGCTTTTTAATTGCAAGTCACGGACACACCTTCTCCTATTTCTGACGTGCAACGAGAATAATCAGATTAAATGAAAATTAAACGGATCTTGTTTAACCTATTAATTTAATGTCGCCGACGTAAACAGCGGACATAAAAGAGAAAACTTAAAACAGTTATCCATATCTCTTCTTGTTGTGCTAAACGGGTGCAATCACTTGCATAACTTAACCGCGTTGTTTATAATGTCATGCTTGACTAGTAAATCAAACGTTTCTTGAAGAGGCGCTGTAAATACTTTTAATTGGATGCATTTGTTGTTTGTGCCAGACCTTGGAGAAGGAATACAGGTCTGAGAGCGTTTTTATTATTATTTACGTATACCTTTTCTATCTACCATTACCAAAATGAGCTAGTCTATATGAATAAGACTAATGTAGAATCGATGGTAGAAGCAAACACGTCGGCAAGCGGAAGATGTTAGAGGAATTTTAAAATAGAAGTTTCTGGATTTATTCCCCCTCCCCTAAGGACCACAATAAACATGATGTGCATGGTGCCCACGTCTCAAAATGGCGAAGGCCCTGGGGGTTCTTTCAGGGTGCCTCTTTAACTTTCCTACATAAATAATAAATAACGAAAGAATGCTTTATTTAGTCTTTCGATCCATTTGCGTACTCCAGCAGTCAGTGGTCTGCAAATCAGTGAGATTTATGAATTTGAGGTTATGCGCAGTTGGAGAGCTTATGTGCCTCTTCATTGATCCAGCAAAGAGTTATATTGCACACGCTCAATACAAGTTAAGTGGACCCATGTGGCCAGACTAACAGTCAGACTCATTTAGTCTCTTAGGGGCATCCCTCCTGATCCAGACTGATCTCATACCTGTGTCTTCCCTGTTTCCTGCACTCTCAGAAAAAAAGCTAAATATTTGTACCTTTGTCACTGGGGCTGTACCCTTTCAATTCTAAGGAACATCCCAAAGGTACAAACAGCATTAATGTACCATCAATGGTACATAAATGTTCCTCAGAGTCCATTTCTGTACCTTATACGGTACAGTTACCTATACTAAGGGTACAATTTTCAGACCCTTGAGGGTACAGCCCCAGTGACAAGACAAAGGTACAATTTTTTACCCTTTGTTTCTGAGATCATGATAGGGGGAAACTGGAGTTACTCTCTTGCATCAAATAAGTCAGAAATGTGGTCCACTTGTTTCCATTATGCCTGCTCGATCGGTGTTGCTTCTCTCCTCTACACAAGAGGTGGTCATGAACGGTCATGAACAGCTGGAGTAGGGGGTGTAGAGGGGGTTGAAGCTTCAGGTGCAACCAAAGGAGGTGTCTCTTCTGCTGGCCAGCCACTGCTAGCTGATGTGGTGACAGCAGATGGATTTCGACCTTCAAACTCAGTTAGTTGGGCCGAGGTTGTCACCGAGTGCCTGGACGGATGCCTGGTGCAGCCGTGGATCTGTTCTGGAACTTTCCCTCCCATGGCCCCGTCGAACATGTCGATGCAGGCTTCTTCTTTTTTTTTTTTTTCCAGATACCGTCGTATCTGAAGTGGTGAGTGAGATGTAATGTAAGTACGGCTGAGAAGCTGACAGTCTCCTGTCGCGTGTGTACTGCCAAGAGGAACCGGTGTCAGGGAACGAGCTGGCCAAGACAGTAGGGGTGTGCACCTCCCCCCATCACACCCCCCAGCAAAGAAGGTCACTCGCAGTCAGAGATAACATAAATACAATCGAACGCTAAGCATTACTCAGAGGTGGATAGTTCAGATCCAGAACGTAAAAATCCAGACCAAGATTTTGTTTCAACCAACCAGTTAAAAGCCACAGTTTCAGAGTATTATAATCCCAGCATTGTATATATTATATATTTTTATATAAAATTTGAAAGAATGGAACAATGGCAAAATTGTATTTTTATATACATATTCCTTATTTGTAGACAAAATACCAGAAAACATTTTTTTTTCAAAATGTAAGTTATAAACCTTCCACATTTTCAAGTAGCTGTTGCTGTAATGTTACCATTATGTGGATTAGAGACACTGTATGATGCTGCGTTTATCACAGATTTATTCACATAAGGCGCTCTGCTTGTGCTAACGTTTGCAGTACGGTGAAGCAGCGCTTTAAGTTAAATTTAGCCAGCGCGTCCCCTTCATATGACAGCTATACGGCTGTCAAGGTGTAGGTTCCGCAGTTCACGCTGTCACTGGAGATCTGACCTGGCAGCCACCTCCCAAACTGCCTAATTGCCATGCACTTCATCCTAACAGGCTTTCCGTTGTCGTTGACGCATAGTCTAATCTTCCTTATTTATGTCACTGACTCTTATTTTACCATTATGTCATGTTTCCAACAGTTTATGTAGCATGTGTTATATAAATAACCCAAATTTCAAGTAAAAACATTATTATTTTTTTTTAAACTAAATGTCCCAAATCTATATATGAGATGGGCACATAGGTGATGTTTATAAATGAGGGATTTGGCAATGTTTTGTGATATTTTGAGCTGTTATTTGAGTGTAAAGTAAAATGGGGAGGGTATTCAGATAGCGACAATGGGCTACCCATCTTCCAGCTGCTTATAGAGTACTGGGAGAGAGGCTGGTACTGTACATGCCGTGGGCAATCAAGAGAGGCAGGTTTACATATCTGGGGGAGGAGACCCACACAGCACATGCAAACTCCATACACACAGAACTTAGGTGGGTTATGAAGCCCCAAACCTGGAGGTAGGAAGCAGTGCTTCAAGGGAATGATGCTCCTCACTGACCCACTGTGGTATAAATTAAGGAAACTTCATGAAATTATTTCATCCTCAATTAAATTGCCATTGTACAGCGACTCAAGCATGAATTTTTCGACAAACCTCCGGCACAGAAAGCTTTAATGTATACATAAACGTAAATAAATATTCAGTATTCAGTTAACAAGGATGATCTTGTGTGAGCTGTGCAACCTCAGGGCTTGGAGTAATTGCATATGTGAAATCTGTAATTAGTGACAACAGCAGTGGAGCATAATTGAGCCTATGTGAGAATACAATGAAGACAATGTCACCTCCACGCTCTCTAGTCTGATTGATTCTCTTATCTGGTGGCTTTCTCTTGGCTGGCTAATCCTGTCAGTTACAAGGAGCAGGTTGCTGCACAGAATGACGTAAATTCAGGAAGCTCTGGATAAAAAAAAAAAAATCACTTGTGTCATCATAAGTAGCCCTATTGTTGCATTATCATGTCACTGTGGATGTCCTGTTTTTTTCCGGAGCTGTTTCCCCAGTTCCAATAGAGTTCCTCTGTCTAGCAGCAACTATTTAGTCCTTCCACTGTTCCCAGTCCATTGCTGTTGTAAACACCCACATGGGATAGCTGCCTCATCACTGGCCTTCAAAACACCAATCTCGCCATCCCTGTGGGTGACTGCTGTACCACGGTTGCCGTAAGACTGACACAGAGACGTCTCTTTGGGTAGATACCCATCGAGGGGACGCCCCCGTGTCATTGTACCGCGCTGTGGCTGCTGCTGATTTGTTCCACAGCAATGGTGGCGCTCTCAGGACAGAATGGGAGGCGGTTCTTAATTAATCAACCTCAGGAGAGGATTTTTGGGTACAGCAAAAAGCCCATTAGCATGACTGCTATTCTTAGATGCAGTCTCAGTACAAAGTAGTAATAATAATAATTATGATGCCTCTTACTGTTACCCTGTTTGGAGATGTAATGAGCGAAGGAGCCTACAGGAAGATGCGGAAGATAATTAAGACAATAAAGTATCTTCAGCAAGACTCAACGCTGGGGATTCTTACTATCTTGCGATAGACCTATAAGCCTGGAACCTCCATCAGAGTCACTAATAAGATTTTCAAAGGGGACCGGCATGAAGGTACATTGACAGGCCTCTCAGGTTGCTGTCACTTCCAGGCCCCCGTCCACATGTCCTCCTGCCCAATCCTACTCTCTCTCCCACACAGAGACAGATCTATCAAGCTCTACTGTCAGGTCAGTCATGATACATTGCAGACAGGTATTTAAAATTCTTTTTATGCAGACAAAATGCCTGCGTGGAAAATTGATCCCCCAACACGTGGCGGCCATTTTCTTTCCATTCGGGATTTCGAAGGCAATTGTCTCTCTCTCTCTGTTTTCGCTCTCTCTCTCTCCCCCTTCTCTCTCTGTCTCTCTTTCTCTTCTCTCTCTTTCTCTCCTCTCTCTCTCTCTCTCTCTCTCTCTCTCTCTCATGTACGGGCAGTGCCCCCAAGCGGCTGTGTCCAAGGGGAATGTGACGGGAAACAAGAGCTGAGAGTCAGGTTCTGATGGGAACTTGACGGCGCCCTGTGTCAAACACACACCACGAGTCTGGAGAAGTGAGAGGGGCGGGTGATGCACGTGGACGTATTCTGCGACGGCAGCAGAACTGGCGGATGCTGAGGATGTTGGGATGAACCTGCGTTTTGTGCTTGGCACAAGGAATGAGATGGATTTGGCTGTCGCCAGTAGTAGCTCATTACCTTATACCTCGCGGTAAAAAATGCTGAGAAGAAAGCAGTGTTTCTCAAATAGGAGCACATCGAGCTCCGCCCCGCCGACGTGTCAGCGACGTGTCATTGGTTATGGCAGTACTGGCACATCATGGCAAAATTGTTTCTCGGTTTTCTTTTTTTTGCTCGCTCATTTCAAGAATATATTTTTTTAACAGTCACAGAGCCTATATTGTCTTCCAGAAATGAATTTTGAGGAGGTTTTTAACCTAAGAAATGAAATATTTGCACACAGAGCCCAAGAGCAGCTGGCGGATGCAACTCTGTTGGGGTTCATGCTAAGGTGCCTCTGCTTCTTGAAGGGAAGCGATAAACGCAGCCTAGCGAACGTACCACTGAAAACACGTCAAGCAAAATCGAGCTGCAGTTCTTGACATTCAGGAGGGATCCATTGTGCGTTCGGCCGACTACATGGCAAAAGGCTTGACATTTACAACAAATGCCACTCTGAAAGTTCATTTCTTTGCTTGTTTGTAGCTGTGGAATATGTAAGATTTACCTGTAATTTAAGTAATCTGCTGGCCTCTTATTTGTTAGTGTGCATTTTGACCTGTCTCCTTTTGCTGCCAACATTATTCCCGAAAGCCGTGTCAAATGAGGAGCTTGCCAAGACGGTGGCGACTCGAGCTGACTGTGATGGCGGGGGGTGAGCCCATTCCAGTGTTAAAGTGTGTCAGTATGACATAAATTGCTCAAGAGATGTTTTTCGGAGTGAGCCACCCTTCACTGGTGCCCACCCCCTCCACCCCCAACCTCCTCTGG
>JAODJU010000062.1:25234066-25245293 GCA_026776725.1 Gnathonemus echidnorhynchus | reverse complement strand
ATAAAAATCTCAGAGAAATCTATATAGAACTCTAAGCAGTCTACATAAAAATCTCAGAGAAATCTATATAGAACTCTAAGCAGTCTACATAAAAATCTCAGAGAAATCTATATAGAACTCTAAGCAGTCTACATAAAAATCTCAGAGAAATCTATATAGAACTCTGAGCAGACTACATAAAAATCTCAGAGAAGTCTATATAGAACTCTGAGCAGACTACATAAAAATCTCAGAGAAGTCTATATAGAACTCTGAGCAGACTACATAAAAATCTTAGAGAAATTTATGTAGAACTCTGAGCAGTCTACATAAAAACACATCACAAGTTCTGCAACAAATGCCTCTGGGATGGCGATTTGCTAGTAGGACTTGTACCACCCTATCATGCAAACCAACAATGAGTAGCAGGTGGTATAGAAATTAATGAAGTTAATGAAATATGAGAAGTGTGTATGTTGATTATGGGTTATTATTCAATACTAATACTAAGTCAATACTAAGTTAGCACTGGTGTGGAAAACCTGCAGTATAACAAGGACCTGAAGTTTAGAGGTATGTTAGGTAACTGTAGTTTATTTGAAAGGTATTGAACTGTGAAGTATGTTATCTTTTAATAAAACTGTCTGCTTGGTTCTCAAATTAGAGTGTAAAAGAAGAAATAATACAAACCATAATGACCTCTTTTTGAAACATACATAAGCCAAAAACACAGAGATGCAAACAGAAAAAATGAAGTAGTTTCTGGGGTGATCAGTTTCAGTCAATAATGGATATTATTGAAAGTGCTCAACTTTAATCGGTTAACAAAAAAACTCCTGTCTGGTAATGTAGAACAAAAGAAGAAACAGAAAAGCCTTGAACGTCAACATGCCCGTTAGTTGCTAATTGAAAGAAGCCTTCGTTACCGGTTTCTGTATTGGTCATAGTGGAATCCCCAGGAGATCTGCGGGATGGTAAATGAACATGCGAGAAACGATTACCGCTCATTCTGTCTTTTTGAAGGAGAGGGTAATATGTTTGGACGTGAGGCAAAGGCACACCCTCCCTGTCTCTTATGCAATCAATAAGACAAAACAGCACCCAATTAGAGCAGTTCTGCTTCCATGCAGGTAATAATGGATGCTATTAGAATGCAGGGCAGTGGTTCCTGTCTCTCTTCATCTCTGTCTCTCCCCCTTTCCTTTTCTCGATGTCTAGTCTCCAATTTCTGCTCATCTCTTTGTTTTTTTTTGCCACTCAAAGGTCTTCAGCCCTCCATCTCCCCTCCATACCCCCCCCCCCCCCTCGGTCCACAGTAAGTGGCATCCTGTGGTCCAGAGCTGCCCCGTGAACGAGGGCCGGAGATTCATCCCAGAGGCCAGACAGGCTTGTCACCTCTCACACGCGTCACAGCGAATGTGGCTGAGCCAGACTCAGCCAGACATCCACTGGGACCCAGCGCAGAGCTCAGACCTAGTACTGTTCCACGATGCAGCGATTCCTACCATATTCTAGGCAAAAGAATCAAATACCCTCCAAATACCCACAACTAAGCGATCAATTACACACCCAGCAAACAGCAGCATAAAAATCATTAAAAAAATACAACATTAAGCAAGGGATTTCGTTACAAAAAATCCCTATACTTTTCAGTAAGTACAATAATATCCATAAATATAAAGCACTCCGGTTCTTCATATTATCGGAATTTGAAGAGTTCAACCTTAAATGTGGTTCCTCACATCCTCAAATAGCCACTCGTTTTAACCTCTGCAAAGTGTTCGCATGTGTGGGTTTGGGCATGAGCGGTACATATATTTAGATGCGTGTTTAGACGTCTTGCTTGGCGTTCGTGGTGGGGACTGACTCACTTTGCCTGTCAGCTCATTGAGAGTGCATTCATCACTATTTCTGTTGAAAGAACATTTCACCCATCCAGCCAGTGACTCACGGTGTTTTAAAAATTTGATTGCGCTCCAGGAGGGCTCAGATGTGGACTGCATGGACACGCATGTGCTGAGCGTCGGTGCAGAAGCGTGTGCCTGTGTGTGTATGTTGCATCATTTTTTTCCCCATTTTTTTTTATTCCAGAAAGATCTGTCAGCCACTTTGTATAGCTGCACGAAGGTCATAAGAATGATTCAAAGTGCATTACAGGCAGGTAGTGAGCTGATACTAATACCCAATTGTGAACAGGACATTTGGATTGCAATATTTAGTATCATATTAATATGTTTTAAAACCTAAACCGAAGCCATCTGACGACTGAACGGTGATTCAAAACAATCCCAAGTGCCTCTCAAACACATTATGAAAAACGTTATAGGTCACCTTCTATTTCAGGTATTACATAAATGGTGATGTAATAATTCATTGTGAGATGAATATTGCTGAGAATCCCTTTATTCATTATGGTCAACGGAGAAAAGAGGGTTACAAAGGGACAGGGGAACACTGAACACCACAAAACGCAAATGTTTAAAGAAAAAAGCCAGTTCCATGTATAAGAAGACAATAAAAACCACAAACTCAGGAAGGAAATTTGGGTACTGACATTTTAACTATGTACAGGGTCACTGGCTGAAACAAAACAGGTTTCATACATATTTATAGCCATTTCTGGGAACAAGGGACAGCACGAAAAACCCCAGTCACATGACTCACCATCTATGCTGGCCACACCCACCACAGTATTTAACAATGCTCACGGAGAGACATAATAATAAAACACTAGGGGGAAAAAGTTTTCCAGCTTAACTCTATTCCTTGCCATCCATTTAGGCTATTATTTGCTAATTTAACTGTAAGTCACATTTCGCATTTCTTCTATGGACCCCTGCACTACCGTAAGTCACGTTAAACATGTCGATGTCACCCAGGGAACAGATTTTTTTTTAAATTCAAAAATAATCATTCTGCCAGGAACCCTGGGAACGAGTGAGGGCCATTTAATCCCATGTCCTTTCAGTTTGTGCTGTGTAGGTGACACATTTCCAGGACAGTCCCAGAGGTATCGAGATCCTCTCTCCTTGAATATCTGCTACTCCTTGCCTGTTGCTGTACCTTCCAGATAATCGACCTGGTTCTGCGCTTCTAATTCCTCATTTGTTTCCTCATTTGTTTGTTTATTTGCTTTCCCTTTCAGTGTTGGGCTCATTTCCCTTGTCTAATTCCTCTGTGAATTGTCGTTACCTCATGATCTTCCCTAGCTTGTCCCCGCTCACGTTACCTTTGGTGCCGAGAGACTTGCAGCGATTCAATCTGTTTTTTTTGTTTGAGTGCAAATTAATTGGCCCGCATGCCTACGCAGAAGAGTGCCTGATTCTGATTCTGACAACAGAAATCGCATCGGTGTCAGAGGAAGACCTTCCCCCTGACAACGCCAAAGACCAACCTTCTCCCTGGTGGCAGAGCGTGTGTGTCCCATCGTCTGACACCCTGACACGCGGCCATTTCACTGCTGTTGCATGAGGCTGACCCTGCATGACCTCCTCAGCTTGTTTTAAAGGGAAGGGAAGTGATGTTTCTGTCCATGGGGAGCAGGAAGTCTGGCAGGCTGTGTATTTTGTGTTGACATCGACAGCGATCCTTGTTTTTGACCATCTACAGATGCACTCCAGCTGGTTGAGTTATTTCCCTTTACGTCGTCATCACCCAGGCAACAGATCCCCCTGTTCCCAATGAGAAAAACCCCCTATATGTCAGACATCGACAGAACCCCCCCTTACGTCTGACAGCTTGAAGAGAACTCCCCCAACCCCAGGAGAACCTCCCCTTAACCTGCAGCTCCCTCACATAATACAGCTGTAGCCAGTGCACATGAGTCTGTTTGGCTCTTTGTCGAGGCTGACAGGCAGGAAGAGCCCATCCACCGTGCAGAGATCGCCCACGACCCAGTCGCTTTGAAGTGCAAACTGGGATTTGAACCATGCCGCTCAGCTTTATCGCTGTAATGTCCTCAGAACTTTGCAGCTGGCGTGACAAGACCATGGAGTCATGGGAGCCACTTTCATGGGCATTTAAAACTAGCCAGCATCTGCCCCTGTCCCACAGTCTCAGGGTATGGTGGAGTTAAAGAAAATTAATCACATTTCCTTACATACTAGATCTACATTATGTTGACTCGTGACCTCCCCTTTAATATTTGCATATTATGATGTCATAATCACATATTATGATGTCACAATCGCCTTTGTAATCAAAACTCAGAAGACTGATGCATCACGGATACAGTGTTCCTAATGAGAAATGTCCTAATAGTACAGTTTTCATTTACCTCATTTATGCATTAAAATCAGAAGCGATTCAGTTCCAATGACTCTCTAGTCTCTGAAAGCCATACAGGCTGGTATCGGAGAGCTCAGGGATTTATAGTCTTCCTCCACTGGCTTGCATGAATTATTCATTATTCAATCTCTACCTCACCAAGCAGAGCAGCTCTCTAATCCGCTCCGAGTTTAGCTTTCCTGAGCATCCACTGTGAAAAGAAATAAAAACCAGATGTGTTTTTGCACTGAATATTTCCACCCAACGTGACTGCCTCGTAATCTGGATTGTTGTTCAGCATCTCAAAAAGTTTAATTTCTCTCTAAATGAAATTGGGAATTTGTCTTTTTTTGGTGAAGTAAGGCATCTGTTTTCTGAGGCGCCCTTCTAAAGCACGAGCTGGCTCTTCCAGCCTTTACCTGCCTCTTCTCGGATCTCTGAACTATCTGGAGTTATGCAATCACAGTTCCCCTTCCCCTTCATGAGCCATCTGTTACGGCACAATAAAGAGACATAAATTTCATCAGTGCCGCCAACCAGTGGATGACTTGCTTGCGGCTCTACCAACAGGAATAACATGATGCTGGGTCAGTAGACTAGGAATCCCTGGTAGGTGGGTCTGGAGACTCTGAGGAGCCACCTGCACTGGTTAGTCCAGCGCCATACAGGACATGACACATCTACTTCACCCACTGGACAGATGACCCTGTCAATCATCAAATTCCCAATCACCCACATCTCTTGAAAGTTCTTCCAGTAACACTTAAGGCTATGTTTTTAGTAATTTAAAAACACATTCAGAACAAATAATAATGCATCCATAAAGTATTATAAACATGGCTATATATATTTATAAAAAGGCATAACACATTATAGCCATGTGTATTATGCATTATGAATGCCTTTTGAAGCTCTCATCTATAACTCCTTTATAGATTCCTTTATAATGCATTATAAAGTATCTATAGTGCATATACATGGCTATAATGTGTCATGCCTTTTTATAAATATTTATGTCCATGTTTATAGTGCTTTATGAATGCATTATAATGCATTATGAATGTGTTTATAAATGACTAAAAACATGGCCTTAAGTAAAGTGTAGTTTTTCCTTAAAAAACTGAATTGTTGATTAATTTTAGATCCGTATGAGTTAATCTGTCCCTCCACCTAACCACATGAGCTGGTCTGGATCATGGGGCGGGGCTTGGAGCTTATCCCAGGCGGCATAGGCCATGAGGTGAAAGACATCTATGACGTCTATGATGGGTGTCACACGCTATGGCCAATTTAGTGACACCAGTTCACCCACCAGCACTGAGAGATCACAGGAGAACATGCAAGCCCCAGTCACAAAGAGCCGGTGGGGACTCAAATCCTCAGGCCTTTGAGAGGTGTGGCAGCAGTACGACTAACTACTGATCTACCTTCCCTGTAATCCCGGCTTCCAAAATTCATCTTAAAATTCCGTCTCTTTTGCCTTTCAAAGCATGTTAATGCTGTCTGTGTCCAATAAATAAATTACTGAGGCATGGAGATGTCTCATAATATAATTGTCTCTGTCGTTGCATGAGATGAAATTCAAATATCTATGCAAAAGTACCTGAATGGAGAAGCACTGAGGGACTAAGGCCGAGTCACATGATCACCGGAAAATACCATTTTGGAAGATTTGGGGGGGGGGGGGTTGTGCTCCTACTCCAACTGAATGAAGTCCTAGCAGGCAGGCGTCAGTCTTTGAATGTCCTTTCGGAGAGGAAGGTACCACGTTACCTCATTGGTAAGGGCTGGGTGGGGGGTGGGGGCAGGTTACGTCTAAACAATTCCCGGTCAAAGTGAGTCGTTATCAGCACTTTACAGCAGTCAGGTGGACACGCTGTTCGGCATCACGCCGGGACCGGAGAGCTGCTCCATCGACGTCCTGCAGCAGTCCAGTCCAGTGCCGGACTGTTCTGCGAGGCCAAGATAAATATTGTACTCCAAATGCATTATGGGAAAAAAAGTATAATAATGATGACAGAATGTGTGCTAAATCAGACAGATGTGAGGAGCGTGCTTCAGTGTTCAGTTGGCACTATGCCATCATGCCAGAATTTTCCATTGGCACCTTGGACTGTCTGGCACCCTGGTCTAAGTAGGGTCCAGGATCCAGTATTAAGATTATCTGGCCGTACTCTCGGGAGTCGGGAAATGGGGAAGGACAGGACTCTCTTTTTGCCGAGTGATAGAATGTTTGACAGTAAGGCTGATTTAATGCAACCATAAACCCTTTTTGTGGCAAACGATGTCTTTTTCTTTTTGTGAGAGTTAGGAAGTGAATATGAGGAAAATAGCCAGGACACTGCAGCCATCAGAAAGCGATAGATCAGATTTAGCGACCCCCCCCCCGTCCTGTCCCGTCCCGTCCCGTCCCTGAGTTCACATGAACAGCAGGTTTATGGAGGTGAACGTGGCTTTGAGTATATTGGGAAAGAGCAGAGAAATATACTCAGGTTCCAGGATGGGATGGGACTGGGGACGGTGAGCGTCGGTTTGAAGATCGGATTCTGCCAAAGCAGGCGGGTTTGCCCCGATTCCCACTTAAAATTCCGGCCACAAACCGCAACCCATGGCCTGATACAGGAAACGATGGGCAAACATGATCGCTCAATAATATCCGGGGCGACACAAAATAAATTACACATGCAAATTCCCAGTGTTTTTATATCAATAAAGACGGAGCGGTTTAATTAAATGAGCCACATTTGTTTCTCGTTAATTAGGCCTCGTTGCCGCACGTGTGGCAGCCCACAAACCCCGACAGCTTGAGCTTGTAGCTTACATCAGATACTGTCTATTTGTCCTCCGTAAAGAGCCACTTGCGGCCACATGATTAAGGTTTTCCGCATCAATCAAGTAAGGCTATTAAACTACACACTGTTGATATTGACTACAGTACGTGATGAGTTGCTTCGTACCTGTCGGGACAAGTTTGTGTGTGAAAGAAAGTAATGACTTATCTCTCCCCATGTCTGATCCAGTTCTGACAGATATGAGGTGTTTCGGTGACATATGGATTTGTATGTTGTAGCATAATGTTCCTTTTGTAATCAGGAGTCAACAGCCAGCTGTGGTTCTCGTTCAGCACGCAGTTTACACCCACAGTTGTGTTACTTTCTACAAATCTGGACAAATGGAGGGGGGGGGTTAGGGCTGTAATGAACAAGGCCTCTGTGACGGATAATCACATTTCCCTGAGGGGCCTTTACTCCATAGCACTGCAATGAAACAAGGTCCCCCCCCACCCCTTTCCCTCCCTCTCTCTCTCACTCTCTCTCTCTTTGCATAAATATATATATTACTGCCTTCTGTCTTCATGCTACTAGGGTTGGAGTTCGATTCCCTGCTATGAAAGTCTCAACTTTCCTTCAGAGGTGGGTTGCTGTCTCTGTAGTCCAGGCCAGTGTCTCCGTGGCCACAGTGACCCCCACCTTAGCCCATGTAGGCTGCACCAACCCCCCCCCCCAAACACACACAGGGACACTACTCTAGTGTGCCACCAGTTAGCGGCCATATTCAAAATAACACGTTGAGACACAATGGGGTTACACTGAACTGGAAACCAGTATAATGTATCCTGACTTATAACCAGATAGAACAGTAAGGGCAGGTTTTTACATACAAATGTACATACAATTCATATTTTACAAAGAAACCAAGGCAGTTTGCTGTCTTAGAATTTAGCAATGATGGGAGTAGAGACCGTGGGTGTGGAATTCACTATTGGTAGACTGGATGTATTTTTAACCTGGAAACACAGCTGACCTAGGAGACTCGCATTTGCTGGAGACACAGTGTGAAAAATATCACAGAGGACCGTCTCTCAGGTGCCGAAAAGCAGAAATTTATATGAATGTTTTGTTATCTGCTCGCAGTAGCTGGTCGAGCGTCGTCTTCACAGGATACTTTGGGCGCCGCGCTTGAAAGGTGCTTTTCAGCTGAATGATTTATGTGCTGGTGGTTTCTCAAAGTTCGAGGCTGAGTAAATCTCTCGGAGGTGGGGAGGGCCTAAGGTGTGGAAGTGCACAGATGCCCTGCCTCGACCCCCCAGGTGAGGGGGCACCACGTCCGGCTAATGGAATGGGCCTCGTTCTGACACCGTGTAATTCAACTTCCTGTAATTAAAATTAACAATTAAAATGATACTGTAGCATGACATTATCCTTATTATTGTGACCAAAGAAATTGAAGGTGTGGGATTCATGAATTAAGATGTGTTATGACAGTGTTTCATTTAGTTTGATAAGGGGAAAAGCTGTTTCTGCGATGCACAGAGACTCAAGCCTGAGCGATGCAGTCTGTTTGGACTCCATGGCTGGCTGTCCATGTGACGTTATTCTTTAAGAAAAAGATTCAAGACTTGATCTTCAACAGATGTTCATTGATAGCCCATCAATATACATCAGGAATGGGGGCTGGGTGCCTTTTGAGGTCCTGAGTGCCCCTTTTCAATCACAGATGATCACGATTGGCAACATTTACTGAGAGCCCCTTTTTAATCGATAATTCCCCCCCGGTCGAGCACCTGCCTCTCAAAAAGTCACTGCACAGACCACATATACCTGTGTACATCGTTGATGAGATATTGTCTCCCTGAGCCACATTATGCTACATGTACTTTACATGCGACATTTACACAGTGATTAGACAATATACTTCACATATTGACATTTTCACATTGACTAGTCAATATAATTCATGTACTATCATTTCACATTAAATAGACAATATACTTTACATACCACATTTACACATTGACTGGACGATACAATTCACATACTAATGTTTTGACATTGACTAGACAATAAAATTCACATATTAACACTTTTACATTGATTAGACAATATAATTCGCATACTAACATTTACACATTGACTAGACAATACAATTCACATACTAAATTCACACAGTGACTAGACAAAACTCTTCACATACTACATTTACACAGTGATTAGACAGTATACTTCACATATTACATTTACACGGTGATTAGACAGTATACTTCATATACTACATTTACACGGTGATTAGACAGTATACTTCATATACTACATTTACACAGTGATTAGACAGTATACTTCACATACTAAATTTACACATTGACTAGACATAAAGAGCAAAAGGGACACAAAGACTAGAGTCATGACAGTGCAAGAACTAGCAGAACATGTCTAATGAGGCTGGCCGTTATGTTTGGTTGTCGAATGCTCGTCGGGTGGGATCGCTTCATGCTGAGCCCCCAACCTCGCCGTTCCTCGGTCCTTCCTGAATGGCACTGACCCAGGCGACTTGCAGCGTCCATCTCCGCAGTACAGAAACATCCCCCGGGGTCTTAAACATCAACTCTCTGCGTATTTTTTGTTAACTCTGTGAAGGATTCGTCTGTTTGATTAAGAAAACTGAGCTCCATTCTCACACTTTCTACAAAATACTAATAAAACAGTGAACAGAAACCAGCCTGGTAAGCAGTACTTGTGACCAGTAAACCCTGGGGCTCAGCTATAACACCATGTGGAGACCAGTAAACAAACACAGAAACTCAGTGGAAAATGTTTTTTTTTTTTCTCAAACACTAAAGAACGCGGTAGACAAATCTATACTGCATACTTTTATGTGAATAAAAAGGCAGTTGGTGAATCCTATACATCTTATTAGTGATATAAAAATAATTATTGCAGACCTTAAATAAACCTGCTGCTGTTCCTGGTATGGTTATCGTGTTCTTTATTTCACCTGCAGACACGTGCCAAGGGTGAGGGCCGCCACTATCGCCATAACTATTTAAAGCGCATCCCTTTAATGGCACTGAATGCCCCTTTAATGCATGTGTCAAAGGCATCGAGCACCTGCACCCCAGAAAGGCTCTGCATGCTCCTGTTCACCTATCTCGGTTTTATTACTTCGCAGCTGCAAATATTTGTGACACTTCAGTAAAAGACTCACAACATGTCCAGCGGTCCTGTCCAGTTCTGCAATATGCGTGCAATACCGCGAAAAGAAAACTTTCATTGCGTTATACGAGTTTTCTGAAGAACAACTCCAGTTCTTAACACGTTCCACAGACACACAGAAAAGTATTACCTTTCCAAACAAAATTTGTTGGAGCATCTAGCTTTCCAGTTTCTAAACCCTAAGCTCACACGCACAGGAACAGAAAAAGCACACAAAACTTGCATTTAGCTGCCTGCTGGGCAGAAGGGCCAGTGAAGGTTCACCCACAGGCTGTGTAGCATATCAGAATAGGTTAATCTTGTGGAGGCCTGTCTAACGCTGCACTCGCCCTGGGTCTGGGCCAGGTCTGTGGCTGGAATATTCTGGAAATTCTGGCATTAATTTTGGGAGGGACCAGAAGAAACTTTCTCAAGGTCGTAAAAATCTGACTGTCGCTCTGTTGCCCTCCGTCCTGCCCTCCACATTCACACGTCTGTTTACAAATTCATTACATTTTTTTTTTTTTTTTAATGCAGAGCTCTGCACTGAATAATCGAATGCACCGAGCGCAAGCATTCTCAGCCTGTCCCACGCTTCCGGGCCGCAGTATCACGACCTCCCAGTCATCTGCCGGGTCCATTAAGTGACAATAGCAGGAGGGAGAAGGAGGGGGGGGAGGCTCCATAGGCACTACAGATAGCGGGGAGGCCTTATCAGGAAAACCAAATGCCACCTCTTGAATTCGGCTGCGCATCGAGGGCTCGTTTGGGTCCTCTGGGGGGAGTTAAGCATCCTTTCAGACAGGACATGTCCTGCTCTCCGCATGCAGATGTCCGCTCTGCACAAGCACTGTCCCCGTTACCCAGACGGATGCGGCCTGGTCCCCGGAGACAACATACCATTTAGTGGCTCTTCAGCACCGGAGGAGAAGCTCCACCGCCGCGACCGCTAACCGCTAACCGCCATGACCCGTCGCGATGCGTCATTTTGCATGGCGCCTCCAGAGCTCCTC
>JAODJU010000062.1:25211723-25234028 GCA_026776725.1 Gnathonemus echidnorhynchus | reverse complement strand
CAGCCCATCCCCCGCTCCTCTCGTTCTGCAGCTGTAGGCCCCTCTTCCGTCAGATCTATAATCTAAATCCGGCTTGTTCCGCATCGCCGACGTTACTGCAAGCGAATGATGGAAAAGGTAACGGCACTCCCGCCAACGCGGCGTGACGTCAAATAAGTCAAGCATCCTGTCTGAAAAAGATGTCTCTCTGTGGTGCCAGTGAGTGAGTGAGTTTACAGCACGGCCACTGTCCTGGGAATAATTATTTGTGTTTTCCCCCTCCTCCCCACATGCATTCTGAGCCCTTCCTGCCACCAAACCAACCATGACGCAAAGTTTGCATGCGAACATCAGGACCGGCTGCACCATTCCTAATGATTGGATGCTGCCCTCATTTGCATACAGATCTGCCTTTTGATCTGATAGGCTAGTTGAACATATATGCAAATGAACTCCCCAACTGTAGTAGCCAACTCGTGTTTACTCTTTATGGAACTGAAGTAGGGGTTGTTATATGGCAGGTTTACGCTTAACCCAACATATTAATAGGGGTGCCACCGATTCTGATTCTGAGTACCAACATACAGATACTATTAGGGAGTTTTCTGACAGCACCAAACTTCTTCACTTGTGCACTACGAGACAGATCTGTGAAATATTTGAACTATTTGAGGTGGGCGTGCAAAATGTAAGAGCAAACAGTTCTGTGCACACAAGCCACTTTTTCACACTCTTCCTTGGTCCAAGAATGAAAAGACAAAGGATTAACCATTCCTTCACTGCTATTTGGCTCCTGAAATGCATGTCCTCCTGCATGCAGGGCCTGTAATGAAAAGAAGCTCCTCCTGCATTTAGTGGACTGACTGCTGTCTCAACTAAACTATAAGTAGTAATATTGCCTCACGCCACTCATTTTCCATAGCTCCTTATCCAGGTCATTATATGGTCTTGGTAACTATCCCAGAAACACGCCGGAAAGGGGATGATTTGGATAGGATGCCAGTCCATCACAGGGCACAAGCTATGGCCAAGTTAGAGTTTCACCAAAACGTGATTCTGGACTGCGGGAGGATGCTTGAATCCCCAGAGTAACCCACGGCAACTCGAGGAGAACATGCATACTGTACACACGCAGAGCTGCGGGGGTTGATGCTACAATGCTAACCGCTGTGCCAGCGTTGATATTGGGGAACATGCAGCTTGCTTCTTTGACAGTATTTTCATATATCTTCACTCCCCCCGCCCTTGGTTTTGTGCCGGACTGTTCTTTTGGCTGCCTGCTCCGCGTGATCCGTTTTTAGCGCACGTTGTTAGCAGTCTTGCTCATGTTTTCCCAGCGCCCCCACCATAATGGAGCGCGGCGGAGCTTCATAACTGAAATCACGGCAAACCAGGTCGCTTTTTTTGTTTGTTTGTTTGCTTGTTTAAGATACAGACGGAGGGTCTGCAAGTCGGTCGCATTTCAAAAGTCGGTTGTCTAGGCGAGGAGCAGGAGGGAGCCCACATTGTTTCATGTTTTCCTCTGCGATCCCTGGCATTACTTGGCATTGATACCTTTCCCATCCAGGTTTTAAATTTGTTATTGGGAACCTGCAAATAGGAGATACCGGTCGAATCCGAGGGCTTGAGATATTCTGTAACTGCAGCCAAACACCTTTCCCTCTATTCCTGTTAATGCCTGATAATTTCACCCCCCCTTCTCTATGGAGGCGATTCTCTAATTCTTCTGCAGACAATACGAGTTTGCGTAGGGGTGAGCAGCTGGGCTCATCACGGACGGTTAGTGGGGTGGGGCGGGCGGGTCAGCCAGCCATTCTCCTGTGTGAATGACATTAGCAGAGGGCAGCTAGCACACCAGGCCTTCAGGGGCCTGTAGCTCAGCCCTGCCAAGCCGACGTAATCCACCTCCACACGCTCCTGATGCAAAGCAAAAAGGGTAGACCTGAAAATGGATGTTGGTGGGGGGGGTGGTGCTTCAAGTCTCCCATGGACTCTGGAAATCACAAAAAACTAAGTGCCCATAATCCACTCAAGCTTGAACACGAACACGGCTCCCGTTCTGTTAACAATAGTCTGGCTGATGTTTCACCATTTACTACTGGCGTTAAGTCCTGCCCAGACATGCAAAGGGGTGATGCCTCAGGAAATGGGATGGCCAGCCTCTGGCTGAGATACCAAATAGTTTGTACCGCAGTAGTCACAAAGTTCTGTAGCACCCACTCAGCTCGTCTACTAGTCTGTACAAAGGGTCAGCAATGTTCAGCCACCGGTTGCACTTCCATTTTTTTGTACTTGTTTCAGTCATATATCTTACCGTACAGAATCAAAGCCAGTGGTCTTGTCTTCTAGAACATGAACTTAGACAGTAAGATACTGCAGATTTATAATGGTGCTGTGTTGGCTGCCCTTGCACTGGAGTCGCCTTTTAGCGAGAGAATTACAAGTGTGAAAAGAGACAACCACTGAAACCTACTGTCTACATAAAGTACAAAAATAAACATGCATCCATCTGTTCGAGACAAGAGGTCTGAGAAGCAAAGGCAAGCTGCTTCCCGAAAGCCTTTTATTCTGCGTATCAGAATAAGGCAGACGGCGTCCTTTGAATGCCGTTCAGTGTTGGAATGATCTGTTAATGGACGGTGAAATCAAAACACACACTTTATCCCGCTCCGCATCTGCAACAATGAAACGCTTTTTACGTTTCCGTCTATCTGAGAAAAGCAGAAAAGGCATGATTTGGCTTGCAGTATAGATGACGGTATTTTTTTATGGGGGGGGGGGATGCATTTTAGCGATTTAAAATGCGGTGTCTGGGTCGTCAATTTCGTTAATTGCCATTAGCTGGTCATTACACAGAAGCGCTATTGCTTTCTGTAGCAGGAAATCAGTTGCACTGGTTTAACACACACACACGCACACACACACACACACACACACACACCCCTACCCTGCCACCCATCATTATCGCAGAGTTGATCCCCTATTGAACTTCTGGATCAATCGAAATGTTCAATGAGGCATGAGAAAAGCAAGAGCTTTAGAATTCTGCTACAGGGGTTGGGGGTGGCTTGTATCTTCCTCTATATGTGTCCACATGTCTTCAGTGTTTTAACTGTTTGTACTGGGTTGGGTTGCTTTTGACCACAGAAGCACAACACAGCACTACCAAGCCGCCATACTGGCTTAAGCTTATCACCAGCAGGGCGCGGGTCCTGTTCCAGAGTCGACGATCGTGATTCATCACGGGGCCGGCGTTCAGCTCATAGACGTTGGCGGGGCCTGCTTACTGTCCATCGGCCCATGTGATCCCATCTCGGCGATAAGCCCGTGCATCTCGGCGTCAGAAAGGAGGGAAGGCTGATTGCTAAGTGGCTGGTCAGAGGAGGGTGGGAGCAGCCGTCGGCCCCGGGGGGGGGGGGGCTGGAATATGCTGCGTCATTCAAGCTGGGCCTCTGAGATACACAGGGCGCCTGGTGGCTACATGATTGCGGTTCATACTGACTGATATGTGCTTGGAGCCTGGAGCCAGTCCTAGGGAGCAGAGGGCAGAAGGCAGGGGGCACCCTGGATGGGATGCCAGTCCGTTGCAGGCAGAGGTGGAAATTTAAAATCCAGACCAAGATTTTGTTTCAGCCAACCAGCTGAGGGTAAAGAGTCATAGTCACAGAATACTCAGCGGGATGATTGATGTAAAATCTTGGTCGGGACTTTTACTTTCTGGACCTGCAATTTCCACCTCTGCCTGCAGGAGACATACACACATATTATGGAGAATACAGAGCCTTTGCACTGTGGGACAAAGCTGGATAGTTCGCAGGAACCCCGCACTGATGGTCAATGACTAAAATATTGATAAATGCTCTCCCACAGGCTGGATTTGATAAGGCAGAATAAGACATAGGGTTTAAACTGAGGAGGTAGGCTTCAGATAATTATATATATATATATATATTTAATTATTTTGATGAATGGCTCATGCGTCAGGATCTGGCGTCAATCCGCACTCATTACTCGAACATTAATCGCACCCCCCCCCCCCTCCCTCCCCAGGCACTGCAGCCCGCATTTTCGGCGCCTCTCTATCCCAGCACTGACGTCTGCCGTGGATTAGGTACCCATAGTTTTAATCTCATGGAGGAATTTGCCTCTGTCCCAGTGACGGACGGAACGACATTGAGTGAAGCGGGCGGCTGGCTGAGCGAGGGGGGGGGGAGGAAAAAAAGAGGACAGGAAGATGGGAGCGACAACGAAGAATGAGGGATGAGGGATGGAGATGGTCTGGGGATCAAAACAGTGATTTAGCGAATAGAATATAGTGCCCTTGGGTGTTTAATGCTAGGCGATCAAATGCTGTTCTTCCCAGCTGCGGCCGACAAAAAAACAGGCTACCTGTCACCATAACCCAGCACCGTCATGTCATGGGACATGTCACCAGGACAGATGCATGCAGGTCCCGGAATGCGTGTGACGTGGCGAGGCCTCCATTAAGCCGGACTCTGGCAAGGCAGTGCCACAATCGTAGCTGCAACGTCCTTAATGTCAGTCCGGCAGCCACGATTTTCTGAGATCTCCAGACATAAATAAGGCTTTTTTCAGTAAAACAGAAAAACACAGGGTGGAATAGTGACACATATTTGTAGCAAATTTGTTTACAAATATATATACAGGAAGGGAATTTTATGCTATACTGCACTATATAAACCCTTGCACTGTTTCCTGTTTCGGGGGATATTGTAATCTCGCTTATTACTCTCTTAAACCCGGCAGATAAACGTCGTGATAATTTTGGATCAGTATAGGACACGCAGAGCGCTGTGTTGGCGTGAAGGAGAGTGAGGCTGAGGCGGGAGCCTCACCTCTTATTGGGAGCGCTATAAAAACGTTATTACTACAAACCGTTTGCGTTAAAGTTGAACGCCATTTCACCCTCCAGCCGGGAAAGGGGAATTTACCCCCCCCCCCCCGGTCAGAGTGCCGTTTTAATGTTCGGAATAAAAATTAATGACAGATGAGAAGCTTGTGGAGGCGTCTGTTCCCATTAACACCAGGTGAGTGTTGATATTGGACCCAGTGCATTACAGGGGGTTCTGAAAGTACCTCCGATTCTTTGTCTATGACACCTCTGCCTCAGCTGTGCCGTCATGACCCATCAGAACTTGACCTGTTTGGGAACCTCATCGAAAGTGGAGAGGAGAACGATCCGGTCGGTCAGGAAGTCATTACGGCATGCTGCTGCGTAGAGATGCAGAGTTATTTTGTTGTTCTCATCCCACTGTTGGTTTAATGTTCATTACCACCTTCTTCATTCTTTCCTGCTTTTGCTAGTGGATGTAAATCATGTAAGCCCACCTACAAAGCTCATGGGAGTTTTACTTACAGAAAAATGTTCTGAGGGCAGAAAGTAAAATGACTGGTTCGTGAAGTTAACCAATCAGATTGTAGAGGAGGTGGGACCAACCAATCAGGTGTCAGGTGTTATCTTTCTGAACCAATAATGTTCCTGCTGCCCTCAGAAGCAGGAGCACTGAAACTTGTCTACCCCCCCCCCCCAATAAGCTAGTACCAAAACATTGCTGCGCCAGACGCGGGCAGCTTTAAAAAAGTTGCTCAGGACAGCTGATTGTCTGTGACTCCTAAAATATGCTATTTTACAGCTCTGCCCCCTCCACCCCGATAAGAACAAATCTGCCACACCAGGTCCACACACATGCATCTCTACGCAGCAGCGTGCCGTAATGACTTCCTGATCCCGCCCGGATCGTTCTCCTCTCCACTTTCGATGAGGTTCCCAAATGTCAAGAGGCAGACTCTTGCGGGTCGACTTCACGCCAGTCACGTGTCCGTAATCGCCCGCCACAGCACGCCGGGGAAACGTGCAGATCTTGTCACCGGTGACCCCTGGCAACAATTAAAAGCTTGAATCTGGGTGCCCCTGGGGGCACCTGACTGAGACACCTTCTCCCTTCTCCTTTCCATTATAACATGAATTTCAAGGCTATTAAGCTTTGCGCAGCTAGGCAACAGCCAATTAGGCGCTCACTATATCCCACACGGAGCAGGATGGAGAACCTTGCTTCGAGGCAAAAATGGCCACGGGTGAATGGTAATTACCAGGAAGGGCCAATTGTTTCACATGGCTACTCCCAGTGTGGTCACATGGCTACAAGGGTCAGCTTGCTTGCTTTATCGTGATACTCATCAGCAGTGGGTACGCTCGGGATTGGACAGGCGTTTTCATTGGTTGGTGGTCACATGACTGCTGTTAAGGGGGACGGGCTGTTTAACATGCACCGGAGTACATATACATCCATTCCGATGATATAGACGTGCATTCAGGAGTCATCGGTTATTTTAACAAATATAATACAGGGTTAATCAAAGTGAAGTGATTAATTGTTACTGAGTACTTCTGAAGGCTAACAGGTTAGCCCATCCTGTGGTCAGTATGGATCCCAGTGCCCCAGTGCCCCAGTGCAGTGACAGGGGCACTGTGCTGTAACAATGGTGCCATCCTTCAGATGAGACATAAAACTGAGGTCCTGACTCTCTGAGGTCATAAAAGATCCCTGGGCATCTTTCGGAAGAGTAGAGCTGGTACCCCGATGTCCTGGATAAATCTGGCCTCCTAATCATCCCCTGTATCTGACTGGTGAATTCTCTCCTGCCCCTTCACCACCTTAGCTATGGTGTGGTGAGTGTACTGGTACAGAATGGCTGACGTTGCCTCATCCAGGTGAGGGCTACACTGTGGTGGTGGTTAAAGTGGCTCCCCATTGGTCCTGTAAAGCACTTTGGGTGTTTGAAAAGCACTATATAAATGTACCTTCCATTCATTCATTGTTGACACACCACAATGAAATGTGTCCTCTGCATTTCCCCCATATGTGACATAGCAGTGGGCAGCTATTATTCAGGAGTTGGGGGGGCAGTACCTTGCTGGTCAGGGATTCAAACCAGTGACCTTTGAATCACAAGCACACCTCCCCTAAATATGTGCCTTTCTTTGGTGGGGGTGTCTGAGAGACCCCAAGGACGAATAAAGAACACTTCAAAATCATCTGTGCGGCACTTCAGAAGACCATAAAGATGGCTGAGAGTTTTACTTTAAGTTGAATTCGAGAGGACTGGCAGTATAAGATATTAATAAGTACTGTGAGAGTTTGTGACATTCAGTACATTATAAAGGCCAGAAAAATATCAGGCTTATTACTTTACGTGTTTACCACCTAAAATTAGCTGCTGCCAGCAGGAGGTTGTCTGGACTTCATGCTGAATTTTTACTTGTACACTCCGTTAATATTATGCCTGATAAAAACATTCTTTAAATACCCGAGTAATTATTTCCCTTGTGCATCTACCGAAGGCCTTTTTGGTGTGACTCCTCAATCCAGCTGAAAGCAAACCAAGCAAACCGTCCTTGCGGTCGCCACATTCAGGCATGCCTCCTATACGGATTGGCCATCCATTCCACCCATGGTGTTCCCGCATTCATGGGCTGGGCTTCCGGGAATAACTTGTGCTGGATACGCGGCTCTGGAAGATGGATAAAGGCATATCAGTGCCAAGGAGCCACCAAGATTCCTATAAACAATGAGGCCCAGCGACCTACCCAACTTCCCTCGGATGGGGGTTTCTCCCTCAGGGCTGGGGTCTCCAATATGGACGAAGTGACAAGTTGACAGCGCCTCGGGTTGAGACACGCAGGATACAAACCGAGTCGGTCTCCCTCCTCATTCCACCGAGGTACTCCTATAGCCCGATGACGTGGATTTCGATTAAGCAGACCAGCAGACGGGCCACGAGCAGTAATAGCCGTGCTGAGAGGGGTAGCAGTAATGCACCTCCTCGGGGGAGGGGCGGAAATGGGGGCCCGTGTACAGCAGACCCTCTGGCGGCACTGTGATGCCCCCAACCAGATGAATAATTCAACCCCCTTCCTTGGCCCAAAGTGGGCACTGGCAGACAGACCAACCTAATACACCCTAACAGGACACTTTTACTGGCCGACTCACTGGCACGTTCCCAGTCTACTGCTGCTCCTTGAAGTGGTTTGATGCATTCGGAATGAGTGTTTTATTAGGGCAGAACAGAAGCTTTTTCGATAGATCCGAAGCCTTGTTATCAATGTGGTCCAAGACATTTCAGAATCGCATCACGAGTGACTGATTCCATCCAGGCACGGCCGACACCAGGCAGCGACCCCCCTCCCCCCCCCCCAATGACAAACTCCTCCATCTGCAGTACAGAGAAGGGGAGGAGCTTTTAGGGCCAAGACGTCGCAGGAAATGCTAATGGCGGCCCCGTTTCCCTGCTGTCATTACGTAGAGCAGGTGTTTCCATACTTTGAGCAGATTCCCAGTTTGCCAGCCGCCTGCCAGCCCCTCCATCATGCTCATTATAACCACCCTGCACCCCTCTGCTTCTGACTCTCAGGGACATACCGCTCTCCGTCGCAACGAATCCTTTAATCACACCAGTCCCGTCCTTGCTCTCCCACCTTTTGTCCGGAATTACCCCTGCATTGCAGTTAGCCTGATGACACGGCCTGTCTTATTTCCTACCTCCAGCTGTGGTAGATGTCCGCCGCGCGGCGATCTGAAGGCTTATGCCCTTACAAGTACAGAGTCAAACGTTCTTACCGGTAAATTAGGCCTGGGGTTCACTAAGCTTCATTGATGCAGCAGTTGGGTCCTTGGTTACCGCAAGGAGGGTCCCAATCATTAAGTGATCCAAATTGCAGAAAGTTTGGGAACATTTGAATCACTTATCGGTGTGGAAAATGGAGATGCAAGCTTCTCCACCTCTTACAAATTACAGTCTCTTGCCGTAGCCCATGTGACATATTTTATAAGCATATTTGTTTAGTATTCAGAGCTGCGCCCCAGAATTTTTACTTGATACACCAGGAAAAGCTCCAAAAGTTCATTTATCATAATGCTATGATGTAGCAAGATACAAACAGGTTGTTATCTATGCATTAATACCCCCTGGGAAATGTCAAACATTAAAAAATACATTTGGGAAATGTCAAAAATGTACAATGTATGTATCTGTGCTTGTTTGTTTGGCATTTCCAAAATGTATTTTTTATATATAACACTGGGAACTACTAAACAAAAACATGTAGCCATGTTTACTTTTTTCTTTAATTTCTCCCTGAAATTTAAAAATCATTTCACCAGTGATACATGTTTGGTGTTCTGCCACTCATGAAGACATGAAGATGTCTTGAAGGTCCCAATCATATACTCTTCTTTTGCCTTTTCATCAGAAATCATTGGTGATACAGCCAAAGACGATAACTCAGAATGAAAATCCAGCCATTCTGGTCACAGCCTGGAGTCCTTGTTTCGGGGGGGGGGGGGGGGGGGGGGCATTCCCGTCAAAAGTATCGCCAGGCCAGTCAACGCTGTACATTCTTTGACAGCACAGAAGGCCCACTCTAGAGTCCTGAATGTGACTTGTCACAATTTGATTAATGCCTGACATCATCTTATGTGAACCATAGTCTGGCAGACTAATAAACCAGGAGGAACCATTGATGGATTGCTGACTGTTTACACGATAAGCCTCATTTCTCTCCTTCACCCAGGTAGCAGATACAGAAATGAAAGATTTTATCAGGGGGTCTTGTGTGCGTGACATTTATCTTACCTCATTTCCTGTTGTAGTTCTTAGGGCCTTGCATTTTGCCAGGGTTTGTGTCTTTTTTGGGCAACAGCTGTAGCTTGTATATGTATGGTTGAGTACAAACACAAACATGTATCTTATCTTCCAGCAATACTAAAGGATTGTAGAAATCCAGTGTCATCTATGAGAGAAGCATACTCTGTACGGGTTTCCTTTGCCCAAAAATCAATAAAAATAAGAACTTAGAATTTCTAAAGAAGGTGAGTCAGTGTCTCTGTCTCTCAAGTATCGATTGTTATTTCCTTCAAGCACCTATAAAGCTCCTTCTAACAAACACATCAGCCTCAAAATGGTCAGCAGAGATTGTCTTTGCTGTAAAAGTACAATACTGTTCAGGCAGCATCCCTTTGATACATGCCTTGTACCTGATGTAGTTAAAGGGGTTTGAGGGAATCTGGTGGGATTTAGACACTTTAATCTTGTATAGCTTGGAGCTATTGTGCCAAAGCTTTTCTCGCAAATATTCAACGAGGGCTTTTCTGTGATGAGTTGGGGCACCGGTTGCTTGACCAGCGCACTTTCATCTTGCGATGAACGCTTTTTGTACCTGGGCGGCATGTGATTGATTGTGTGACAAATTCTCGGGAATGTTGCCCCCATCGGGATTGCCCTCCGGGAAGAGAACGAGTCAGATCCCGCCCCGTATCGACGCTCCGCTCAGCAACCAGACTGCCATTAATCACTGCTGGTAGAGACGTGTGGAAGCTGGGAATCCAAAACATCTCTTGAACCTCCCAGCTGAATTGTCCACTGTGCAAAATTAGTTCATTGTCGAAAGTCTACAGTGCCAGAACTTTATTACTCAAAACCCCGAACCGTTGTTTGACTCCCCCAGAGGATTGGCTACCTAAAGTTAACAAGTGCTGCGGTGCACACAGGGATATTTGGCATGAATTCTCTATTTGCCTTTTCTCGTATCCTCCGTTGAAGTGCTATTGTCTCTGATTAAGTACAAATAACAATAAATGTCAAACTTTTATTGAGTATGGTGACTGTTGATTGTAGACTGTCATTGAAAGTAGTAGACAGTCTGGTGAAATTTGAAGCTTACAGAAACCTCAAAGACAGTTAACCTATCCTTCAGCATGTAGCCGACACTAGTCATCATAAACATAGTGCATTGGTGTCAACCCCTGCCTGAATTTCACAGGTTCAGTTACCTTATCACCTGCCCCAGACCTCCTGCTTGACAAATGAGGTGACTTGGCGCTTATGACAGTTGAAGGCTCTCATTTGTACAGTTAAATGAATTGAATTACAGAATAAAACTCACATAACATCCAAAATGCTCTTTAGCAAAATACAGGTTTCTTTAGTGCTTTAGAACAATTGCGAAAGTCAACGCGTTCAGATCATTAGAAGCTGTTCCTGGAAACAACACAGGAATGTTTGTTTGAGTGAATAAGCATAATTAATTGTATTGATGTTCCAAAATGATCTAGGAGTGAATTATTCATTCATTAAAACAGAATACATTTTCATCAGTGTCTGAGATGCAAATCCATTTTCTGTAATATACCCAGTGGGCTCCACAAAGAAAATAGATTCATGCTTGCATCACTTTCGGGTGATATAAGATTATTCTTGCCTGTAAAGAAAATAATGTGTCAAAGTCAAAAAAGTGGCAAGAGAGAAAAGTGGGAAATATGCGAGGGATGAAGAAAAATGTGAGGAGGAGGAGTATGGACACTCTCAGGCCTGCTGCTCCAACTAGGATACCAGGCATTCTGTGGTCATAAATGTTCAATTTCCCTATCAATTGTTTTGTTTGATTTGATTGTTTTTGAGCTAAAGAACAATAAAACAAAACACAGCACATTCCTCTAAGATGGGGCTTATGTAGGAGATGTAAGATGTTTGTAGGCACCTGGAAACATCAAGTCAAGTGTGCAATGGTCAGTATGTGTTGTGAGAGAGAAATGCAACGATCCTAGCGCTGGGGGGGCACTGAGACATGATCCGTTAGTTGGCCTTCATTACTCTCACCACAAACAGTGCAGCAGTCATCATGGCATGGTAGTGTTCATAGTCCTGGCAGACCACCAGTGTGGTTTAGAGGAACCAGCATGAGAAGACACCACTGGAGCTTTGGCACGGAAACTGAGTTACCCTACCTAGGGCAACAACAAGAAGATTATTATTAATTTTGCGGATGCAAATTCTGCCTCTTGTTTGCTTAATCCAGTTTAAAGGTATTTCAGGCAGCATTATATTCCTTAATGTAAACATTGAGTTAATTATCCAAGCATAACCTTATATTAATTTGAACTATACACATACATATATAAGTACTTCACCACAGCATTTAAGTTGGTTATATTATTAAGCATGCACGGAACAAAGAAGGTTGAGAAAGTTAGTGATTAAACAAGTTATTTCACTAGGAATGTACAGTATAGACGTCGTGTTGTTTAAGCATGAACAAACTGCCCTGAGTATGAATGCCTGAATTGTCATTTGGATTTCCTGACGTAGGTCCTCCTTGGCCTTGATCTTCACCCTCTGACACGCAGCAAAGCCATTATCTCCATTCTCTGTATGAGTGGGTATTCCAGCTAAACTGTTTTTCTTCATCTCTTGATGGACTCATTACAAGTGGGAAAGGGAAAACGGTATAAATCTCTTAGACATCTCCTGCTTCTTCTTCTAATGTGGCTGTCAACTCTAGGCATAAATTAGACTGAGAAAGTGATGGTCAGCTTTAATCAAGTCACCGATCCCTTTATAGGCTTCTGCAAGGCTAGGGACAGGATTTTCATTTGTTTGTTGGTTTGTTTTTCTGTTTGATTGTCTATATCTATAAGTGCAAGTAGCGTGCAGACAGACACATGCGTGTTCAAGCACGCAATACAGAATTACAGCTTGATTTTTTTTCTTTTTTCTTGACTGGGCAAAATCGTTAGTTCTGTGCTTTTTAATATGCCGAATGACCGAAAGCTCAGACATTAGCCACATATTCTGATCATTTGAAAAGAATCAGCAGAAAAGGAAGCTTCCGGATTTTCTGCTCACCCCCTTTGCTGCATTTGCACTTCCGATCTTTTGAAATTACTCGCAATGAAAAAGCCTGATGCGGGAGAAAAAAAGTAAACGTGCCTCTCGACAATGGAAACAGGGTCTCAGGATAGAGCTCGTTTAAGAGTGCGCGGTGACCCGCCGCCAAAATCGTGACCCCTGTGTTTGTGCACGACTGTTACTGGAATCCTTTCACATACACTGCAGGTCAGTTATTACTGCAGGGGTCAGCAGTAATGGGCCTTCAGGGGCTGTATCTGACTGAGGAAGGGTGTGCTGAGGGAGGCATCATACTCTTGGGGGGGGGGGGGTGTTTCTATTGGAGCCAGGCTTGTACCCACTTTGAGTCTGTAGAGATATTGAGTTGTGGTAAATGAGATTGCAAGATTATCCTCCTGCCTTTGTCCCTCGTCTCGTTTAGGGTACGCATGGCTGAATAGTTGAAAGAGTCAGGGCTAACACAGCTGACATCCTGTCCGAACATTTGCACCCCTGAGCTATAACACAAAACACCTGTTCGCCGTGTTACACGCCCAGACGCCCAAGGATTACACCAACTCCAAGCTCCCGCACCGGATAGAATGAATGCACGCCATAATTCAATATTTCCTATGAGAAACATCACAAAATAATCTCATTTCCCAGTACCTCGCCGCAATATCTCAACGGCAGCAATGCCTTCCCAGATCCCGGCTTTTTTTCACTCCTCTCCTTTGATATTTTCTGATCTGTGTCGTCAATCTTAATAATACAGATTTTAGAAATGGACTTTTTTTTTTTATTCCTCACACAGCCTGCAGACCCCCTAATATCAAGTCAGTCACTGCAGCTGAACTCCAGTTAGTGATTCCCAGGCTTCTTCTAAAGTTAGACTCCTCAAAAAGATACACCCGACATTATGTGTAATTCAGTAGCTACAGCATCTCCTCCAACATGCACTGGAAGGTCCGACAAGATAAATCATACAGCAGTCATTGTTCCTTTTGTACCACCTGCTAATAGGACTACATGTTGAGATGACTGCTGGAGGTTACATCTCAGGAACTTTATCTGGGATTCTTTCTTCACAGTGGGGTCCTGATTCGAATCTTCTAAAAGGAAGGTTCAGAAAGCCCTTTATTACGTTGATTAGTCAAACTCGGAATGTGATTTCCTAATCAGATTATGGGCGAGAGCCCTTACTAACCTACTGGCTCAGGGACCCTGGGAAGCAGAAAAAAGTCGTCGGAATGGTTTATCAGGATGTACGATCCGAAGCTGTAACAATGATGTTATTCTGAAGCTGATGTATTGACCACCGTCTGAGGAGGTCACATTCTCCTGCCTGGTTCTTCAGGCCTGTGGCGCCACACGTGTGGCAGGTGGCCCTGCAGCTCCGAAGCGCCAGCAGACAGTGCTTTTCACAGGAGAGGGGCTTTGCAGCTCTAGGACGGCATTCTTGGTGACTGTATTCGAAAGATTAAGCGAGTCTGTCCGAGCTGCTTAGTGCAGCAGTGGCACTATAACTCTTTGTAACAGCAGACAGCAACAGAGGTTTGAGAACCTTTGGGTAGGCCTAGGATGGGTGCCTAATCTATGGTTTTGCACAATATCCTTCCATCTTCCACCCACTTACTCGGTGAAATTTCACAGGGGAGACCCAGAGCTCATCCCAAAGAACACAGGGCACAAAGCAGGGGTTCAGAATATAATTCCATGAATTTGCAACACTGTGCATCCTTTGTAGACAAGTATAGTCCTCTGCGCGGCAACGGATGGGGGATGGAGGCTTAATTAAATACCTACACATTAAAGAAAAAGAAATGCAAATGTATAGCACTGCAAAAATACATGGACACAACCTGAAAACCACATAGACAGCATTGGTGTTCAGAAAGTATATAACCAAAAGAAATAGCTATGAAATACAAGAACATAAACGTGCACACACTGCAGTCCACAGTAACTTCAAGCACCTTGTTATTCTAAAGTGTGACCTAAGTGAGGACTAAGTCACACTTTTTAATCTCTGAGGGATTTGCCTACAAATTCTACAGGCATTTCGTAGGAGACCCGAGGCAGGGATTGGCATCCCAGCACTGACCCGACCGTCTTTTTACACACTTTTTCTGCTTGAGGAGGATGAGCTGAACCAATGGACATATAGGCTCAATGTGTGGGCTGGAACCAGCTGGGGGTGTTAGCGCGTAAGTTTGCAGGAAGATACTGACAGCCCCATATGACACTATGGGGGGGGGGGGGGAAATCCCCCAGATGTAACGACTAAATTAACAAACAAATCAAAACGCTGTAGGGAACACAAGAGAGGGACCAAGGGAGCTCTATTCCTCATTCATCGCTCGCTTCGCACGTTAAACACCATCTTCATAAATCACTTGTCTTCATATGTGATGTGTTTACTCCAGTAGATTCCCACAGCTGTGGTGGAACCTTTAGCATGGGCACCGTGTGCTGGGGCGCACTGAGTACCTGAGGTGGGATTGCGGCATGGATTCAAGTGGGAGTGGCGAGGCGGGTTGGAGAGTAAACTATGAAACTTCCTTGGAAAATTGTGAAATGCATTAGATTTATGCTCTACAGGCAACTTTTACAGACACCAGTTGAACAAATTTTTAAGGCTCTTGCTCAAGGGCTCAACAGTGAATGCATTTTGCAGACCCTGAAATTTGAACCAGTGACCTTCTGCTCGCGGGTTCAGCAGCCCAACCTGCTGAGCCACACACCACTCCCATAATGCACCGCTGCCTGATTCGTCCAGTGAAAATGTGGAGGAAAGAGGTTCAAATCTCTAGCCATAATGGTACATAACGATGTTAGCTAAAGGAGCGCTTCGCAGTGGCTTCATACATACCATCACGCGCAGATACATCGAAGAGTGATGGGACTTCTGGGGAAGAATTCGCCATCATAATGATAGGGCATGTTTTAAGGATCCTGCTGCCGCTGTGGGACGTTAAAAGATGGAGACAAGCCTGGCAGGCAGAACTTTCATGTGCACATTACGGACCTCTGAGGTTCGACATCCTGATGAAACGGCCGCTGTGCTCTTGCCAAAACCAATTACGTCTCTGAGATTAAAGAATTCTCAACTTTAAAGTAGGTTCACTTCAAAGTTTCCTTTTCCACATGGGAAGGGGTGTGAGATTACCATAGGCGTTGAGTTTGGCCTGTGTACGTTTCAATGGCATGTTCTGATTTTTCCATAAGGGACAACAACAACAGTAGTCAAAGTCCCTGCATCCATCCATTTCTAGTAACCAGTTGTCCTATTCAGGGTTGCGGGAGGTCTGGAGCCTATCCTGGAGGCTACAGGCACATGGCACGGAACAACTCAGGATGGGGTGCGAACCCTTCGCAGACAATAGTCAGAGTGACATTTCATTTTCCTTTATGTATAGCGTCCATCACATACAGGTTAAGAGGTACAACACAAAACTACACACAGCCAAGAGACCATCATCCCTCATCTCAAGATTTCTCATTTGCTTTCAGATTAATCATACTTTTCATTTCTAGAGACACCTGCTTTTGAAAAAAGTTTACCTTGCCAGGCCAGACTTTCAGTGGCAGAGTGCATCTGTCTGAGACATTTTCATTACACATTAAGCCTGTCATTAGCTGAATAAAGCCCATTATTTTCCAGTAAAGACCAGCACAACCATTATTTAGGTTTGTACCTATTGCCTTTTTCATAATTGAACAAAGCGGAGCAACTGTTGCCATGTCCCCCGCATTAAGGGGCGCTCACAGCATGAGTGTCTGATGAGAGTTATGCTCTCCAGGCAACTTTTACAGACCCCAGTTGAACAAATTTTTAAGGGTCTTGCTCAAGGGCCCAACTGGGAACCCACTCTGCTGACCCAGAGATTTGAACCAGTGACTTTCTTATCACAGTTATAGCATCCTAACCTGTTGAGTCACAACACTCCCATAATACACTGCTGCCTTTCATTCTGAGCCAATGGCCATCCTCATTGATACCTAACCATTTCCTCTTCTTTTACACCGAAAAAATTGGTGAAAAAAACAAGAAGTTTGATGTGTGTTTTTCATTTTCAGTCAGACAGATATCTGTTGCGGAGGGAAAAAAAATATATTTCACAGCTACTACACTGGGTCTCACATTCAATGGTCCACTTGGGTGTTCTCTTCTTTGAGTGGATGTGAGTTCAACATGCTCTTACTTACAGAAGATTGCACTTAATACAACGAGAGCGGTGAGTTAATACTGTATAATTACAGGTGAGAACCTGTTCATGTTTAGGAGTGCCCTGAGTAACATTGATTGGATCAGGCCCAATTCATAATTAGTAGAATCATCTCTAGAGGAACTGGATGCTGATCTGAGGTCTAGATATACTTATGTGGGAGGGAATCCTAAATTCCAGCTTATTTTTTGTTTGGTTTGATTTTAATTCAAATGCAATTGAATAAGCAGTGGATTCATACATTGAAGGAGGGTTACGTCATTCAGTCTTTCTGTATGGACTGGACACTCTCAAAGGCCATTCAATCTGTTTGCTCTTGTCTCTGCACACCTTCAAGCCCAACATCAGAATTAGCAGGCACACCAAGTAAGAGGCCGTCAAAGTTTTCAGTCACGAATCTATCAGGAATATTCTTTAAATGTCTCCACATCCTGACGCACTTTCTTTGCAGTTAAGGACCTGCAAATTCTGCAGGATTAACGGGAAAATGGGTGACGTGGTAGACGCATATTTTATGGAACTGAGATATCAATCGCTTGGAGTGAGCAGAGAAAAGATGTACTGCCAGTAACACGACACAATCCATCAAGAGCAGGTCTGCCTGGTTCCGTGTCCACTGCCCTCAACGATATAGCAGATTTAAGGGAATCGCCGTCAGCATAATGGCTAAGGATTTCAGACGGCTAAACAAAAAATTTCCAACTGAATTCTCTGCTGTTGTACCATTTATCAGAAGTGTGCAATTTAAATTTCCTTGAACGGTCAGCTATACAAATGGCTATAAGCTGAAAAATGTTGCATCAGGGTAAATTCCAGAATTATGTTTTTTGGAAATACATGCAGCTGGAAAAGGGCAACGGCAGAAATTTTCAATGTATGTTGTCATCAGTAGCAATAAAAGAATTATGTTCTCTCATGTAGAGGTCAATAGTGCAATAGCATTTTATTATGTGAAGCTTGTTTTGTGTTAAACTGGATCGCACACTTCACTCTTCATCCCAAGGCTTGTTCAGCCCTTTATCGAATTTGCCTCTTCTTGTTTCCTCTTTTTTCTTCGGCCTTTTAAAATCCCTTCGTTTTCTTGTCAGGCTCATTTCGATTCTCTGCTTGACTAGGCAAACTCCATAAATCCCCCAGCACTTGTCAGGCCTGTTATCTCGTTCGCCCGTCTCCCACACATTTTCGGCTAGCTGAGGAGACACGGCTTCCATGACCGGGGGTAACAGGGTTTTTGGGGTGTGATGGAGACGTGGAATCAGCCAATCACGTGACGCCCCTGCGTTCCGAATACCTTTGGCATGTGGAAGACTTGTCGAGCAGTCGACACGTCGCTGGCGTGCCACACGCCAAGTGAAGTCAATGACACCTGCAGTGTGAGATATGGGAGTTTCTCCTGGTCATGACCTCTGTGTCTGTTTGTTTACTAGGCTTAAGATGGTCAAGGCCAACTTCTCTAGGACATCTGAAAATGAAGAGATATGGGGGAAAGTGTCCTCCTCTAATGAGTCACTTTTGAAACATGTGTGATTTATACATCAAGGGATTGCAATTCCCCGAGATCCTCTCTTCGGCATTTCAGTTGCATTTGGTTGTTTTCTCAATCCGATTAGTCCATTTTAATCCCTTAGTCCTGAAAAGAGAGTTAATTTTACACTAAACTCGTCTCCAAATCCCCTTGCAGCACCAATGCAATTGACGCCATAGGCTGTGTCTCCCCCTCTGTTTAACAGCCGCGCCGGTCTGCCGTCGTGATGAGCCTTGCAAGTGCCAGATGTGACCACTCCACCTCAATGGAGGATCTTTTGCGTCCTTGAAGCAGAGCAATCCCCAAGGGAGCTAACATTAACCGTCCTGTTTGCTGCGTAGCCCTTTGAAAGCGGTATTCACTGCAACATTATTCGTTTCCTTGGTAGACACCTTTTATCTTTATCAGGAACAACATATGCTGCTATATATCTGTAATACCTGCTCCAGGTGCAATAGCAAAGACAGCCACGTGACGTGTGGGTGGGCAAGGATAGAGATTTTGGGAGGGGGAGATGAGATGAATTTTTTAGACACGGCAAACAAAAGAGCCAGTTTGGCAGTAGCACATGAGGAGACGCACAAGGAAAACAAAACAATTCCAGGGTTGTTGTCTCCTCCCGAGGTTTCAGCCATACTCGTCGTGATTATGGATCCGACAGCCTTAACACATGGACCCCAACAGCCAATCAAAACGCGGGGGTGGGGGGGAAACAATTGTTTTGAACTAGGTACTGTTTCCCACTGGGGTGGTAGAACGTGCCACGACTTTGTAGAGTTAAAGCTTTACAAGGACACATGGCGGCTACACAGGGACACCATCCAACATGTCCTTGAATCCGCACCAAAACACATATCCACCGCTAGTCCCCCCCGGCAAGCTGCCATGAGGAGTTAGTGTAATGCGAGGGGGGGCCTCTGGAGGGCACGACCCTTCCACACATTGCGGCGGCTAAGGCAGATCAGGTTGGAGTGGAAGTCCTGCCTTCGGGGCACCTCCAAGCAATAAGCGCAGACCGAGTAAGAAAGTCAGGTAAGGGCACAAATGATTGAGGTCGCACCCAATGTTATATGACCTGGGTGTCCCAACATGTCAATGATGGGCTGATGATGTTTTCCAGCCTTAACTTACAGTATAGCAGAGCCGACCAAAGGTTTCTCACACAAACGATACAGACATATATGCGACCGTTTCACCCGTTTCAGGTGGTCTTACATCAGTCTTTTGAGTTGCAATCTCATCTTGTCAAAAACTGTCACTTTCAATAGAGCGATAACAAAACCTAGACCGCAGCCTTCAGAACCAGCTTTCAGAAATGCCGAGGTGTTGCTTTTTTTTGAGCTTGATGACGAATTAGCAAAAAAACGTTCCTCGGGTCTTGACTTACAGCTCTGTCATTAACTGCGCAGGCCACAATGAAAGGCACTGTCAGCAAATCATGTTGGTTCTTTTTTATTGGTCGCTGGTCAGGGCTAAAAACCTGGCACCTCTATATCAGCTTTTATTTGCTCTAATAATGTAATTATTTGCAGAATAAATCACCTCTCCTGCTGTTTCAGGTGCAAATCAGGCAGTAATTATAATGTAAGCTGAAAGCTGTAGCACTGCAGCTCTCACAGAGCCTTTCTGCTGTCCAGTGAGATTCACATTGCTCAGTGGTGCCACCTAAAGGCTGAGTTGTAGTTTTGCCTAGAATCTACGCCATTGGTAGCCCCGTACTCTGTGCTGTAGCCCTGATGAGATGCACGTCAGGCTATGGCATAGGTAACGGAACACAGCACGTGGCTACACTGTACCCAAGGGCATAACTTTGAGTTGAGCATTGGTAGGGAAGGTTGAAGTCTCCACCCATTTAAGGGGGTCAGAGGGTTGTATTGGCTAATTTTGATTACTCTGGGGGTTAAAACCCCCCATAATGTACGCCCATGGCCGTACCAACGCTGTACCAATGGTGTACATTCTACACAGAAGTATACAACAGGAGGACTGCTTCCCTGCCATGGTTCCCTAATGGCTTCTCATATCTGAGGACCAAAGTCAGTCATGATTGCCTAGCTAAAGAGGCACTATTGTGGAAGGATATCCTGCTGGGTGTATCTCTCACATTTAAGCAGTAGAGGAGAAATGCCTGAGCATTCAATACAAAAAAATGTGTAATTTATGTATGAAACACATGCCTAGTGAACTGGGAAGGCTCATTAATTGGGACCGGAAGATAATTGGGCTAGTTTGTTCTTTCTCAAGAATAAATGTCCAGGCTGAGACACATAAAGGCTATGTGCGCTGGTTAGCGAGACTAGCCCTTTGACTACACTGTCCGGCCACATTAGGTTGATTGGAAAATGTGAAGTCAAAATTTATGCTCGTAGATTTCCATTGTGTGGTAAAGTTGGCAGGTCAGAGACCCCGGATTGGTGTTTGCTCTCCCAGCTCATGGGCTCTCAGGTTCTGTCATCGATACATAAACCGCGGCTATTAAACCCTTTCGTGGAAGCCGAGGGCCGAGCGAAGCCAGCGATGACTGTGAAGCGCCGTCCCCGTCCCCATTCAGCGGCGTCGCGGTATGGAGTCGCCACGAGAGACGGATTGCTCTGAAGCACTGATGATGAGAAAGTGAACGCGCTGCTGATTGCTGTTGAAGTGATGCTACTCCATCAAATGTGGGTCTGAATTAAAGGGCAGGGGGGCAGGGGCAATGCCGTGATGGAGGTGGGGGGGGGGTCACTCATAAGAGGTGTGAACACTGTGAGTGTAATGCCTGAATCATATTTCAATCCAGGCTTGCATCATTTAGGACGCCATTCTGCTTGAATGCTTGCAAGACTGTCAAGTGCGTATTTATGCAATGCTTTAACTTAGAGGTGCATTGCAAGGTCTTCAACTGGGCGACAGAACTGCCCTTATACACCAAGAGCAGAATTCCCAGTTGCCCCTCCACTAAACCCACCCATTGGCAGGGAAGTAGAATCACATCCTAAAATGGCTCCTTAATAAGCCTTTCGTCTTTGAGCTCCAATATTGGGTAGGTTTGATCCTTCGAAACAAATTACTAGTTATCCTGTAATAAGTAATGTAACTATTTTAATTACTTCAACAAAGTAACTTACTACTACAATTTAATTATGTTTAGATTACTTTTCTAAGAAGTGTTTTAAACTGGGCAATAAATCTGTAAATGTCCCAATGGCTTAGTTGACCTACGTTGTTAGGAAGTCTGTCAAACGAAGGAATTTCTGCAAGGGGAAAAGATGCAAAACAACAAAATGAATGCTGCATTCTATATATACAGTAATTGTTTTATTACCAAAACCCCTTTGTAATCACCAAGATTCTGATTAGTAACTGTAATTTGATTGCATACATACTTTTTTTGCAGTAACTGTAACAGATTATACTTATACTGACCATTATAATGCATCATTAAGGTATGTATCTTGCATTATAGATGAAAACCTCATAAAGAATTCATAATGCATAATAAACATGGCTATAATGTATTATGCCTCTTTGTAATACTATATGAATGCATTATAATGCATTATGAAGGTATCTATAATGTATCATTTTTTTAAGTAAAGTATTCCCGGACTTGCTATCTGGCGAACGGAGGAACAGAGTAATGGGAGGAACCCAGCTGCACTAGATGGCAGTTTCTCAAAAGCCATGGAGACTGAAGCATGGGAGAAACCCAAAAGAGAGCATGCAGCATGCGTCTGAGTAAAAATGAAAGCCTCTTCAAGGACACCTTGGGTTTTCTTTGTTTCTCAACTCAATTTAGACGACTGCAACAGAAAGGTGAGAAAAAAAAAGAAGCCAGAAAAGCTGATTCAAATGTCTGAAAATGCCGAAACAATGAAGCAGAACCAATCCCAGGGGCACATACTTTAT
>JAODJU010000062.1:25187181-25211684 GCA_026776725.1 Gnathonemus echidnorhynchus | reverse complement strand
CCCACTATCTTCTACATCTTAATGAGCACCACAGCATTCCATCAATAGAGCGTGAAGCGCCACGCGAGCCATATATCACAGGAGATGCGTTTCGTGACGTGCCGAAAGAAGGAGGACAGTCACGTGGAGGGGGGGCCGGGCAGGACTCGGGGTCGTGACGCTCAGGCTACATGCTGCTAATTGTGTCTTTCTTCAAGCGTTCAAGGGCGTCCGGGAAGCTTCCCGTTGTCTCAGTGTCGGCGAAGTTTATAAAGAACGCGGAGATGCCGTCCACCAAACTGCCTGAATAAAAGGGAACCGTGAAATAAACGAACAAGAGAACTGGGTCACGTCTAAGTTAGATAAATGCAAGGGCCTGTCTAGACTGAGAATTTGAAGTGTGCGGCATTCAGTGAGCGGTGCGATATTGTGACTGTGGCGTTGCAGTGTCAGGTATTTCAAAAAGTGATGGCAGTCTTCCATTGTGGCACAGCGGGCAGTACTGCCGCCTCACACCCCCAGGGCCAGGTGCCTGAACTTCGTCCTTCATCTCTCTGCGTGTCTGAAGGTTGCATGTTCTCCCTGCTTTGCAGGGCGTTTCCTCCCATAGTCGTAAAAACATGCATTTAGGTGTACTGGTGTCTCTAAATTGCACGTCCCGGGTAGAGTGTGCATTGTGCCCTGCAATGGGCCGGCGTCCCACCCAGGGTGTCCCCTGTCCTCTGTTACCAGGCTCACTGTGACACTGTGCCGTATAAGTGGTTGGAAGAAAGATCGATGGTGGGCTTCTAATCTCAAGAGGTGCTTTGGTGCTACTACAGGAGCAAGGACACTCCTCCACCCTTATACCCCTTTAGTTTAGCTCAGCCAAGGAATCTAGGTTACCTAGAACCCTCAACTGAAATTCCTTTTTTTCCACATGGGGAGGGGTGTAAGGTTATGAATTGATCCTTTATTGGCCATTTGCAGTTCTATGCTCCTTTTTGCCTGTGGCATTTTGCTGTCTATGAGACATACATGGAGGTGAAGGACACTCCAAAGGGTCAGTCAGCGGGTTAAGGGCCTTGCTTAAGGGCCCACAGACAGGTGACTGTTCTGCTGAGGCCGGGGCTCGGACAAGTAATCATTCGATCGCAAGACTTAGCCGGCTGAACCACTCACCTCGCACTTACCATAGCTAAGGGTGTTTGTACAGTATGTTTCAAATAGTTAACTAGTGATTCAGATAAAATATTCAGATCGCATCATCAGTGGTTATTCCATATTTAGCCATGTTTACAGGCAGACTGGAGAGACAATGGAAACCAGTGTACTGCGGTTGCGGATGAGCCGTGTTGGGAAGGTGGAGCGCTCAAATCCAAGGAGCCGGAGTGGCTACAGCCCCTGATCCGGCAAAGGGTGAAATTTAGAGAAATGTCACCACGTCCCAATTGTGTTTTAATTTTAATAGCTAGGAAAGATGAGAAAGTAGATGTCTGACTCACAGAGGCCTTGCTGTGTGTGATGCAGCTGAATCCAGAGCACGTACTCTGCCTGTTACTTTTGCTGCTGATAACAAAGCTACTGTTTGTTTTCCTGTGTTTACCGACCTTTTCTCTTGAAAAAGCAATACTTTTATTTAAAAATACCCACAACCTCGACTTTTTTTAGCAATTTTAACAGAGCAAACTTACATTTACAGTACTAGCCAGCCAAACTCCTTGCCAATTTGTAAAAATGCAGAGAAATCTCTATAATAATTATCCTCAATAATTAGACCACGCACAGGTGAGAATTCACAGGGTAACATGCAGGTCACTTTGTGATGATGATTTTTTTTAAAAGAAAAATTAAAAAATGAAAAAAAAAAACAGTTGATGAAGCAGCTACCAAAAATAGTATTAGTTTTTCCACACAACTATGCAGCACTGTTGCCAATGCTTACCTGTTAAAGGCTTTAAAAACAAAAGAAGTGAGAATTATTGCTACTGTACCAATGACACATATATATCAGCTAGGAATTTATCCAAAAATGGTACTTGTCACTGTGTTGTGTAAAATATCCGAAAAAAGGCACTGTGACCTGAATTGATTTTTCAGAGTCCTCTTTGCTTCGTAGTTTTAAATTGAATAAATTTAAAACTTTAAGAAGACGGTCGACAGATATCTTAACAATACTTGACTCTATCTGCATTCCACCATTAGTGTCAGAGAATCACAAGGGCGAGTCTGGCAATCATGCGGGCCCTCGGCCGCGGGCCCCCCTGCCAGACGTAACCGCTAATGTGTTTCTCACTTGATAATGGCATATTTTAAAGGGAGAGGGCGAGAGTGCGATGTGCTCGTCAGCCAAGGTTCACAACTTTCCGTTCGCCTTCACTACAGCGCGCGGATCAGAGGCGGCGCGTGGGGAGACACTGTGCACTAATTAAAGACAGGGTCCCACTGCAGGAATGCTTCTCGGCAAAAAGCAAGATTCCAGAATCACGCCCCAGTTACGTTAAGATTTTAATTGGTCTCGCTTTTTCACGTCTGAAATTACTGTTTAGTTATCCTTATTTAAGTCTATATACAATATTGCATGTAACACAAGAAAAAAGACCCATTGTTAATTTCAGTTGGGCATTTTTACTATTTGGGATGTCTATCAATAAAAATAACCCAAGTGCTATGAAACATTGTCTGAATTATTAAATATGTTAAAATATATTAAAAGCTACTCTTCACTTTATAATGGGGGGGGGGGGGGGGGTCATTTAAATCAGAGAGCCACTGCGGTGCTTTGTAAGTCTTTCGGTTTGCCTGCCTGAAATATCCCAAGGGTGATCATAAGATCTCCCTGTTCCGTCTTCCAGTCCACGTGTCCTGTGGGTCTGTTCGGTGGCCCAACCGTAATTTTCACACTCACAATTACAGCTCATCTAACACAAATAAAATGTGCAATTTTTCATTTGGGGACAAATGTAGACAAATGTGGGCATTATGCCACTCGGCACATTTTATTTATTTATTTTTTTTGAAAAGTGCATAAGATAGAAAAAAGATATAATGTCATCATTAAGTGAAGCTACTTAAAAGAGGCTGATATATGTGGAAGAGCCTGGTGTCCAGAGTCCTATGTGGCATGGGGGAGTTGTCTGAGTGAACATCATTGGGTAATGATAAGTTTGGCCCCTCTGTATGAATTATGGCCCCTCTTATGCCCCTAGATGATACGTTAAATGAATGTCCCGACAGAACAATCACAAAGTACGGCAGATATATATCGAGCGGGATAAGTACAATGCAGGTTTAGCAGACTGCATTGTTACTGGTAGAACTTGGGCAGGAAACATTTTACACTGTGTAGTTTTTGATTAGAAATATCACCACATTAATCAGGTATTGGGTTGAGAATTTCTGCTGGGAAAAGATTTTGGGGTGAAATGAATAAAATTTTAGACATTTCCAACATAATGATCCTACTTCTTCATCTGGCAGGCACCTACTGTCACTGTCCCCACCAATATCAGGTCAAACTGGGGAAGGTAAAAGAAACATTTTCAGTCTAGACATAAATTTAGGACAATGGCATTTTTGCAGCATATGTGATGTCATTATGGACATTTCAGATGAGCTGTTTATATGAGGATTTGAGATTCTCATCTTGGTGCAATTTGTTTCAAATGACTTCTCTGCATTTATTGTTTATATTTGTAAATGTATTTGACGTTTATAACCCCCCCCCCCCCCCCCCCCCCCGACCATTACATGCCAAGTAGTATCAAGGGCAGAGAGGGTGGCCATTCCTGTCAGCCGCTGGCTATTAGTCATGATGATCTGCACAGCAGTGCAGCAGAGGATTCCAGCTGATGAGGTGATGCGTCTTGCAGTGTGGGCGACTGCTGCCCAGCACGTATCCATGTCTCAGGAGACTCCCATCACCACGGAGGACACTAACCTTAATCTCGGTGGCATCTGGGTCAACCGAGGAGCCCCGTGGGCCTGGCGCTTGTGTACGCTACCTTTTGGACTCTCAGTGCACCAGTCAGTTTTGGGCTGCAAAGGCCGCAAGCACACAAACATGCACCAGGCGCGGACTTTCCATGCGACATTAGCATTTTGGGGAAGCGCCACCTGCCTGCCTGTCTGTCTGTTTGATAGTGACAAGTCTTGCTTCGCAGGTCACACTCCTAGCCTCCGGCGAGCATGTCTGCCAGCTCTGGTTCCATAAACGGCGCCCAAGCCATCAGCTGAGGTCCTCGATGCAGCCCGTTAGCTGCCGCAAGCCAGCCCAGCATTAGCGGATGTTTCCCCTAGGGCCCCTGTGTAATTTACCACTCATTAGCTGCCCATTAGCCTGCCCCTCTCTTAATAACGAAATTACATGCAGCAGCCCCTGTTAATCACAGGACTCTTCAAGGCCACGAAGGCACGTCCGTGGATATAACGTGTTATGACGCACCTGGACAGCTGCTGTGATGCAAGTTGCAATGGAGGGGTGCTTGGGTATAGGTTGGGGGGGGGGTTTATCAGCTGCAGATGAAGGCTGTCATAACATCAAAAAAGCAGCCTGTTTGAAAATTCTGCTACTGTATGGCACCGTGAAAAAAAAATGCGACATTCATTTCCATTTTATTTGTTTGGCACCATTGATAAGGTTGAGATTGGAAGAGAAACATGGTTCCAAGAGGGAACCATCACATTTTTAAAAGGCAGCTCTTCAGGTCCAAATATGCCTCACACAGGTATGGGTGTGATGCATCAGGGGGTTTGCTGGGGACTGCAGCACCAGTGGTCATGCGCTTAGGACCTAGAGGAGATGCCCACAAATTGCAAGATGGAAAGGCAGGAGCTGTAATCAAGGGCACCAGCAAAACTCGACTATGCTTCTAAGAGTCTGAGAAGGAGGAATCAAGATGGAACACGGTCCATCTATGCTATCTGGATTATTAAACAGGGCCCAGAAGCACATGGAAACTGGGGCACGGCTACCCTGGAGATTATCAGGGCCAAGAGGCTCTATCCTCCTGCCGAAAAGTGGACTGTTGGGGTTAGCATAAGCCCTGGCATTGACAGACGTGCAAACAAACACATACTGCTAGCACACACATGCACAAACACACGTGACCAGAGATGTACACGTGGGAGTGCACAGACATTAGCATACTCTGTGCCGGGCCAATGTGATGCTGACATGGAAACAGAAGCGCTCTCGTTGTTTTTTTCCATGCTGTCTTGTGCCATAGCTCTCCATGTGACCTGCCGTTTCAAAGGCAGAGTGGGACGTTTGCCAATAGCTGAAAGCTTGTGCCAACAGCCAGGTCTGTGCCGCCTCTGTCGGTAACTGAATTACCTGTCAGGATTGTTCCTAATCGGAGCAAAGGGTGACTCAGTGAGGCAACATCTGAGGACACATGGGAATGTGTGTACTTCATGTATGACCATGGGAGCTACAAAGAATTACAAAGTGGCCCCTAAACTACAGCAGTGCATCTCACATGCAGAGTCTGAATATGAATCTGAAGAAGTGTTTTTTTTTTTTTCAGGAATTTGAGATTGGTGATTATCCTGACCACACTGAAAATTGTATGCATCCATATTTTTCAGGTTGACTACAAAATGAGTATGCAATTAAAGTAAACATAAAATTCTAAAATTGCTTTTACACTCAACTGTTATTTTCTATATATTCATTTCACATAGAAGTTACATAAAAACTTAATGTGAATATTCTTTTGTTTTCTTTCCAGACGTAGATGGTTCTGAATCCTGTTTCCAGCTATCTGCAGAAAGATACTCAAGACCCAATGAAATAAAAATGCAAAACTCTACATACTCCAATGGTTCTGAAGGGAATGCCACAGACTCCCTGGTTCCGGAGAGTCCATATAAGACGGTGGAGGTGGTATTTATTGTCCTGGTGGCTGGATCTCTCAGCCTGGTCACCGTGATTGGCAACATCTTGGTCATGCTCTCCATTAAAGTCAACAGGAGTCTACAGACCGTCAACAATTACTTCCTTTTCAGCCTGGCCTGTGCAGACCTGATCATCGGGCTATGCTCTATGAATCTGTACACAGTCTACATTGTGATTGGCTACTGGCCCCTGGGGCCGGTGGTCTGTGACCTGTGGCTAGCTTTGGACTACGTCGTAAGCAACGCCTCAGTCATGAACCTGCTCATTATCAGTTTTGACAGATACTTCTGCGTCACCAAGCCGCTCAGCTACCCAGTGAAAAGGACCACCAAGATGGCAGGAATGATGATTGCAGCAGCCTGGGTCCTGTCTTTCATCCTGTGGGCTCCAGCCATCCTTTTCTGGCAGTTCATCGTTGGTGGTCGGACTGTGCCTGAGCGGGAATGCTACATCCAGTTCTTCTCCAATGCCGCTGTGACCTTTGGCACAGCCATTGCCGCATTCTACCTACCGGTCATCACCATGACGGTCCTGTACTGGCAGATCTCCAGGGCGAGCAAGAGCCGTGTGAAGAAAGACAATCATAAGCCTGCAGGTGCCAACCAGGAAGAGTACCCCAGTCAGGTGCAGAGTCATGTCAGTAAGCCCAACAACAACAATGTGATGGCTGACGACACCAGCCGGAACGAGAACCAGGAGGCATGTGAGGTAGCTGGCCGTCTCAACAACAAACTGCAGAATGGCAAAGCCCAATCCACGTCTGGTGGAGATGGGGAGGGAGAGGGGGACAACGCCCCAACGGACAACTGTGCGCCTACCACAGAGGAGAAGGAGAGCTCCAACGAATCCTCATCGGTCAGTGCCGGAGCCTCCAACCTTAAAGATGATGAGACGGTGCTGCCGAAAAAGAACTGCCACACCAGCCCAAGTCAGCCCCCCAGTCGTCACCGGGCCAAGACCGGCGGCTCCAAACTCACTTGCATCAAGATCGTGACCAAGTCGCCAAAGGGGGACTGCTATGCTGCCTCCAGTACCACTGTGGAAATTGTCCCCGGGGCAGAGAAGCAGAACCTGGTGGCCCGGAAGATCGTCAAGATGACTAAGCAGCCTCCCAAGAAGAAGAAGACAGCACCTTCGAGGGAGAAGAAGGTCACACGGACCATCATGGCCATCCTGGTGGCCTTCGTGGTCACCTGGACACCCTACAACGTCATGGTGCTCATCAACACGTTCTGCTCCAGCTGCATACCCAACACAGTATGGACCATCGGTTACTGGTTGTGCTACATCAACAGCACCATCAACCCCGCCTGCTATGCTCTCTGCAACGTCACCTTCAAAAAGACCTTCAAACACCTCTTGCTCTGCCAGTACAAAAACATTAGGTCGGCTAGATGAATATAGACACATATGTGACATTTTCTTTTCTATTTTTAATTTATATAACCTGTTGTAGCACTTTACAGACATGCAATCCTAACCAGGTGAGGAGTTATGCATTGCTGCTCTTCTACTACAGTGCACAGAAGATCCGGGAGTGATGTAGTAGGGTAAACAAGTCGTCTTGAAACTGGGTGGAAACTGGCCTTTGCGTAAACAAAAAAAATGCACAAACATTTATAAAATCTGACATACACCATGAAATATGACATATTCCGACATGAAGACTGAGAATACACACAGGCCCAGTGACACAGACTGGAAGGGAGGCTAAAAAGTGAAGTCAGAAAGTGTAGGCTGCGCTCCTAGGAATCTGAGAGGGAACTTCTGCACTGCAAAATACATACATTCTATGGGAAAATAGGGCTGATTGGATATACAAACCCTGTGTTTGTAATTCAGCATAAAACGATACACCTGTACATACATGTACATATCTGTAAATACACAATGCGGGCGCACCTGGCTGTCTGTGTGTGCCTATAAGCCTCTATGTGTGCATGAGTGATTGAGGACTGTACCAAGCGCCAGGGCAAGTGGGGAGACAGTGCATTGAACACTTCCTGTGATGTACCGCCGGGCCGCTTGACAGCGCAATACAAAGGGGGGCCCACAGAGTATTTATGCTAAAGTGTCCCCAAACAAAAAACACCTCCAGGGATGGCTCAGTCACATCCGTCACGGGGACCACCAGTGACAGCAAGATAACACCACCCCCCAATTTCGCTTCCTCTTTCAGGAGAGGAGTTCCATTCTCAGCTGTGCAATCTGTGACAGGAAATCACTCTCTCCGTGCCGAAACTCTCTCTAAAAAAGAACTTAAAGATGCTATGGAGATCATGCCACAGGGGTGGATCTTTCAGTTAATGCTAAGTACAATCAATGGTGTCGAGGTTATAAATTATATCAAAAATAACATCTGTGTCCTAAGCTAGAGAGGTACTATGTACAATAGACCCAAATTAATTCTGCTTAAAACTGGGTGTATTGATTGGTACCAATTGAGCATTCATGAATCGGGTCTGTACTGGGCTTTGAAATTCCCTGCTATAAGAATCACATCTTGAGTCACGCAGCCAGCTGCAGTACAGAATGCATCTGCGTGTTGAGAGGAATGTTCTGGGAATCCATCTGCAGGTGTGCGCATTAGGCATGTTTGGGGGGGGAGGGGTGACGGGATGGGGTTTGAAATAGGGGGGCGGTTGGGTTGCAATTACATAGGTAGAAGGATGAATGATGTTGCAGTGCAGCTGGTCACTTGCTGGAAGATGTCGAGCTACAATCATAGGCAACTGCTTTGTGAATCAAAAGTTCTATGTGAAAGTTTATGGAGATTTTGAAGAATGACTGGCGTGAGCCTTTATGACACATTTTTGCATTATGGATGCACATGTGTTCTCATCATGTATATCACTTGTGCACAGTTTACCGTACGATGCGTAATACAAAAGCTCCATGAGCTATAAAGATGTAACAGCGGCTAATGGACACTAAAGTTGATATATAAGGACACCAGATGCCATGTTGTATCACGTAATGCTTCCATTTGAGTCCTTTATAAGCAAATAAGTCAGCGGCGATGATTATCAGTCTGTCATTTTCTCCAGAAGTGCATAAAGAAAACCTGTCTAAGTTAAAATGGGTGGCAGACAGAGCAGGATCATACGACGGGGAACAAAACCTGTTGGCCCTGATAATCTTTTCCTCCGCTGTTTGTCCAGAGAGGATCCAGGTGCTGAAAGGCCTGGAACAAACTTTCATCCTGAAACAAAAGACTCCAAGCACAGTTTTGAGGGGAAACCATTTTATCGGCTTCTTTTTTTACTCTTGACTTGTGCTAACGTGCTAAAATTCAATTCGTGCTTGCAAAATAAAAACATATCACTAACACTTTAAACTGATCTTCATAAAGCGAGAATGTATTCAGCTACAAAGTGTCATTAATTAATTAGAAAACATGTTCATGCAGTCGTGGGCGTGCTGGTGGGAGGAGCTAAGCAGCTAAGGTTAATTCATCCTGAGAGTTTAAATATTGGGAACCAGCCAATGCAGACTGATCGATATCTTGGGTTGGCGGTCTAGGGCAGGTAGCCACGGGGAAATGCCGCTCCAGCGTAGTGCGGCTTCTTAGCTTCGAGGGGCATTTATCCAAGTATGTGTCGAAGCCATTTGTCACCATGATAAGTGGACCTGTCTCCCGGCATCATTTGTCAGACGTCTCAGAAGTTGGCAGCGGCTTCAGAGCTTTCACACGTTTTTGATTAATCTCTGACTAAACCATCGCAGGAGAGCCACCAGGGGAATATAATTGCATTCCAACATGACTGGAGAGCTGCGTTGTCCTGGTGTCGATAGCTCAGTGCCGGGTGACAAGTGACAGCTCTTTTGGAAAGGAAAAGAGTACAGGCAGCCCCAGCAAGGAGCAGAGACTCACATGACCCATGAGTGACCACCGCGGGCACACGCGCAGACGGCTGGGGGCCGCACGCTCTCAACAGGAAGATGCAATCCTAGGTCAGTGGTGTCTAAGACCTGCCAGACCTCATTCAGCTCAGCCCACATACTCACAGTACACTTCAGAGGGTCTCATGGCCGTGAATTTGGTTTCTCATGAATTTGTGGGCTAAATGTGGGCTCCTTGTGGCCTCGCGATCTATTGCAGTTCTGAGGGAAGCTATTGTACGGCTGCAATGCCCCGCCCACCCGCCTCTCCCCACTCCCACTTAACAAGTTTCTCAAGAACCTGGAGATTGTTGAAGGCTTCCCCCCCCCAGCAGATCTCATGGGCGCATTGGTGATTAGCTTGGCAAGTGTGAACACCAGCTTAATGAAAGTGTGATGAAAGATGAGCTGTGCCGGGATCACCTTCAGTGGGGGCGGATCGCAGTGTTTGTGGAGTGGCTCGTGTGGAGAGGAGCCAAAGGCCACGCGGAGTCCACTTTTGCGTGGTTCTGATAAGCCGGCCTTTGTAGTTACATAATGAAAGGGAGCCGTTTCATCTTTTAGAGACACAGCGGGTCTGCTTTCCCTTCAAGGCTGCTCTTGTTGTGGAACGTAGGAATGGTAGGTGCTCTGCATGTTTCAGAGAGCTTGTCTGAGGATTCTGGATCCTTCTCTACACAAATATTCTTTTGGAAGGACATTCAATATGACTTATTAACATAGGGACACATTACAGTGACCACTTAATCCATGTCAGGAGGGACACTGAGTTTTGACGGGGTTTGTGAACTACCATTTCAACTAAAAGGACCTGGATTGCACCGAGTTCTTGCCGTGTGCTGATTGGTCAGTCTCCTATAATCACACATGTCGCTAATGTTAATGTGAAACAGCTGGATGAGTCTTTCAGTCAAGGAAACAAAACAGTCAAAGCACAAGAAGAACTGAACTAATTAGCCAAACACAGGAGCCTTTCAGTGTTAAAGTGACTTGTAAATCCTCATAGTGTCCCTCCTGACATGGGTGAGGCGGTCACCCCAGCACCCATCTATGAACCATATGTCTCAAAACTCTAGGCATAAATAATCAGTCTACTCTTGGCTAATTTTTTTCCATTCATCAAATCAAAATCGCTGTCCTGCATCAACCTTTCAATCATCTCATTCAATTGAGTGCAAATTTATCAAACAAAGAGCACCAAGGGCTAAAAACATCTTTCTTTTTAGTAACAAAACCATCCATGGAGGGAGGCTAAGGCTAATCTAATTCACAAACATGTGGAGGAAATATTGGAACTGAGGCTTTCAGCAGTTCCCTGGGAGGTCTTAGAAGCGCATTTTGGCCATCCAGGTGGCTTTATATGCCTATGGCAGCAGATCCTATCTTTGCAAGGCTAGGAGCATCTGCTGTCAAGTCAGCTACCCGGAGAAGGTGACATTAGGCAGTTATATAACTGCTAAGATCAAAACCGCCTCAGTGAGGAGAAATCAGATTCAGCATCAAACATTAAATCATGAGTGAATTATACCAATGACATCAATTAACAGGAACAAGCCATTGGTTTTAATAACTAACCTGATCAATAAGCAGGTGTTTTTAATCTTCAAATAACTAACCAGCTGTCTAGGATCGGGTCAGGTGATCAATGCTTTTCAGAAAATTGAGAACCAACCTCTGTTGGTTCTATAACTGAGTAATGATTATTTTAAAAGAATATTCTCAGAACTGAAATGAAAAGCTATTTTAATTTAACTGAAATCATTCCATCAAAGGAATTGTAAAACACTTTGTCTGTGCTCCAGTCTAACATAGTTTATAATTACAATGTTCTCCTTTAGTTTATCCAAACCTTCTGACATTTTCTCCCAAGTGAAAGCAGTTAGCCAGTCTCTGCATTGCATGAAATAAGTGCCTTCGTTTTTTTTTTCCCCCAGTTGTTTTCCAGCCATCTGAAAATAGAACATGCACACATGTAATATTGATGATCTTTATTTTTCACTTTGAATTTCTAGGTTGTACATTTTTCCCATCAGTAGACTGTTCCAAATTATATGTGTTATGGGGTTTTGTGAATCAATTACCATCTATCATCATAATCATGATGTTTTAGGGGTTCACAAGCAATGGTTCACAACTGATAATCTGTTGCGATGAAGCTAATGGAAGCACATTAGACCAGCACTGAAAAACTCCCGATTGCTAAACTGCCCATGACTGCTCATGCCCTCTATCTGCCATTCAGACCATGAGAATTATGTTCTCCCTACTCAGACAAAAGAGGCACGCTGATTAATGCAATACTGGAGTGCTATTTTTCAACAGAAGGCTGTGATTGTTCATGTCATTATACATGTGTTGTTACTGACACATTTCTGACAGACTCACGTGGTTGCAGTCACATAATGCCCTGATCAATGTCTTTTCAAAATCCCCATGATGAGTCATCCCTGGGAGACATCGGTAACCCCTTTTGCCAGCCACACTGCTAGCTTTGGTGCGACCGTGTGTGTGAGTGTGCGACAGTGATGCTCCTGCATGCATGCATGTATATTTATGTGTGAGAATGAAAAAACAAGCAGGGAGATTAAAGAGAGAGAGAGAGATGAGAAGAGTTTAGGATGAAAAGAGGGTGTTTAGTATGTGGAGGATTTGAATGTGAATTTATCGGATATAAAAAAAAACAAAAATGATAGAAACTAAAGAAGATGATGAGAGAAAGATGTACCATGTGTCCTGTCCGGGGTCTCTAAGCAATGGGACACATATCCACGTGTCCCGCCATTGCAGACGATGGCTTACGGTCGACAGGCACACAGAACTATAATCAGGTTGCCAAAGACACAAGTTACTGTCTGAAAGTCTTCAGTCAGTTGTATTCCAAGCATTCGTCTCCTCCTGAACTCAAACAGCGACACAAAGACTGAGCAGTGAGGACAGACTTCTCCCTTTTTTTTTATCAAATTTTATGGATATACATATTATGTCGCACAAAGAAAAGAAATGTGTATAGTGTACGAGTTTATTTAAAAATCACAGCATGTAATATACAGTATTGTGTGTGACAAACTGAAATGTTTTATGGGGTTGGAGGGGACTGAGATCTCGGGCTGAGGAGGGCAGGGGTCACTTCGTTTGAGGCCAGTGAAGAAGAATCAAACTGAAAAGACACAACGGCTCCGGAAAGAGATTGACTGCCCTGTAAGGATGCACTGTCATGCCCAGTGACAGGAGCGTCACCAAAGGTGGGCCAACTTGTCACTTCCACAGAGTCGACGTGACAGGGTCTGAGGACAAATGACTGGACGGGTGATGCTCAACCAGCCCTGAGGCCGTTTTGTTTGCGGTCACGTTTATATTTAATGATCTCAATTTCGTCGAGAATATGACAGACTTTCTGTCACTGGGAAGAAAGCATTTGCTCACTTCCATTGTATTTAAGGAGAAGCTCAACTGTGGAGTAAAGTTAGTGACAAAAAAACTATAAAACAGGGTAACGTTTGTGGTGGTAAACTCATCAGCGTACGCCCGGACTACTGGGACAAAGTTCTAGAAACACTCTCCTAAAACAAACTGTGACGTCCAGCGTGAGACATTCAGCATTTACTACGGATCAAGTGCCCTTAGAGGACAAGACAAGTACTTTGAACACAGCCAAAACATTTACACGGACCATAAATCTGAGTAGCCAACGTCTGTGGATGGAGCACATGAATTACGGTCTCCTCCGTTCTCCTCTTCCGGATGTTTCCGTAGCCAGGAAACAGGTTGTAAAAAAGATGTGTGGCGTTTTACTTCCCCTTCCAATCCAAAATGTTCAATAAGTTCATCATGAGCTGCCTAAGGGCTGTAGATGACATCATGCTCTCTTTCATCTACAACTTGTGGCTCACTATGCTGTATAAAACTGTCAGTAGCACATATTTGCATTGTAAATAGAGTATATATGAATTGTAATGCCTAAAAAGTACAGCTGACGTGTATATACATGTGTTTCCTACTTATTTTGAAGCCCTTTCCCCAGTACCTAACCCCTCTCACCCTCAGCTATGTCCTCCCTATTCGTTCTGATGTTTTCCTGAGCTTGTGTTCATTGGCTGTTCCTCCCAGACAGTGGCCGCCACATCGAGCAGCCTGTAATATATATATCACACTCAATAGATATATTGTACCATGTTCTTTGGAAAACAATTTCAGCCCGATGAAAATTAAATGCAGAGTATTTGTGGGTGTTTTTTTCTGTCAGTGCACGCCCATCCGCGAGTCGAAATGCCCGGCTCTGTTGACAAATCATAAATGCTCAATAAAGTAAACGTGAATGGTCACTCAGCCCAGGTCTGTATTAAATATGACCCTTATTGTTTGGGTGTGTCTAAAATGTCTACCATACAATCATAATACTTTATTTAGTAATTTATAATACCTAATATGACTCATTTATCTATGTATACCTGTATGGTCCTTGACTTGTGATGAGGATATGTTCTGATGAATCCATCGTAAATTGAAAAATATCATGTCAAATATGAATATGATAAGTAAATAAGAAGTAAGTCTGGGAACAGATCAAAATTCAAAGGTCATTATCACACCATCAAGAAGCGAGGAGCACCTTTATATTACTGATTTTTAAAAATATCAAACAGTGTTTAAATATAAGCATTCCAACAAAAAGCGTAGTCCTTCATGATGGCCAACTGGAAGCATTACAGGCTGGGCATTAGAGAAGAGAATCAGACAATCGGAAAAACAGGACCAACACCTGGGATCGATTACTTGCATTCAAGTGCAACAAAGGCCATATTTTTTATACAGGGATAGGGGTTAGTCACTTTGGACAGAAGTATCCATGCTAATTATGAAAGATCTGACTGTGATCATGTGGCTAAATGCTATTTCATTTGGGAAGTCGAATTCACATCAGCAACATAAAAAACTGAAAGCTATACACACACTAGTGTATTTCATGGCCAACTACTGTATATTAACAAAAAAGGAAACTTAGATCAGAAAGCAGATATAACCTCCAGGTGAATGTCTGGCCTGTCTGTTTTAGATGTATCAGTGGTAGAGGACATGGTGTGTTTCAGGGGCTGCAAAGGCTAAGTAAAAAGGAGGCCATTTTGGATGCAGCCATCCATTATGGTCCATATGCAGTCAGAAGAGGTGAGCCTTTGAAGTGTGAAACTTTATTTATGAAACCATATGAGTCAAACCAACCCATAGAACGGTTACATCATTAAAAAAATTACTTAATATTGTCATTTATTTTGCAGGTTTTTAAATTTTTTCCTAAAAGCCAGCTAAAGAAATAACTAACAGCAAGGTAATTGTAACCAACATCATAACAGTAGGTATCATCTTCCATCGCATGTGAGAGAATTCATTTCTTGTCCATTGTCAGAATGAAACACCGTCATCAGAAAATGTGTAGAGCATGTAGAGGAACCGCTGACTTGTATATGTTATATCAGCGGACATGAAGAATATGGCTTGGGGATTTTAGGTTGCACTCGAAAGCTCAGGAACCGGCATATGGAGACGCATAACCGGCAGCGTGGAAATGCGTGACATCGCCAGTCTTCGGGAGAAAAAAACGAAAAAGCTTTTTGGAAACTCCTGAGTTAACGGTTTAGAATAGCGTATAGTTCCGGTACGGTGACGAGTGTGGCTAAACAAAATATCCAGGGATTTATTTTCTTCTGGCAGGTCAGACAGCACAGCTGAAAATGCACAAAAATTAATGAGTTTTCTGTCTGATTACTGTGAGGTTCCAGCACCTACGTGGAGCAGGATTGCAGTTCGGAATCTATTCTTGACATAATTTACAAGACTGGAGTTACTGCAAAATTCTAATAAAAGTAGTTTAGTAGAAACCGACTCCCTTTTGTAGTCTTTATATGGTTCAGTTACAAAGCACCTAAAATACGCTACAGCTGGTTCCTATCAGAGAACAAACAAAACACATCATAATCTCTCATTAAAACGCCCCCCTCCTCCCCGCTGCCTCTCTCCCTCCTGGCTGGTGATGCGCGTGAGCGAGGCTGCGGGGGTCGGGATGCGGCGGGGGAGGGGAGGCTACGCCTCGCCACTCATGTCACACCTCTACTGCACCGGCACGCGGTCCTTCTTCCGCCCCACCCGCTTTGGCTTCTTGGAGTCTGTGGGGGAAAGATGGCGTCTTTGAAATCCTGTTGGAACGGCAGTCGTTTCACAGACAGTTTGAAAAATAATAGAAATAAGCCTAGTTCTTTTAAAATGATTATTATTGATTTTGGAGTGTAGTGCAGTGGATTTTCTTGAACCTTGAAGGGTAATTGTCAGAACCATTACACAGGATGTTAATATAATGTGTGTGATTGCATAGGACCATAAGAATCATTATGTTTCTCTGATTTCATGTTTTGGTCATTTTTGTTATTTACCTAATAGGTCTCGTTAGTTACACTGACTAGAAAGAGAGCTATTTTGAGGTCCAGTGAAGTTCAAAGTGATTATTTTTGTGCTGTGGGATCGTAATTGTAAAACAGTGCAGGATTGTTCAAGATTTACTATAAGATTTTCGCAGTTGTGGGCTTGCAAAATGAACTCATAAATCACACTTTCAGATAGCTGTAGAGTACAAGGAATGGTGTGGTTCACACACAGCACATCTCACACTTCTTCCTCTCTTTCTGTCTTGCACACACACAAAAACATGGATTGGCTGTTCCTGTTGTGTATTAAGCTGTAAATGCCCGAGTCTTTATAGTAATCAAGTTCTACCAGGAAGGTTTAAATGGCGCAGGTTAGAATTGATCATCATTCTATAAACGGCCTACAGACCAACCTGCAGCCCTCAGCTTCAGCTTCAGCATCAGATTGTCATCTGACACACCCTCCCCACCTGCTCCCAGTCAGGGTAAATTTCAATGTCTCAATTATGTTATTTTCATTGAGATGGTTTCTTCACAGTTTTCTGTTACTCTATGTTTCAGTACTCATTCTAGTTGCTTCTAGCAGTTCTGTTTCATGTTCCAATTTGAGGGTAGTAGCACACCACATAAATCGTTAATAGGACTCTCTGCCAAACAAAAACAAACTGACAAAAACAAACAAGCAAGCGGGCAAGAAAACGAATTCATTTAGCCATCAGTGCCTGGTACTGAACGGTGTAACGTTAATGAAAACAGGGTAGCATTTTACATTAACTGCACCTTCATAATGCCTTAATAATGCTTTCCTAGAACAGTCAGTGCATCTTCATAATGCACAGAAGTAGACCGTTCAGGTCCAAAAAGTAAAAAACCAGATTAGGATTTTGTTTAAACCAACCACTTAAGTATAAGGTGTCGCAGTTACAGAGTACTCAACTGGTTGGTTGAAACAAAATCTGGATTTTCTATTTCTGGACCTGGAACTTGGCACCTGTGATAATGTTTAGGTATACGTCCATGCTGCTTATGAATGTTCTATGAATGCATCATGAATGCATTATGAAAGTGCGCTGAATGTTATATGAATGCATCATGAATGCATCATGGAAGTGCAGTTAATATGAAGTGTTACTATTAACAGTTTCTCTGTGTGATGCCATTTTCCCTAAGTGGTTAAGTGTCTGCAAATCTTTCTCCTGGCCATTTTTTTTTCAGTACTGTCCCCCTCGACGGCTCCTTTCTGACTCTCATGCCTCCCTTCTGACCACTTTCGACTTTCAGATGATTAAAGGAATCAAAGCCCTATTGGCGGCTTTTTAAGTGGGCCGGACACAATGCCTGTCACACAAAGAGATTCAGATTGCCACAGATCGCTATCTGTGAACGCCGCTAGAGAGAATTATCAAAGTCAGATGCATCTGCAAGTCATGTGCTCTTTTGCCGAATATAATTGCATTCATAGGTTCTGAATAAAAGCTCACATACAGCATGTCCTTTACCCAGGATTACACTCCTGTTATATTTAGGGGCACAGGAACTGGGGGACGGGGGGAGGCATGAATCTCCCAATATTTAATTGGGCTTCATCCCAGAAATAGAGCTTTACATTTATATTTTAACTAATTGAACCGGTATCAAACTTTTTCCTACCCTCTTGGTTATAATCCACTTCCAAGTAAATCAGCATTGTGAGGAGTGCTCCTCCATCCTCTAGAGGGCAGCACCGCTTATATATAACAGTCTTCGGAAGTAGCATGTCAGGGTTTTGGCTGGTGTCTGGCTCCCAGTTAGCAGCTTTACAAGCGTGGTACCATATTTCTTTGCCTTGAGTACTTAGCATTTCTTTGCAGTTCAGTTATGAGTAGATCCTGGCCATTCCCTGCTTTGCTGCAGAATCCGGCTCTGCTCTCCGAACCGTTCACTCATCTGTTCACGCACAGCTAGCAGTCTTGGCAACGACAGAGTGCCAAAGACTCAACCGAGGGTATCTCCTTATTGTCGGGGCAGAGCACCATGCATCGATGAACCAGTGGTGCGTCAGGCCTACTCCTCACAGGCATTCCGTCGTGCCTGTATTTAGAGTAAACCCTCCTAGGCCCTCCCCCTTCCACCCAATGACAGACACGAAACAGCCATGAGCTTGAATACAGGCATGTGAGTGCATACATGCATGCGAGTGTGTGCATGCATGCATGCATGCATGCAAGAGTGCACGCTACGACCTCCTGAGTGCACCGTGGCAGTAATAGGAAAGTGCTGAAAATCAGCCAAAAAAATGTGAGATTTCTGCCAATGCACGCAATCGCTCAATTACCCCGCTGTTTCGGAAAAGTTTACAGCATTACGAAAATGGAAACAAGACACGGGTGTCACAATGAATTAATTAACACCTTTGTTTTCTTTTCCAGCCACTGAGTTTTAATTGCATTCCTGCTAGTCATTCTGCTGAGAAAGTCCTGTGGTAATACACTAACTGGTTTTTTTACTAGTTTAAAGTCCTTTTAAACTGTTTTTGCCAGATTTTTAGTCAGGTTAAATTTTAAAAAATGAACGCGCGCATGCACGCAAATTAATATGGATGTCATGCATTCATTTCCTGGGACAGGAGTGCAAATGAGCTGAGCTGAGTGGACCTGCTTTGTTTGTTATAGAGGGATGAATATTTTGCCTTTTTCTTTAAGTCCTGCCTGGGTGAGACCAGGCAGACCTGCTGGAGCCAGCAATCGATCATCCACGGCGCGGAAACCCCCGAGACCCCGAGACGCCATTTGCCACGCTGACACTTTGGTTACCACGCCGACGTTGACGGCTCGCCGTGGGCGGTGGCCTGGGGCTCTGGGTGCGGTTGTGCAGCCACGAGGCCCCAGATGACGATTTCCTGCCTGTCCGAGCATTTAGGCGAAGGTGTGGACCAGGGTGCACCTCCGCAGCAGCCCCAAAAGCCGACGCCTCGCCCTCCTTCCCCCAACTAATCGGACAATTAGGCATCCATTTGTTCGTTCCACAAAAACTCCCACAAGGCAAAAGAAGGTGTTTTTTGTTCACTGATGTGAATCCCGCTCTCCCGTAGCGTGAAATGCGGCGCTCGTGCTCCTGCTCGCAAAGATGTGGAATCAGGGACATTCATCCCCATGCAGCATTGCAGCTGCAGAGTATTAGAAATCCATCCATCAATCCACCCATCTTTCAACTCCATCCAGTACTTGGACATGGAAATGTAAAAAAAAAAATAAAAAATGTCAGACGCCATTTTCAAGTTCTGTCATTTCTGTTCTCGGTGAGCCTGTCCCTCCCAAACCTGCCCCTCTCTTTCCTCTCTGATCTTTCGAGATTCACGGGACCTGATGGATGCCATGTGAATGGAACAGGACACCACCTGACAACAAAACCGTTTGGTTTCCCACAATCCCACTCGATGGAGTCTCTGCTATTGTTATTTTGTTGTATTTACTGACATCTACAGCCCTTATTTTTGTTTTATTTTATTATTTTTGCTCTGAACTGACGAACCGCACGTAACTCTCACTTTCAGACCATTACTTTGGTATCTCTCTGGTAAATTTCCATTTAGTGACAGTTGGGTCTGGCTTCTCTACCGGCACACCGCGGGACACCCTGATAACTATGACAAATATTTGGCTTCACCATGCTGGGGAAGTCCATCACCGGAGGATATTTACAATGAGAGAAGGCCGTGTGGAGTCACACAGGCTTGCCGATTCCCCGCACCGGAGCACCTGCGAAACCCACTGGCTTGCAGCCCCTCTCCTGACTACTTATCGCACCCCTGACAGACATGCAGAATCACGCCCTCTGTGGATTAAAGTGCTCTCCCCGCTTCCCTCTTTCTACGACTGTTTCCTAACCTCTCTTCACTTCGTGCCAGAGGCCGCCCTAACCTGAAAGGAGACCGGCTTCGCTCATTTTCTGTCTTTACGCATTTTTCCTTCAGCCAAGCTTCCAGCCTACACACACAGCCAGGCAAACGCACCCGTAGGCTTGATCTCCATCTAATATTACTCTCAGAACAGATGCTCATGTCTACATTATAAATTATATTGTTTATGTAACGGTCCGCTAAACTTTGTTATCGCAAATACATTAACTCCGCTTGAACAAATCGTGACTAACCCTAGACCCTTGGTTCGACAGGACTTTCAGCTGGAGGAACAGAAGTCTTACTCAATTTCAGCCAAGCCAAACACAGACTGCAAACTACTGCTTCTGGAGAAACAGAATCTCATGTTTATTAATGATTATTAAGAGCATACTGACTCTGGACATTTTCCCCCTTTTTTGGGTGGACAGTGACATTGAGAATATTTACTGCATTACAGAACTGAATAATTCGGGACAATAAGTAAAACAATCCAGATTAGGCCTTCAGGGAGCCCTCCTATTTTAGAGACATGTTATTCAGGATCTTGTTGACAATCAACTTATGGGGTGTAAGTATAGAATGTATTCGCCATCTTTCTGGGCAATTTCATCTTCCAGCTCTGGCTTCCACATCTAGTCTCTGATTTTTTATTTTAGGATTAGAGAACGACCTGAGTTCAGCTAAAAATAAACACAAATTAAAACTGAAACAAACACGAATTTCACAGCAAACAGCCCCCCCCCCCCCCCCCAGGGGCTCCAGTTCTCCTCGCCGCAGTCGGCGGTCCGTGTCCAGCCATCCTTCGGGACGTACAGTAGTCTGGCTCCGGAACACGCTCTCAATCCCTTCTTAAGTGCTAAGAATGGCTTACTGTCACGTCAGTCAGCGGAACAGCTGAACCCCCACACTCTCCAGCCTCCCAGTATGTTATCCCAGATCCTGTACCCAGCAAAACCTCTTATACTGTATAATGTTCATGGCGGAGCTCATTTCTCACTGGAAGTGCTGGGTCTGGGTCCAATTCCTGCCCCTTGGCTCTCTGTCTATGGAGCTTGCATGCTCCCCTCCTGACTGCACGAGTTTCTTCCCCCACTCAAAGAGCAGGAGGTGATGAACTCAGCTGCAGTCTATGACTTGCCAGTTCTGAGCAGGACTAGCAATCCATCCAGGGTGTCCCCTGCCTTGTGTCCCGTGGATAAGCTCCAGGCTAATAGAAGATAGATGGATGGGTGGATGGATGGGTGGATGGATGGATGGATGGATGGATGGATGGATGGATGGTTGTTTACTTCTTTCCATAAGCTCTGTAGTCTATACTGTAATTTTCATCCCTGATCATGAAAAATCTAATCTACAATTCATTTTGGTACCCAAGTGTAACTTGTATGCTTGTAATATATCTACCACGCTTCGACAAACCAATATCTCAGATAACTCACCTTACACACACAGCGTATATATGCAGACATTAAATTTTTTCTTGCACTACCTGGGCACGCCAAGCAGCCTACAAAGGAGAGTGATAGTGTCGCGATCACATGACCTGGCCACCTTTGAGTGAAGGAAAAGCAGCCAATGAGGGTTCAGCATTTATGTGGGGCCTCCTGCAGGATGGCTGGAACACCATCCCAATTGGGGTTAAGGTCCTGGCTCAAGGACCCAATAGCGGGATCACTCTGCTGACCCAGGGGTTTGAACCAGCAACCTTCTGGAGTCCCAACCAACAGAACTGCCCTCCCCCCCAACAAATTATTTGTTTTGTTCAATACTTTTATGGTAAGTGCATAATTCCATATATGTTAATCATTTTGTGGTCTTTTTAATTATTCTAAAATGTAGAGAATAGTACAAGTAAACTTTCTATGGGTGTGTGTGTCCAAACTTTTGACTGGTGCTGTATAATGTCTCTGTTTACTTGTATCCCCCAGGCCTCGTGTCCCTTATTCGTATGCCCTCTGCTGACAGGTCGGACGTAGACACTCTGTACTATATACCGTATAATTGATTATGTGACAAATGAAACGTTGAACTTGTACGCTTTGAACCAAAGCTAAATAAATGCATGCAAATGTAGCTAAAACAATCATCTTCCCGCGCTGTATAAATTTGCTGTTGGCTGCGCGTGATGCATTCCCGTGTTAGCGCTGGGCACAGGGCCTGCGTTTCTCCCCCTCCGCAAGGGTGTGAGTACGTGCAGGCGCAGGTGAGTTAACACAAGTTAGCGTGAGTTACGTCACTCGCCAAGACCTGATGAGGAACCTTCTCGTCTGCTTTTCACTCAGACTCATTTCATTGACTTAAACAAGCGGACTAACAATGCTTGGCCTTTGTTTGGTCTTGGTGGTGTAAGTCTAACTTTGCCGTTTCAGTCTACTGTGAGCCTTCTAGCTTTCCAAAGGCCAGTGGAATCCTCTGTTTTCATACCACGAGGAGAAACAGGAGCATCTTACTAATGCAGATGGAATGACTGAAATAAAAGCCTTTGACACTGAATTAAACTCCCACTTCTCTTTTCAGAATGTTTAACATGTTAATGATTTTCATTCACAGGAACACGGATTCTTATTGGTTTTTCATTTAAATAAAGTGTAATTATACACATATAGTTTGTTCATGGTACACTTTCCATTAGAACAGACTAAATGAATCATATAATCAAGCCAGTTTTGTCTATTTATATAATGCCACATTTTCTTCTCCATTGTCTTTTGCATGGTTAATAATTGCATTAAGCCTTTGGTCATCATTTAAAAAATAAAAACTATTTTCTTTCTCTTGCTGATTTTATGTCTATTTTAGTCCCATCCAATTATAAGGGTTGGGGTTTATTTTTATTCACTCATTAAACCCTTTCTGCAGCACAAGGCTGGATGTCTTTAGACTGAAAGTAACTTAAAAAAAATTATCGGATTTTATATATATCCAGGTTCAGCAAACCTTTACCTTACTAAAACTGGGGAAATTAATGTTCCCTCGAGTCATTTCAAAAGAAGCAGAAATATCTATATAGTTAAAAATTTACATTATTCTAAGGTATGGTACTCATTCAGTACATTTACTACTTAATGTCAAATACATTGCACAATAACTTTCTACATAAAATGTAGATTTTAAGGCAGTATTCTGTCTGTCATATTTGTGAAAGATGATGCTTGCAATTATACCAGTAACACTTGATGGGACACAAAAACTTAGCAATAACTCAGTGTCTACTGAAATAGAAATCATGAACAAATCATGAACAAATATGGTCGCTACTTGATAAAAGATGTCATGATTCATTAATGATGAACCATCATGAGATCACTATTTTGTTATTCATGACTTGTTCCTTCAGTAGTTCCTTAGCAGTTCCTTCAATATTTTACAAAGGTTTACGGAATTGACAGATATAGTAACTAAAACATGAAAAACAGTATGTAACTAAGACTTAGTTTGTGGTTAATTAATACATAAGTAATAGCATAATACCATATTATTTGTGCCCTGTCAAATAAAGCGTTATCATTATACCAAATGTGTGTCACCCAATGGTAAAATGAATATTCTGTAGTTCAGTCATCCTGAAAATGTCATGGCCTGTAGTTAAGCGTGATCTGCTGCTATGGTTTAGTCCCTCATGCGCCGTTTTCCCAGAAACATCACCATTAGATTATTCCTCTCCTTGATGTACTGCTCAGCCGCACTTCACGGTCCTGCTTCGGGGTTCCGCTGCGGCCGCTTGCTCACCTTGTGTCTTGGCCTTCGCCTTCCCGCAGGGTTTGGTGGCTGTGACGGTGGGGGGGCAGGTGGCGTCCATGAGGGCCCTCTTCAGTGTCCCCATGCGGCTCTTCTCTCCCGTCGTCACGTCGCACTCCCCCCACGCCTCAAAATCATACTTGCATTCGCCTGCAGGGGGCGGAAGGGCCACATTTCAGGTGGGCACCGCTCTCTCCCCTCCTCCGCGTTTTCTCAGACCAGACATGCGCAGTTGTAGCGCTATGCCCCCACAACACCTCTCTATCACCGTTCCAGAAGATTCCAGCATCGTTTTCCTTTGCTCACATGCATATTCCCTCAACTCAAATCGAATCAAGAGACAGACTGATTTGTTTTCTGGGGTTCCAACTCCTATACTTCTGACGACTCCAAATATAAAACACTGTCCTTAATCGGTAAAAGATTTCTATCTTTTTAACAATAAACAGAGCTTGTTCATGAACAATCATGAAATGCAGCGTGTATAAACGAATGATTATTACCGATGACGGAATTCACAGGTGGCAGTGGACCCTGCCTGTCTGTCCCCTAAGCTCCCTGTCTCTGTCCCCTAAGCTCCCTGCCTGTTTGTCCCCTAAGCTCCTTGCCTGTTTGTCCCCTAAGCTCCCTGCCTGTCTGTCCCCTAAGCTCCCTGTCTGTCTGTCCCCTAAGCTCCCTGTCTCTGTCCCCTAAGCTCCCTGCCTGTCTGTCCCCTAAGCTCCCTGCCTGTCTG
>JAODJU010000062.1:25143467-25165077 GCA_026776725.1 Gnathonemus echidnorhynchus | reverse complement strand
CCCCCCACCGAGCACGACTCGTGACCAGAAGCTCATTATCAGAAAGGTCACTCCAGGGACACCCCACTTTGCTTGGGAAGAGGTGTATGTCATGGGGAGTGGGAGGGGGGAAAGAAGGGGTGGGGCTAGGGTGTGACAGGCAAGAAATGAGTGGGAATGTCTGGGGGGGCAAGTGGGGGGAAAAAAGCCGCAAACAGGGAACCACAAATTCATGGACAGCTGCCAGGCTGCTGAGATGAGCTGGATTAGTGGCCATGTTTATCTGCCACGTCGTCTGGATTTACAAGTGGCTCTTAGGCAGCACAAGGAACCTAACAATTAACACCGAAAACTGGGGTACCAGCAAAGATCCCAGCGGGGACCGGCAGTTGGACCCTAAAAGGAAAGTACCCTGAATGCTTCCAATATCCAGATCTGCAAATTCTATAAATTACATACAATTAGTAGATGCTTCAGGCAGAAGTAATGAAAATCATCAGCACAGGGACTGGGAAGCACAGCGCACACACACACACACACACACACATCATAATCATAAGTAACCAAACAAAATACAAGACTTATGGCATTTTTGGTCGCATTCAGAGATTTTTATAGAATTGAAATACCTACTTTGAGGACCTGAACCATGTTAAATTTGGTCCCCACAATGTGGTAAACACAATGCATCACCCCCCCCTCCCCACACACACACATAAAGTATGAAAAACACAGAGGTACCAGATAGCCTAAATGCATGTTCCTGGACCGCAGGAAGAAACTGGAGAACCTGGAAGGAACACATGAAATATGGGGAGAACATATAATCACCACGCTGAAGAAGTGCAGACGACCATTACTCTAGTACTGTGGCTGATGACAGGAGGCCGTAAACGGCCTGGCTGATCGATACATGCTTCCATAAGGGCTGTTCACATAGCACGTTGACATCAGCGGTGAATGCACTGTACTTCTCATCTCTCAAAATGCTGTCGCTTCCTCTGCTTTCCCCCATGACAGCAATCACACACACACACACACACACACGCGCACAGACACAGACACACATCTATATTCCAGTGAGACTTATTCCAGTCAGATGCCTTTGCCCATAACCCCTAGGACGAGGTTTACTGTCTGTTTTCATCACTTTCCTTCTGAATTTATTTTGCAGTATAATTTGAAAAAACCTCATTTTAGGCTCCGTATATAGTGCTAGCCCAGCCTGTCTGGCCGTGCCCGTCTTCAGGTCCAAGCACGAGTGCGAGAGTATTGATCGCACTTGCAAAAGGAAAGACGGATCACGCGTATAACATATAAAGAAAATCCCGCATGTCAACAGGCCTGCTATGTGGCACTTCCCTCGCATTTTCCATGCAGATTCCAAACATTAATTAGGGCAGGAATGTATGCAATGGGGAGCCGTCGACGTGACTCATGGTCTCTGGTGGAGACGCCGGTCTCGTGTTTCCCTCTCATATTCCGTGCATGAATTATTCACTACGTCCATCTGTCTCCTTCATCGCCATGTTACTGTATCTCTCTGGCCTCACTTGCATTTTATGTGGTGCGGGATAATTCACAAGAACGGGATCTGGAATGTTGCCCCAATTCAATGCCCCTTTCTTTTTTTTTATGGGGCAAAACAAAAACCTTTTGACTGCTTCTCAAGAGTTATTGGCCGGCAAAGGCGCTGCTCAGCGTGACTTAAAGTGATGTTTAAATTAAATATTACGAGTCAAACGACCTGCTAAATGGAGTAACTTGCAGCTCAGAGTATTGGTTACTTTTCTTTTTGACTATTTACCCACCACCAGGGTCCAGATTTAAAGGCCCAAGATATTCGTGCTCCAGGCCCGCGGTGTTCAGGCCGGCCCGCGGTGTTCAGTTTCCGTCTGGTGTCGGGGCATCTCTGGCACTTCTGCCGAAATAAAGTTTAGCATCTAATAGGACAGAAAGCTGGACACTTGAGCTATGTCCCCAGGAAGCAGACAGGTCACATTCTACAGTTCTGCAATTCTCCCCCCGGGAAATAACGACGATCTCTTGAGACCGGCAGGACTGAGAATGATATTACCCCTGGTGAATGTGAAGAGGAGGGATGAGGGAATCGACATAACCTACTTTTCCCGCAAATCGAAATGTGAATCGAAATGTGATTGCGATTATTACTAATGGGGGGCGATGTTGCCAGACGGGGGCTTGTCGAGAATGTATTTCCTGGCTGGCAGGGTCCAGGGACAGACAGGGCCTTGTGAGTCGGCTGTTTTAGGCAAGATTTCGAAGACAGGGAGACGCTGTGACTCTGCATAAGCAGCCCCACAAATGTTATTCATTTCATTCAGTCATGCACAGAATTAAAATATATTAAATAAACGGTAACACTTTACATTAACTGCACCTTCATAATGTTTTTATATTGCATTCATAAAACGCTCAGTACACCTTCATAATGTATTCATTAAGTATTCACAAAACATTCATAAACATCATGCATGTACACTTTAACATCCTAACATCCCAGCTGTAATATACATTAATAACAAACATTATATAAAAATAAACATAATTGTATAATCATGTAATGTTTCTTATTAATGTATATTAAAGCTATTAAGGGATGTTAGGATGTTAAGGTGTACTTGCATTCTGAATGCATTATGAAGGTGCACTGAATGTTCTATGAATGCATAATAAATGCATTATGAAGGTGCACTCAATGTAAAGTGTTACCAAATATTACTAAAGGGCTCCCAGGATTTGTAACCAATAGATTGTGGCATTACAAGATCACATCCCACAGCAGAGAGAGACACTAAGACCAGCACGTCAATGTTAGTTTGGATCTAAACTGGGGCTCAACGGGACAGCGATGAGCCAACGATTTTTAGCCCACTTAAAATACCCCCCCCACACACACTGTTGTACCTCTTATCTCTCCTCTGGGGCATCTGTCAGTACATTTGGGGGCGTGATGTGATTCCCGTTGAGCTGACAGCTTGGCCAGGGGAGAGAGGGAGTAAGCGAGCCAGAGAAGGAAAGAAAGAAAGAGAGAGAAGATGAGAGCGAGATGGAGAAATGGGACAACTAGAGCGAGAGTGGGAGGAAGGGAGGTATTAGCAGTGATAATAGCGCAGAAGAGAAAAATCCACTGTGACTAGGGCCACCATCTTCATGGGTCTCCAATGGGGTCAAGGGTATCAGCTGACTTCAAGTGAAACCACCTGACTGCTGGTTTTTCAAACCAATCAAGGTTAAGTGGGAACAATTAACACAACTTTACAAGGAACCAGAAGGTCAGCCTCCAACAGGAGTGGGCAGCTAATGCTTGGTTATTCAGCTAAAAGCATCTGTTTCCAATTGTATACCATTGAGCTGAGTTTTCATTATTGTACCTCTTTTGCATGTAATTATAGACGAGTCTATAAAAGAGCTCTCCTGCACCTGGATCTCCAGCTAGACTCGTTTTCGTCTGTCTTCAGAAGATCGTCCAGGCGCACAGCTTACAAGGCAATCTTCTGTGACCATTCTGTTATGCCCCGTTGTAATCGATGTCAGGTTCCATGTAGTAGCTCATTTTCCCCAAGTCAAGGGAAATGGGAATTCTTTCCACATGCTGTAGTTCTTTCCACTCGACTGCTGCCAGCCAATCAGCTCCATCCCCTTCCCTGACCAACACCAGGCAGCCACCTCAGTGTGACCCAAGCAGTTCCGTCTGGAGAGTCTTTCTTGACGTGCTCCTTGGTAACATATATATCTGGCACCTCTTCATGGGGGATGTTGCCCTTGGAGGGGGGGGGGGGAGTGCTGTTGGTGATGAAAAGCCATAAATTTCAAGGCTCAAGGAAGAGCATAACGAAAGTACCATGTGACGCCTTCATACTCAAGTGAGTTTAATTAAGTGACATGCTGCTGTTTTTTTTATCGCTCGCTTTCATTCAATGTAGAGTAATGAACACAGGTACTTCACTCCCCTTAACTTCAACTGAAAGTTATGGTTCATTAAAAATCCATAAACCTTCAGTTAAAAATTTATATTCGAACAGCTGGTGATAAAAATACAGAACCCCCTACTCAGTCGTAGTTTTGCCCAACACACCCACGACAAGTTCATCACCACTGATGCTGCATGAGATCCATCAGGTGCTGTGTAACCCATTAAAATCTATTTTTTTTTCTATTTACTCCTATGGATGAGAAACATCTCACCTGCCACTGCAGGTCATGTTTTCCAAAGAGAAAAAAAATGGCATCAAAGGTTCGATGATGCATTTCCCGTCCCTGGCTGTCTCACTGGGGGGGTGAACGAAATTGTAACCGTCTCCCTTTCCCCCCGTCCACCACGGCTGCCCTACCCACAATCCTGAAGTGATTGACAGGCCGCGCAACAGACGAACGCAAATGCGAGAGTCAGGCCCCCATCGACAAGGGATGGTTGCTCAGGCAAAATTTACAAAGGCGAACCCCCCACCTTGGTGGGCGAAATTTATGAAGGAACCAACCCCCCTTCCCCACTTGCCAAACTTACTGATCACTAACAATTTACTGAGAGGGAAACCCCCCCCCTCAAAAAGCTCGAGAGCCCATCCCTACCACCCAGATGGACAGCACTTGATTTATCTTGCCCACCCCCACCCCCCCCTTGCCCGACCCTCCACGCATTGCCTAACATGAACTTCAGTGGGGACTGTCAGCTCATCGCATTAGGCCAAGATCTCAGGGGTATGGAAGATGCTGGGAATGAGTTATTTTTCTTACTGTTATTGTGCTTTATTACCAGGGCAGCAGCAGCAAGGGCCTCCAAACCCTGATAAATCAAAGACACAACAGATTCACTTTAAACCCATAAGCGATGCTACAAGCTAAGAGATTCTCCAGAGACTGAGCCAAATGTCATTAGACCAACTCCCAAAACGTAGGTGACATAGCAGTATTTTCCCTCAAAAACATCAGATTACATGTATGTATGTATGTATGTATGTATATATGCACACACACTGCTTTGAGGGCAGGGGAGATTCTAGTTTTTTTTTAAGGCGGGGGGTCTAAACAGAGCCATAATTCATACAGAAGGACCAGGCTTATTATTAGCCAATGATATGTTTTGAATTAGTGAGTGACAGGGGACTTCAGGTACTTCAGGGACCAATCAGCTGGGGGCAGCGCCCTTGTGGTCCCACCCCTGCATACACTCATGTTCAAGGGTACATGGGTTGACTGTTCAGAGAAAACCGCTGCACACCACCGCTGTACTGAGCTGTTTTGCACATGTGGTCTTCTTTTTAACTTTAATACCCTTTTCATCTTTCTCCTCTGACCTCTTTTGTTAAGAATGTGTGATTGGCCACAGAACTGCCTCATATTAGATATCTTTGTTTACTGCACCATTCTCTGTGAACCCCGGACACTGTCATGCGTGAAAATCCCAGGAGGCTGGCTGTTTGTGAGACGCTGGAACTGCCACATATGGCGCAACAATTGCACCACGTTCAAAATCACTTATTTAAGGCTCCTTAGCCATTCTGATGCTTGGTCAAACAGTAAGTGAACCTGCTGACCCTATCTGTGCGCTGTGTGTATTCAGCTGCAGCCACGTGATTGGCTGTTCAGAGGAGCCGCCTGTTTGCATTCAAAAGTACGTGTATGTAATAATACTAGCCATTGAGCATAAAATCACTATAAAACCGTGTCCTTTCCGTTTGAACAAAAAGAGTTTGATGGATTCTTTTTCAGCACCCAGTCAGTTACATGTTTATTTCCCGCAGCCTGCTTAGATCTAGGTGTTACCTTCTCCAAATTTAATAGCGCTTAGCTGCTCACATATTGTCACGCAGCAGATGAAATGAATCACCCTACCAGCGAGTTCATTTCTGATCCATAGCGAGGCTGACAGTCCTGCTGGTGATTCTCCAGCCTCGGTGCGGCCCAGACGGCGTCTCCAAGCTCGCGGGTTGGACGCGAGCGAACTTAATCTAGAGCTGACAATTAATCTGCCAGGTCCGGAAAGTCTGCCGTTTCCGCAGAGACGCTCTGGCATCAAGAGTGGTGACAGCTGTAAGACTCCAGTGTCATTACTTGGGATCACACATCAGCAGACACGGGCCCCATCCGCGGCACGTCCCGGAAACACGCCGCCGCTCAGACGTCGCAGGGAGAGCGCTTTTAATTGAGACATTGATAAACTGCAGGCAGTTGCAGCAGAAAAAGCGTCGATGCAGTTTTTCCCGGTCGGTTATATTATCGGTCATGACAATAGCGTGACAGTCGGTAAGAAAGCCATTGATATGGACTACGGTCGACTGAAAGGAGAAAGCTGCCCCCTTTGCGGTACGTCATCTAGTGTGAGCTTCAGGTACCTGTCTCCACGTATCCAGTTTTAGGGTTTCTGCACCTTGTCTTTCCAGTTCCATTCATCAATCCATCTATCCATTTTCTACTGCATTTTATCCAGTGCAGGACCAAAACAATCCCATTACTAGGCACACAGACAAAGCAAGGGGTCCCTGAAGCAGGGTGCCAGGCCTCAACCCAATCCATCCATCCATCCATCCATCCATCCATCCATCCATCCATCCATCCATCATCCAATCATTTATCCTGGTCAGGGACATGAGGGGGCTATACAAGTGCATATACTGAGGCAAGACCAAAGGGACGCTGGCCCCAGCTGAAAGCTGACTGGTCACCGCTTTACCCCCTCCTCTGTTACCCACTGATACAAAACATATCATTGGCTAATGATAAATTGGCCTCTTTGTATAACCCGCCACCTTAAAAAATCCTAGAATTGCCCCTAACCCTATACCAGGCACCACAGTGCACAAGGCGGTACATGCTAGACAGGATGCCAAGTCAACACGGGCCAGTCCAATAAGATTGTCTGATTTACTCCGTATTAAAGGGACACATGCAAATTATGTCAACACAAGATATATAGCTATTGAGTACATTCCTGTTGTTTTAGTTCATAAAATTGGCCCTTTGCTTTCTTGCATGTGCAAGAATCTGTCACAGTTTGTTGTTCTGCAATGAGCTGTGATTTCTACTGCCTAAGAACACTGGAAGCACTGTGTAGGTGAGTGAGTTGGGGTTCTGTCGCTATACTGCACCCTGTTGTTTCCCCATACAGACGCAGCAGAAAACTCTGACGGCATCACCTGCAGAGCACCTGCGACCGCCTTACTGCCCACTCGCTGCTGTAGCTAATCTGTCGATATAACCCATTACCCATTACATAACTCACAGTGGCCCCCTATCTGCTGTCTTCAGGACCTCAAGGGGGAGACCAATAGTGGTATAACTTAAAAAAAAAACACCAACCCTGACTGACCTGGATGAACTCAAGATTATAACAGGGGAAGCACTCTGGAACATTCTTCTATACAAACAGTGTGCAACATAGTGAATAAGCGGGACAAAAACAGATTGAGATAAGAACTGAAATAGATGCTTGAGAGAAGAGGCAAACAGTTGCTCTATGGTTGTGTGTTTTGATTCGGAGTGTTCTCAAATCCAGTTTCTGGGAGACCCAGGAAGAGGCGAATAGGGATTAGTGACTGGATGATGACTATTCTGTGGGTGGGTTCACTGCCCCCGCCCCCCCCGCACACAAGAGCCATGGTACATCTGTTCCCCACTCACTGGCTTAATTCGGCCTCCAAAGAAAATCTTTCGATGGTCCTTAAGCGATTTCGGATATCAGTATTTCAATTTAAAAAAAAATCTCTTTCTTTGCCACAAACTACTGAGCCATGAGACTGGAAACTGAGGTAGGAATCAATGGAAAATTAATTACTGCCAGAAGCAGATGCCTCACTGAGAACTAGGAAGACAGTTTGACAATAGATTAAAAAAAAAAAAGTCTGACACACGGATTTAGCTCTGCAGACGTTCTGAAAGAGAGAGAACATTCTTCTGTTCTTTCGGGAAGACCCAGTGGATATCATTACTGGTACAGTCTAGGTTTTCCCTAGTTTCACACATCACCAAAGGTTCTTTCAACATTCGCTCAGCTGGGATAGCCCCTCCCACAGATATTCATTACCCAATCAAAAAAGGCAATAGTGGCGAGCAAGAACGGCAACACTGACTGGCAAAATCCCAACCAATGTTGATGAGTACAACATTATCATATTGTACTTTTCATTCAGCAAAAATTAACCCACGATGCTTATGACTGAAAAAAAAACAATATCAAAAATGCATATATGTGTTTTCATCTGCTAATTCAATATGATCAGAGACAGAAAGACATTTCTCCAGTGATCGGCTGTAGGCTTAAAAAAGGAATCTCATTTTTCATTGGAACAACCACAGCCACAACCTTCATACACATCGAGATGGACTACAGGAGTAACCTTGGTACATTTTTTTCTGTCGTTGAAGAGAAGAAATAACTCAATAATAAATTTTATTTTGGGCACTGGAATCAATGTTAGGAAAACACACTATATGGGCAAAAGTATTGGGGCACACCTGTTAATTATTGATTTCATTCAGACTCATTGCCACAAGTATAAAATCAAGCACCTAGACCTGCAGTCAGGTTCACAAACATGAAAGAATGGGTTGTTCTGAAGAACTTTGTGATTTCATGTGTGGTACTCTTACAGGGTGCCACCTTTGCAATAAGTGAGTTTGTGAAATTTCTTCCCTGCTAGATATTCGATGGTCTGCTGTAAGCTGTATTATTGCCAAACATTTACAGTAGGAACAGCAGAAACTGAGCCACAAAATGGCAGATCACTTAAGTAACACCGCGGGATTGGCAAGTGCTGATGTGCATAGAGTGTAGAAGTTTCCAACACTCTATAGACTCAGTAACTGCAGAGTTGCAAACTTCCTCTGGCATTAACCCCAGCACAAAAACTCTGTGCCAGGAGAATCATGGAATGGACTTCCATGGTCGAGCAGCTGCCTGCAAGCCTCATATCACCAAGTGCGATGCCAAGCGTCAGATGAAGTGGCATAAAGCACACTGCCACTGGACTATGGACCAGTGGAAACGTTCTGTGGAGTGAGGAATCACGCTTCTCTGTCCGGAAGTCTGACGGATGAGTCTGGGTTTGACGGATGCCAGGAGAACGTTACCTGCATGACTGCGTTATGCCAACTGTAAAGCTTGGTGGAGGAGGGATAATGGTATCTGGTTGTTTTTCAGGGGTTGGGTTAGGCCCCTTAGGTCCAGTGAAGGGAACTCTTAATGCTTCAGCATACCAAGACATTTTGGACAATTCTATGCTTCCAACTTTGTGGAAATAGTTCGGGGAAGGTCCTTTTCTGTTCCAGCATGACTGTGCCCCAGTACAAGGTCCATAAAGACATGGTTGGGTGAGTTTGGTGTGGAACAACCTGACTGGTTCACACAGAACCCTGACCTCAACCCCATCAAATACCTTTGGGATGAACTAGAACAGAAAATGTGAGCCAAGTCTTGATGTCCAGTGCTTGACCTCATAAACGTTCTTCTGGATGATTGGGCAAAAATTCCCACAGACGCTACAAAATCTTGTATAAAGCCTCCCCAGGAGAATGGCAGCTGTTATAGCTATAAAGGGGGGGGGGGCAGCTCCATATTGGAGCCTATAGATTTACAATGTGATGTCATAAAGGTTCCTGTAAGTGTAATGGCCAGGTGTCCCATTACTTTTGTCTATATAGTGTAAACTTCAAAAATAATATAAAATAATACCATACACAAATAATGTATTATGTACATTCCTTATGTATGCCAAAGGTAATAGTACAGCTTACTATGCATTACTTTAACTACGTATTTTATATACTATCATCTGTTTTAATGGAGTGTGGATGAAGTAACGTTAATGTTATGTTCAATTTTTTCGGAAAATCCCATGTAATCTGACATAATCAGCACCTTTAAAATGCTGAAGTTCATTCTAAAAATGGATTAGTGGTATAAGTCCAAAGGGCTGATGTAGATGTAAATGACAATATACTTGCAATTTTGAATGGAATTTGCCAAAAGTGGTGCTTTCATTTCTACGGCAACAAGGAATGTGACATTCACAGCTAATGAAAAGATACTCAAAATACCCCTTTATTAAACCATATAATAAAATCAGAATTGGATTAACCTAATCCTCCAAAAGATTGAATGGAACACAGAAAAGTTCTAATGTCTCATTAATACCAGGGAACATGGTAATGCATAACTAGGTTATAAAAAAAAGAAAAAAAAAACAGATGAGGCTTAAGGCAAAAAGCCGAAGTGAGCAGTGGGGTCTGGCAGAGCAGAATAAAACAAGGAGCCCCAGGAAACTAAAGTTCTCCCACAAAAATCACATAATCTTCATCTTGGACATCTGGCATTGTGGTAGACCAACAGATTAGCTGGGTTTGAATGCAGGCGTGTCTAGAATAGTTAATCGAGGTGTTTAGCAGATCCCGACCCTGTCCAATATAAGTGGCCGGAAGATGGATGGTTTTTAGCAGACAATGGTATTCAAACACTTGAGTACCACCTGGGTTTTAACCAGAAAGCCTTCTGTTCACATACCCGGTTCCCTCAGCATTACAATTGTGTGAATTATTACTTCAATTATCTCCATCTTGGACTGAGAATGGGGTGCTGATGTAGAGGGGAAGTCCGGGGGTGTCCAAGGGTTTCACATCTGCACCCCTGCGGGACACCACCAAAGCCCAGCTACCACCCTTAGAGAGAATGAAGACCACGACTCTCGGCTCAGCACAGCTTCTCTTCCAGAAATGTCAGGGCGCCGGGAGACTGCGAGACGTCCAGCCCTCGAGCACTATGGCCTAGAGGATTCCACAGCCTTGACACTCGGTTTGAGAAGAGCGAAGGACACCAAATAGGTACCTTGCTCATGAGTACAGGGGGAAACTTGGCGTTCCTCAACCTGGCTGTCAGTTTGGGCTTTTTGATAACAGCCATTAAAAGTCTGACGGGGGCCACCTGGGGTTATTCTAAATACAGTCTTTACCATGGCAATTCTTCTAAAGGTGCAGCCTTTACAGGACACTCTGAAAGGCCATATACGTCTGACTCGGGGAAATGCTGTAATCAATGCCACTGTTATCCGTAATAGCAAGGTTAGGGATAGAAGCTTCCGGCAGCATTCGAAGAGAGAGAACATTCGCCGACGTGCCAATTCCCCTTCGTTTCCCCCCCCCCCGAAATCCCCCATCCTTTTTCAAGACAGAAATCTCGCCAGGGAGTTGGGGGTTGACACAGCAGGACACCAGTTTCCCACGCCAGACCCACACGTGTGCAGCAGTGCTCGTGAGTGTGGCGTCGTGCTGGAGGACGATCCATTACGGAGAACCACGTACTGGTGAGAAGCTCTCTGAAGGACAGGAGAAAGTCACTCTTCGATTAATTCTGACTTCACAGCTCTCACACACCATAAATAAGCGCCAGTCAAGATACCGCAAGTATCGAACTCCTACTTTTACAACTTCATTAGGTTAATTCAATTACTTTGTTGTAATTGCTTAGTTCAAATGGAAGGACTGAATTACTGTGTAAAACCCTGGGAGATTTTGGTTCTCTTATGTCCCAAAATGGAGGACGTCTTCATGTTGTCCTAATCATGGCACCACAACACGCTAATTCAACGAAAGCCATTAACTGGAGCTCCTCTGGAAGGCCTTGGATCTCACAAAGGCCTCGGATCTCTTAATTACTGTGAAAGTTTCCTGCGCTTACAAAGGCCTTATCGTTAGCCTTTATTCTCCCTCCAATTTGCAATGTTCTCACTTTTCCGAGCGGCCGTAGACCGAGTGACGTAAGCTGCTGAGGAACTCCTTCTCAGTAAAGGTAATTATCCCCGAGCCAAAGAGATAATGAGTCTCCAGCAACTGTGTGCGTATGTCAAGCACCGGGGCAGAGTCGCATTCCTGTGCCGTATCTGGGAGGCTGGCCTTTGTCTTTGCGCGGAGGGAGGACGGCGTGGGGCGGCAGTATCCCGGAGCGCTAATGCGCTATTCCGTTTTGGGGGGGGCTTCTGCTCACAGCACCACTGGGGACAAAGGCCATGCGTGCACCCATAGAACTCAAACTGGGGCCCTGCGCTCTCTCTTCCCCGTTTTTCCAGTCACTCCCTTCACGGTTTAGAAATTCAGCCGGCCTAATTATTGCCTCTGGGAACATAAACGTGGCTTTGGACTGAAACATGGGCTTGTAATGAACACAGGGGTAGGATGGGCAAGGCGGAGTTACACAGCAATCAGATTATTAGAAGTGGCTTTGGGAAGAATTACATGCGGGTAATAAAACACAGTTAACCAAATGGACACAGTGACTTAAGGCGTAAAGATTTTATAAGCTCCACAGCATACCCTATAGTATATATAAATAAAATATGGCTGACGCGAATGCTGAGCCAAGGTGATCATTATAACCCCCTGCTTTTGGACTTGGACGGCAGTCTTCCCTGTTATGTCATCATCTGGAGGACAGGAAGGCGTATAATTTTACAGTCTATCCATCTATCTTCTATACCCATTTATCTTGTATGGGGTCGTGGGAGGTCTGGAGCCGATTCAAGGAATGATAGGTAGGAAGCACCCTGGAATGGACGCCAGCTCATTGCAGGGCGCAAGAGGAGAGCTAGAACCAGCGAACCACAGGCGGGAATCGACCCCATGACCCTGAGGGTGGGAAGCTACAGTGCTACCTGGTGAGCCAGCCACCCTGCTATGTCCAAAAAAAGTTCGTCATCACTCAAAGCCTTACCTTACTCCTCTCTTTCACTCCATCTCTGGAAAAAAATGGAGATATCCTTCATCATGACTAAGGGCAATGCCGTAACAGGAGCTGTTTCACACATCACTTCTATACCCACATGCGACACGCACATTCTCACAGGTAGGTGTTTATCGTTCCTCGACATGCCAACAAGCCAATGAGTGAGGGGGATATGAAGCACCCCTCAGGGCAAAGAGCGGAGGGGTTCGCCTCTGCATTTCGGAGGGATCCCAAGACGACTGGGGCACTGGCGACGAATTAAACTCATCCGTGTGATTCCTGAAGTGCCACCCCCATCCCAAGCCTCTGGGCTAATTAAATTACTAATTAAGCCTTTGGATGCTTAAATCAGCTTTGCAGGTGGTGAGACAGAACCAATAACCTGAACAGCCCACACAGGAATGGAAGAGAAGGACACCTTGGGTTCTGTGGTTATGTACATGTGCGATACCAATTAAAAGTAATCCTATAGAGTGCCTTAAGGTAGTTTGTCTCCAACATCCCCCTTTATTAATCCAATATCCTATTTTATTTATCCAACCATCTATCTTCTAGCTGCTTCTCCTGGACAGGTCCTTTTTTATGCATTATTATATTTCTATATCGTTGGCTTCGCATTGATTTCCGCACAAGTTCCTCATGTTTCTGCGTGTATGAGTGTGTGCCCTGTAATGGTCGGGCACTCTCTTCCAGGGTGTCCTCCTACCTTGTGCCCCAAGCCTCCTGGGATAAGATGGGCAGCGGTGGCTTAATGGTTAGGGAAATGCCCTTGCAATTGAAAGATTGCAAGTTTGAATCCCCGACCAGCAAGGCACCACTGAGGCACCCTGAGTAAACTGCCGCCCCCAAGCGCTTCTCCCCGGGCGCTGAATTAGTGTCACAACGTCACATATGGGTTAAACGCAGAGAACACATTTCATTGTTGTGTGCTGCGGTGTGTCAATAATGACCACTGATTTCTAAATAAGATCCATACTGCACTGGATAAATATTTTTGAGACAATGGATAGATTACTACATTCATGCATTATGAACAATCTCTGCTCAAAAGAATACTTACAAATGTTACATTTACGGATGTGTTACTGAACACATATTCAAGTGCGTCGCGCAGGAACACAACAAATGACTTTATCCTGAGGCTGTGTGGCTTCACACTTGAGGGCTTCGCTTAACCGCATCAACGGAAGGATTTGTGTCGAAAGGGCTGGTAAACACAATAAAGGATTCAGAATCGCACTTCGCTTACTTCGTCACCCCGGGATAAACGAGTTCTGTTTTAAACTGATTCTTTAGTTCCATCAGTGCCAGCTCAGAAAATCCTTGGGCAACAAAAAAAAAGAAAGAAAAAAAGTCCTTATAATGGAAAATGGTTTTAATGTGCTGATACTCTTTCAGCGCTGCTGCTGAAGACATTTACCCAGTTACATCAGTTCGACACTGTGAGGGGATTGAGGGAACCTTAAAGGTCTGACTGCGGAACAGGCTGGCGTTTACTTATCTGTCAAAAATCAGCTGTAATTGCGTAAGGTTGCCCCTGGACAAATTAACCATCTTCCTCATTCTCTCCCTGCATCCCCCCCCCAAGATGAAATGCCTTGCTTGGCTCACTTTCAGAGCAGAAGGCAAGAGGCGAGGGATCTGCTTGTAATTACGACCTGTCCCTGAATATGTACCCAGGTGCTGGTCTAGGATCAGCTTACTTACGCCAAATCCTGACCATATCTATCAAAGGGGACCCAAGTGGGGGGGAAACAAAAGACAAAACAGATCATACAGTCATGACTAAGAGTGACCCACCTGCCCAGGATCCCCCCGCAAATGGCACGACCCAGCGCCACAGCCCGTCTGTATTACCTGCACGGCTCTCGTAATCAAAACTCCCAGAATCCCCGACAGGTCACACAGGAACACGTTATGGGGATCCTACCTGCAGCAACACCTCCTCATAGTTTCGAGGGAGTCATTGCTGTTGCTAAGGAGAAATCGCTGACCGCTAGAGCACTGTCATCTGGCGGGCGGCCGACGCTGGCCCCTCGTCAAACTGTGACTTTAATCTCGCTTGTGTGGAAGCCGGCGTGGAAGCGTGGGCAGGACAACACCTGAGCCGAGACGTACGGAGGTTCATCTCATTCTGACCGTGTGGCTTTTTTACCATGCGAGACTCACAGTGATGGTTCTCAGAGTTACTCAGCTGCCCAATTTAGTTTCTTGAGCCAAACATTCTGTTTGGAATGTTTCCGTCCGACCTCAGTTTCCGGAACATCCGTGGGTGAAAATACCAGTGACCATCAGCTGCTTTGTAATAACCAGATTACGTTTACTGATAACACAGAGATGATTACTGTCTAATTAGCAACACTGTGAATTAGCACAACATTTGCAAATTTTCTAATCAGTGATTTTTACCCACTATACCAATACATAAAATACGATCTAAAGACACCTCTACCAGCCTTCAATAATATGCTTTTAGACAATCAGCCACCTGCACCCATCATTACTCCTTCCCTGCCTACATGTAAACTTCATAGCTCATTGTAATGAAGTTTGTTTTCGAGTCTCTTAGGTTAGAGTTCAGTTGTTTTCAGGTTTACTTCTCAAGCAATACATAAAAGTTAAAGTTAAGGTAAGATGGGGTAATTCTAGTCCCTCGTGTAATTGTAGCTTCTGATTACCCATTTAATTTTCAGCTCTATTTCATAAACCACATCTACCCTAGCTATATAATTTGCTTTATTCTTTTCTTAGATGGTAGCACTAGTGTGGCATTGACTTATTTCATAGCGGGTGCTGCACACATTCTTGTAAAACTAGGTAAACAGTGAAAAGGGGGCTAGAATTACCCCCATCATACCCTACATACTTTCATATTGTGGCCACAAATCTCTGTATGATCAATGATTCCTGTTCTGAACCGATTTTTAGAGAATATATAATGACAAGCATATTCCACCTTAACAGGAGATGGTACAAATTCAATCAGAAGCAATTTCAATCAGTTCCATCATTTTCTGCAAATCATACTCTTTGTAATAGCATCCCAATTCATTCTGGCAATAGTGAAGCGAGGCACGGCCGCGACGTCACAGAAGCTGCTAATTTTTCAGGTTTTATGATTCACACCTGCCCTCAGCATCTCAGCTGGGCGGCCTGTCGCAGATGCCCACCAAGTCGTCCTCCAACTTCACCCAAACAGCATCAGCTTTGCTGGCCACATCTTCTTCCATGAATTCCCTGACCTAAAATTTGTATATTATATATAATGTCCCATGTCTAGTTTACTCACAATTATTCATACAACAGTCAACACCATAGCGTCAATATTTTCAATGTTATTTCTAAAGCTTCTGGCATTTAGATATTAGTGCATTTTTCATTTGTAGCACCGTGTCCCAGCCTGATCTGTCTGAACCTTCCTTCTCATCAGGATATTACATCTTTCATGTATGCTAGATTCCCTTCCATGCTGGTCTTAGTTACGTACATCTTTAAGCTACATTTTGAACCAGTCAGTGAACAGTATACAGTGAATCCAGTGAGCTGATCTGTTCTAACCAACAATTTCAAATCAGGGTCTTTAAAAGCAGACGTGCATGAACCTTCAGTGGTCGTTGACCTTGACTGGCCCTTGTCATCTTCTGCCTATTCCTGCTCCATCCTCTATTTGCACCAACAGGCATTAGCTTGTCTGTTTCACCAATGATTGGCACCTGCAATTCCACCCCCAATTTACCGCGGGTTTAACTCATGTCAGAGAGGCCAATTCCGCCAGCATTGACAGCCGGGGCTGTTTTCGGCCCAGGGACGCTCCATCTCCTCCACGCGCAATGTCTTCTTGCCTTTATTTTTACAGCAGCTTTTTCTTTGTTTTGCATTCGCTTCTTCAAGTTCCGTAACTCTGTGAAGTTCACCTAAGGGTCTCTGCTCGAAATAAAGCGTTTGATCTCCAGCACCTGGAAAGAGCTGCAGCGCGCTGCAAGCACAGGTGGTTCTGAACTTCGAAGGAGCGGAAATGAGCAGATCCAAAGCATATGTCACACCCCCGCTTTAAACATTCTCACCTCTCTGCACTGACATTGCTAATTGGCTTCGGCGCATGGCTCCTTGTCATGACCATCGAGCTTCAATGATCAGTGGAAACATAATGCTTTTTAAACCCAGAGATGTAAATTACATTTTAAAATTTAGATGGAGTATCTCTGACAGGTTATATTATATATACGCATATATATATACATATATATATACATATATATAAACACATATACACACATACATACACACACACACAAAAACAACACAGTAGACAGCATTTGTTCCAGCTGCTCTGACTTAACAGCTTCCCGCAATTCATCCCAGTCTTTCAAACGGCAGATTGCAACTGACCAAACATAACCGAGAAGCTAAAATATCACACAAAGTAAGAGACACAGATGCTGCTCTATCGTAATCAGGGAGATGACGTGTCTATGTCCTTAGAGACATTGTGTCCAATGATGGAACAGAATTATTTTTAATCTACGTTTTAGCCAGCAAAGTGTTGAATGATAGGCCACCTAGCGGATAACAATGTCAATTTACCAAAATGTTTACATTCTTGTAGCTCAATAAAGATTTTACCAAAAAAATAGAACTTAAAATTTATTACTAGGTGCTGCCAAGTTGATGTTGATTCCTGGTGACAATATAGATGCATTCCTCCAGAATACCCTGTCTGCTGTCTATGTCTGCAGGCTCTACTGGAGAGCCGGGTGCCAGGAGGTAAGGAATAGTACAACAACCGGAAGCAACAGCAGTTAATGAGCTCTAGTAGCTATAAACATTCAGCTTGCTCAGCCTTGTTTGGGTGTCCGTCCAGCACCATGCCTTGATCCCTGATTATAGTATAGTGTATCTGGTGTGAATAGTTAAGCTAGTGGACTTGTTTGGCCTGTTTGTTTGGCTTGTATCTCTAAAAACCCCAACCAGGTCAATCCATAATTACCTCACTTTGTAGCTGGTCACTTCCCTGTCTGTCATTAGTAAAGTACACCTGGCGTTTTCTTTGTATCCAACATGGATGTGATATCAGGCCTGATATGGTCAGGAATCCCCTAGTCTGTTTCCTTCATAGTCTACGGTGTTAAGAAAACATCATTTGCTATATTACCAGAGGTGGAAAAAGTACTCACTGTTCATACTTAAAGCAAAAGTACAGATGCCACACCAAAATCTTACTCAAGTAAAAGTTATCCAGTACTTAAGTAAAAAAAAAATACCTGGTTAAAAATACTTACCGGTAAAAGTACTATACATTCAAATATATTGATCTTACAAAAATCAGCTTATCCTTTTAAACGTACTTAAGACAGATTAGAAAATAGCGTTGCAAGTTACAGTGCATCAAAATAAGCAAAACTGAGTCGTAAGAGCAAAAGTGGAAATTTTCTTTTTATTAAGAAAAAGGGGTGAAACTTGCTGAGCTTACAAGTGCAAATTAGCGGAATGACTTTTCAAATTCTATTTAAAACAAAACAATTGATCTGTAGACCAGATTTAACAATGTATTATTAACATTTTCCAGGTCGGTACTTTGAGAGCTCTTACAAAATCCTCGTCCTCTGCTATGGAAAATGGCTGATCAGCCAAAGTGATCATTATCATTTTTTCAGTAGTATAGGTTTAAATACCGGGTGGCAATTTCGCCATTCGTAACTAATGTATCGTGCACCTCTACATATCACTTGTTCCATCTTCATAAAGACAGTATGTAATGCAAAATAATAATTATAATAATAATTAAACAAATATATTGCACAAGAATCATGAGATAAAATCACAATCTCGTGATTTTGTAAATGCAATGGAAAGCCTATATTTTTTTTTAACCCCCACGAAGCGGAAGGGTCAACTGTATTTGTATTTTGTTATTTTACACTTCCGGATATTTACACTGCCATACAAAAGCAAAACACTGTAAATGCATATTTTGTCAAGATTGAGTTATGATCAAAATCAGGTCCTTTAGGCTGATTTATCTCATGACAAAATATCTTTAGTTCAACAAGCCTACGCTGCATTTAATAAGTAGGCCTACATGCTATCATGTTCCTACCTACTACACATACGGCTGGACAGTCTACAAAAAACTTTGCCTTTTGCCTTAACCCCTTTTCCGTTTCAGTGCCAGTGTAGTTACTATTTTTTGCCTTTGTAGGGCAGCACTGTATGCAAATAATTAGCTCACTTACAGGTACATAATTAGGAGTCACTTAAATAGTTAAATGACTCAATTAGGTATCGATTACCCGAACAAGATAAGGTATTAGTCACTCAAAACATACAGGGGTGTATCGGACAGCTGTTGGAGTGATTTTAGGAGAGGTCTTGAAAAGGATAAGCTGACACAGTTTGACAGATATATCCTATTTTTACACCAACATGAAGACCATTTATACTTAATTTTCTGTGACTGTGTGTGTATATATATGTTTATGTATGTGTATTTGTGGACGGATGGATGGACGGACAGACACAGACAGACAGACAGACGGTGCATGGAGGAACTGTAACCTATAAGCAGATGACAGACTCATGACCCACTCGGCTGTTATCTGATGTCTGCAAAGTCACCGGGATACTGTTGCATCGGCTGTCAGCCTGGCCCAGATATGGAGGTACAAAGGATTGCATCTGGCATCCATGAGACCATTTGTCCCCTGCATCTTACCTCTGATCCACTGTGTTGTTTTCAGGGGCGTCATCCTCAAACAGACGGCTTCAGCCATCTCCCCCGAGACTCCTGCTGCCTCGGTCTCCTCAGCAGGCCGACAGACAAGCAATATGCCTTTAGTTTAAAATTAGCCACATTCAGTTCACTACAACTCTACATATGGCTAAAGCAATGAGTCCAGATACACAACATGCAGGGCTGTAACGGTACACATATTCGTCATGTGCCATTCGGCAAATCATTCTCGTATCAATACACACAATGAAATGAATGAATATATTTATTACTGACACGGGCAGAACTTAAATTCACAAGTAGAGGTTCAGCACCAAAAACATTATGCTGCTTGTGCCTGAGTTGGTTATGAGTAGCACTAGTTACAGTCAGTTATAATTGGCAGATAGGGAACATTTTAGTTTCCCAATAAATTATATTAACACTGGGGAGAGAGTAGTTGATAAGACCTGGATATGTTGCTGGAAACAAATCCAGAGTGTTAACTCATTTGAGATGACATCATCTGAGAGTGTGTATGACCGCAGCAAGACAGAAACAGCCTCTGCATGTTAGTCTCCCCTGGTGCTTTTGCCAGGAAATTGAGACCAGTCTGAAAAATCACTGCAGGCTAAAGGGGTTTTTATCACCACAGATACGTGACCATACTCACTGGTAGAGAACATGCAATTTTGTTCATTATGATTATTTTGGTTTAAAAGTAAATTTTATATATATTTTTTTTGCAATGTGCCAATCATAAATCTTAGGTTTTGGTATTAGACACGTCGACAGAAGCATTGCCTTTGGTTTACAACTATTCCTAATTCTGTTTATGTTTGCAGTTTTAATAATAAATCATTTCAAAGCAAATCATGTTTTTCCTGCTGTATCAAAATTGCACTGAACCCTAGCCTGAACTGCCAACTTTGTGTACCGTTACACCGTTAATATCAAGTGTTAGTACATGATTTTGTATCGGTTGGTAAGGAATTGCAGGCTGCTATGCTCTGCTGAGTGAGTTTAAGGTCCTCTGACCCCTTGTAGAAACACAGCCATACTGTTTGAGCTTCAGAAAAGGTGGAATCAGCAGGAGGTCCCCAGGCCAACTTGGTTCCTTAACACTGGAATCAAAGGATTTGAGTTGTATTACAGGAGATACGTCTCTTTGTCGTCCACAGCAGGCAGGTGAAAGATGCACTGAAATATAAGACTGAGGTAGATCTGGGGATGCATGCTGGGAAATAAAATGATGCAGACTGCAGTGTGTGGTGTAACCTGGGTCCACATGGGCATTTTAGCCTCACACACACACACACGTCACTGTCATAGTTACATCGCACACATACTGCACCAAGCTGCTCAGTCCCTGGACCCGGACGGTCTATTCCCCTCAAACTGGAAGGCTCGATGAACTTCACGGAATTTTCCATGAAGTCCCAGAGCGGAGTCAGGTTGGTAAGCATGTGTCAGCCTGTCAAGGCCCATTATAAACAGTAGGATTGATGGCTTTCCTGAGCTCCCATACGGCTGCTGCAAAAGTAACTGACAGCATGAGAAGTAATTAATCAGTGTGGGCAGACGTCACGCTGCCTGCATTTCCATGTTCTTAAGGAGAAGAGTGAGAAATGGAATGGATTTCCTACCACAGAGATTAGAATTTAAAGAAGTTGGGTAAAAACTCATAGGCATTATGCAGAAATAAGCTTTTTCATTTTTTTTTTTTTTACGCTGGATTTAACCTTAAGATGTGTGGCTTTGCGTTGTGTTCAAACACATCAGTAATGCTCCTAATATTCTCTATCTCAGTAGTGATTAGCAGGAGCAATCGGACTTCCACAAGCAGGCAACGCTAATTGTTTTGGACTCTGTACGTTACACCTCATGGCGATTTAGGGGATTGAGCGGTTTTATATTCTGACCTGCCAAATCTCCCTCGAAGTCCATTTCTGTAAAGCCTGCTTCCGTAGCTAAGAGCAGCCAAACTGCATCAAGCGTGACACTGACACGCTCATTAGGCACAGTAAAGTCTGTGGGGACGCCCCCGATGATTCCCATTGTAGCGTAGTAAACTAACCATAACAGCAAATCATCAAAACTCAAAAACCGATGAAAATTCATAATAGTCTTATTTTAAGCAGATGAAGATTTTGAAGGGTTTATTTTATGTGGGGGGGGGGGGGGGGGGACGG
>JAODJU010000062.1:25122529-25139254 GCA_026776725.1 Gnathonemus echidnorhynchus | reverse complement strand
TGTTTGGTTACTTATGATTAAGATTAGGGCTGGGTAGGGGTTAAGGGTATTATAGTTAGGATTAGGGTTACGCTTACTGAAATGAATGGCGTGTCCCTACAAAGATAGGAAAAGCAAGGTGTGTATGTGTGTGTTTGCGGGCACACGTGTGTGTATGTGTAGGTCATGTGATGGCCTGGCATCCCATTCAGTGCACCTTCTTATGGGACTGACTCTGGCCCCCACCACCATGACCAGCAGACATAAGAGAGATTCATGAAGCATAATAATCATTTATAATACTTATTAAAAGGTTACTCTAAAACCTCATTTTCCTTTTGAAGACACCGACTTTCGTTGTATAGTACTGTGCGATAGTCATAGGCAGTCAAAGAAAATCATCTTCACGTTGATGCAAAACTAGGATATGATGCCTGTCAAAGTTTACAAAACCACTCCTAAAATCACCCCAGCAGTCATCCAATGTACCCAACTACCCCACCTTGCTAGGCTAAATAACCAAACAGTTATTTAACTAATTAAGATAATTAATTGAGAGCCAGTGGCGCCATGTAATGAACACATGGAAAGGCTGGGCTACCTCTGAGGAGAGGTTTGGGAACCAAAGTGGTATCCCTGTAGCCACCCAGCAGGATATCAGTCATTTTTTAAAGAGCAGGCGAAATTCTTATTTTTGACTGTTATTTTTCATTAGAATATATTGTAATGAGCAAATTTACACATACCAACAAGAAAAATAGCTTTAAATATCTTTTTTCGACTGTCTAAGACTTTTGAGCAGCACTATAGATAAAATGCTACTTTCAAATGACTTGTATTGCATTAAAGTATACAATAGATTAAATAACTGAAATGTGTAAACTGAATTATCGTGTGTTGAACTGATGAATGCATATACATCAAACATCGCTCCTGTAGCCATGTCATAATACCTGTAATTCATGTTGCATTAACACAGGCACGCTTTTGCAGTAAGGAAATGGTTAATCATGAATGACATCACAGTTAGGTATTATTATGTAATGTCACTGCTTTGTATGGTATGGTGTAACTTATTGGTCCCAAGGGGGTTGGGGGAAGGGGTGGGATTTACTTGAAAAAGGACTTGTGTCCCAACCAGGCCCCTTTGCAACTAGGGAGTGTCATTTTGAAGTTGCAATGTTATCTGCCTGTTCCCTAAAGTAAATTTCAAACATTTGCATTTGTGGGTGTGTCCGTAAAGGGTTAAACAGGCCTTTCAGAGTCCCACCCATTCTAACAAGAAGCAGGAAAACAACGAGAGTTCAGCGTTCGTTCACTGGTATCTCCTTACTGTAGTTGTTGTTGTTTTTGTGTAATTTCCTTTTGTAAATTAGTGCGAACAGACAAAAAAAGAAAAACAGAAACCCAGGGCTGAAGCCAAATTTTGCAAACGGGTTTCAAAGGACCTTTGATCCCTGACAGAGGCGTCGGCCGCGGAGAGGAATGGCCGCCCCATTCACTCTGCTGGAGAGCGAGCTGAGCTGCTCCATATGCTGCGACATCTTCAGGGAGCCTGTGGTGCTGAGGTGCTCCCACAGTTTCTGCAGGGCCTGCCTGGAGCGCTACTGGGGGCAGTGTGTCCCCAGTGTGCGGCAGTGCCCTGTCTGCCGTCACGTGACACCCCTGACGGAGAAGCCGGTGCTCAACCTGGCCTTGAGGAACCTCTGCGACAACTACCTCCAGAAAGGTGAAGGACAGGGCAGCAGCCAGGGTGGCCTTGGAAGGGACCCGCAGTGTCCCCTACATGGTGAGCCCTTCAAGCTCTTCTGCCTGGAGGACAAAGTACCAATCTGCGTGGTGTGTCAAAGTTCAAAGGCACACAAGACCCACGAGTGTAGCCCCATAGGAGAAGCTGTCCTGGAATGCAAGGTGAGACTCTGTAGAGCTCATGTGTATAGATACAGCGGGAACAACACAAACCTGCTCATCCGGCAAGGCGGCGTCTTTGGTCTTTACCTCGGATGACGACACTGGATCTTCCGTCACTTGAGGAAAATCTGTTATAGGCACTATGAGGGTAAACAAATATTAATCCAACAACTTGATCAGCAGAACAATTTCTTATCAATTGTCAGCATGCCAAAAATATAAATTCACTTCCCCCAAATATGTATTGTTTCCTTGAATACAGTGAAAGCTTTTACTGTTTCCTAATGTGTATTTCATTGTTTCTCAGTCGTGCCAAAACGAGTATGGTGTAAGTGTGGTGTAACTAGTACAGACTTGCTCTCTATACTATGTGGGCTAGACATAACAATCTCAATCATCCGATTGTGCTGTTTCTGTTCAGGAGGTGCTTCGGGCAGCCCTCGGGGTCTTGCAAGGAAAGTGGGAGGCTTCCGGGAAAGTGAAACAGACCTTTGAAGAAGAAGTAGTACATATAATGGTAACAGTGAATTTGCAAAGACCAGACACATAAATTCACAGGAAAATAACCCCTTTAAAGACATTAAAAGCCCCAATCTTAGTTACTCTCACCTTGCAATAATCTACAAAGCAAATACATTATTAAGCTTCTGTCCACTAAATTTTTAACCTGTACCTCTAATGACCCATACTCAGAGAAAATCGGACCTTCATTATCCAGCTACCTCACCACTCTAAAAGGGATACCCATCGTTGGCGTCCCAGGACGAGCGGCCTGAAGCTCCTTGTCCTGTTTCAGAACCAGGTCCTGCACACGGAAACACTGATCAGAGCGGAATTTGAGAAGCTCCACGCTTTCCTGCGAGCCGAGGAGGCGGCGAGGATGGCCGTCCTGAAGAAGGAGGGGGAGGCGAAGGCGCTGAACTTGAACAGCCAGATCAAGGAGATGACAAGAAGCATGTCAACCCTCTCCCACTCCATCGCTGTCATAGAGGAAGAGCTAAGAGCGGATGATCTGACTATTCTACAGGTGAATACCTTATTATTTATTATCTATCCATCCATTATCTGTACCCACTTATCCTATTCAGGGTTGCAGGGGGTCCGGAGCCTATCCCAGAGGCTATGGGTGGAAGGCAGGGAACAACCCAAGACCGGGTACCAACCCATCGCAGGTCACATTCACACACCATTCACTTCCACACCATACACTCACACACCATACACTCACATAGGCACACCTATGGGCAATTTGGTGACTCCTATCAGCCTCTGCATGTTTTTAGACTGTGGGTGGAAAACGCAGTACCCAGAGGAAACCCCATGATGGCACAGGGAGAACACGCAAACTCCACACACATGGCAGAAACTCGAACCCAGGTCCCAGAGGAGTGAGGTGATAGTGCTAACCACTGCACCACTATGCCGCAATATTATTACTATTGTTAATTTGAATAGGACTGTCATCTGTGCCTTACAATGGGTTGGCCCACCGTCCTGAGTTATTCCCTGCCTTGTGGCCATAGCTTCTAGGCTCTGATGCTGTGCAGGACAACTGGAAATGGAAAATGGATGGATGGATGGATGGATGCCACCAGCACCCTTGTAATAGTATTTCAGTCCTTTTCCTTTTCGTGTTCCCTGTTGATGAGTGTAAGCTATACAGATTTCCTAACCTACAGTATTTCTTGTCTCTCAGAATTACAAGACAACAGAGAAAAGGTATACAAACTCCTTGCCTTACTGTTATTTTTCTATGCACTGTAAGTGCTGGATCTGAGCTTTTACTAGACCTGATCCACTCTTTATGGATGCAGTGTACAGTGCACAACCCAAGAACCAGTGGTGTTATCTGGAGCACTTGTCAACGTGGCTTCCCACCTGGACTCCCTGAAGTACCAAGTTTGGAAGAAGATGCTGGGGACTGTGCAGTACCGTGAGTGCTGGGGGTCCAGCTTCAGATGGAGGGAATGGGCTGGGTATGGAGAATAAGGCTGCATTGTTCTAGGTCATCTGACCTAGAGATTCCCCTAACAAAGACCACTACAGATGGCTTACAAGTGTTAGAGGTCAGGTTAAGGCTCATGGCAAATCTGTGAGCCAGATGACATTTTGCAATTTACAGGCACGAATAGGCCTGTATGTACTTCTGGATATATCACGATATGGTGTATTTTAACACATGGATTGGGGTGGAATTTAGTGGACTAGATTGGATTGGAATACACTAGACTGGATTGGAATGCACTAGAATGGAATGGAATAAATGTGCTACAGTCAGTCAAAGGTAGCATTTTGCATGCGTCTGGAGTAAACGACATGTAGCTGCTCTCTGTCTCTGTCTGTTCAGACCCGGTGATCCTTGACCCCAACAGTGCAGCACCGTGGCTCGTGCTATCCGAAGACCTGACCAGCGTGTGTAAGGGGAATGAAAGGCAACGGCTCCCCAACAATCCAGAGCGGTTCAGCCTGGACGAGGTCGTGCTGGGAGCATGCAGCTTCCGCTCTGGCGAGCACTGGTGGGACGTCGAGGTTGGTGACAGCGCAATGTGGGTTGTGGGTGTGGCCAAGGAGTCGGCCAGCAGGAAGGAGAAACAGTTCTCCATCATCAAGAACGGGTACCTGACTGTGTACTACTACGAGAACATGTACTTTGCGGGGACCTCACCCCCCACGCAACTCATCCTAACAAAGAAACCCTACGTGGTTCGAGTGCAGCTGAACTGCGACAGGGGACGGGTCATCTTCTCAGACCCCAGCGACAACACGCCCATCTACACGTTCAAGCACACGCTTACTGAGGAAGTCTACCCTTACCTGTGGGTGGGCTGTAAGGAACATCCTCTACGATTACTGCCTGTCCCAGTGTCCATAACACAAGCACAAGTGTCCGGTGCAAGAAGCTGGTTTTAAACCTCCATTGCACATCCTTCCTTTAAACATGAAAATGAATGATATTCTCTAAACCACATTTCATTAATAAATCTAACATTGTATTTAGGATTTCTACTCTTTGCACATCTCTGCTGTTATTTTCATTTTAAAATTTATACTGTATGTGTCTATCAGAATTAAATCAATATGTAACAAAAAACAGCTTTTATTGTACTCATTTAAATATATGATTCTGATTTTAAAGTGTCACTCATAGAGTGAAAATACCAGTTTAGTTTTGACAGTATAATACCATCTGAACAGGATGCAAACGGATTGTTAGAAATTTGAACACCTCATCTTGGAAAGAATATATTAAAAGTTGTAAAATTAAATAAAATATGTAAATCTGTGTAAATAAATGATAGTTGTGGCATCACACACACAGGAAAAAAAAAATATGGTCATGTGATTTAAAAGAAATGAACGTCACATTCTTTGGTGTCAACAGGTAGCTGGATTAATACCTGTATTTCCCAGAATCACGTGTGAAACATAATAAAGCAAAACAGATGGCAACTTGGCAAGAGATCAAATATTACACCACAAGCTGCGGGACAGGCACCAGAACGACAGGGAAAACGAAACAGCGTGAAAACCCGGCAAGACTTTCTTGGTAATTATTAATGTAAATTATGGAATGAGTGCCAGCGTTTCTGACTATTAAGTGTAATCCTAGATAACGAAGGCGAAAGTATAACTTCGAAATCCCGCGTCTGAACTTTGACACTTGGCTGCAATGATAATTGTAGTTCTTCCTTTTTGAATGATAAAAACGCACAGTAGAGCTTTATGTATCATAAAATTCGCATTTCCCACAGAACAGCATGTTTATCACGCACATTCATTAGTCGAAGGTCGAGGAGGTTGTTCCGTGCTTTCGTATAAACGTAAGCAATATCGCATCAGTAAAATAAAATGTAGGGAACATCCACGTAACACAACCGGATTTCCCGTCGCTTGCGGAGCGAGTGATGATGACACATCATAATCGGAGTATAACTACATACCGTTTGTTATAAGTACTTTCTGACACAACAAAGACACGGTACGTACCTTATAAAACTGAAAGCAAAAGCGGAAGACGTATGCTGCCGACGACAATCGTAGCACAAGAACAGCAGAAATAGTTTAACGGGATAATCCTAAGGATCGTTTTATTTCTGATACATTTTTGCTTTATTAACAGAACTTAAATTAATGACGCTGTCGGAATCGGAGCTGTTGATGCTGCTGTCGCCGGCGAAAGTGTTGTTTTTCTTCTCGATGTACAAGCAGAAGGGATAAAACAGGTAGCTACGTTTTAGCAATTACTTCAAACTAACTTAAGTAAACAGTAAAACTGCATGTTGTGTTTTTTGGCTCGTGGCTTCTCGATCTTATTTAGTTACTCTGTATAACGTTTGAAAGTTGGTGTTTTTGGTTGTTTTTTAAATAATTCAGAATAAGTGTAGCGAACAGGGGAATTCTTATGTGATGAGTTTAAAAAAACCCCCCAATGACTCATGCTCAGGCTTGCAATACAAATATTACATTTAACCATTTAGATCGATAGATCGAAGCTGTGCGTGTATATTTATTATACACACGTATATAATTTATTTGTGTATGTCATATATGTATACGTTCATCTGACATATTTTGAAGTGACTGTAAATGTAAAAAATAAAAGCTGGTAAGGTTCCTCTTTGATTCTCCGCAGTCTCCCCCCGACACTCTTTAAACCAAAACAATGGCTGGCGAGGTGCCCTTGAAAAAGAGAAAGGTGGAGACTCAGTACACCAACCAAGAAGGGCTGGCCAAGCCCATGGTGATCACCGTCTTTAGCCCCAGCCAATTGGTGCTGCAGATTCCAGCACAGACCAACACCAGCCTGCCCGTGTGGCAGTTAATCCACACGGGCCAGGTGGAGGTGGAATGGAGCGAGGCACCCTACAACATCAACATCCGCATCACCCCTCTGTATCCTCAGGCTGGATCCCAGACTCTCACCAAAACTTCAGCTACGGACCAACTGGTGCCGGTCCATCAGGTACCAAAACCCTTCACCCTGCCGCCAGTGTCAGCCGAACCTCAGCCCCAGTCTGTGGTGCCACCCCAGTTTCAGACTGTGGCCATATTACCAGCTCAGACTGTCACCCTGTTTCGGTCTTTGGATGGAAGCCACTTACAGCCCCTCCGCCCCCCCATACCCTCTGTCGACCGCGTAGACCCAGCCACCTGCCCATCTCAACCCCTGCCCAGGAAGGAATGGGTCCAACAGGCCTACTTCCACACCCGCCCCCGGGAAAACATAGACATCTGCGACAACTTCCTCTTGGGCTACTGTCCGCGCCGGTCCGAGTGCCCGCTGCACCACACCCCTTACCCCTTCCACTGGCAGATCCGGCGCCAGGACACCCACCAGTGGATCAGCACCTCTCACTCGGCCCAGCTCAGTCTGGAGCGGCTGTACTCCAACAAGGAGAGGGAGAGCGTCAAGCTGAGGGAGGAGTGAGTACGGCGTGTTTATTTAAACCAAGCCATCAAACGTGGGGGAGGGGGGTCGTGGCGGTCCGTTAGAAAAAGATTTTAGAATTTAAAGACTAATAAGGGAAACGTAACTGGGTTCAGATCCCACCACCACCCTGATGAGCAAGACTGGACTTACGCATTCACTAACCTGGGCTGAAGGCAGGGCCTATGTTTGTTAGTAAAGAAGGATGGATGGACGGATGGATGGATGGATGGATGGATGGATGGATAAGGGGAATAAGGTATCCAAGCAAACCCCAAACAGTCTATAGAAATGATTTTAGCGTAATGGGATGGGATGAAGGAATGGTGCGATTACTCTGTATATCACAACGAACAGCAAGCATCATCATCGAGGTACATTTGATTTATTTCACAAATGCTTCAGTCCAAAGCCACATACAGAGGACACTATCAGCAATCAGCAGTCAAGTTAAATAATTAGATGTGCAGCTTGGCTAAGCTTTCAGTGGCTGCAACGTAGTTTCTTCATTTTTATAAATCAGTTTTCTAGAATTTCTGTATTTAGAAACATAGGAAATTAGCATATAGTTTATCAACATTCTGTGAAAAATGTATAGGAGTAAGACTTAAGAGGATTTACAGAATTAGTCTGGAAAATGCATTAGACCAGTATGAAAAATTTAGTGCAGTGAAGCATTTGTAAGGTAGGTCTCATATTTTGTATTGTAAGTCAGGTGAGGTTCCTAGTCTCAGAATACAGTGAGCAGATTATGGTTGATACAGACAGACAACGGGGACCTGTTTTTTATGACTGGGGCTGTTTTTTTATTACTGAATTAGAAATTCACACAGAAGCTACTTCCTTGCTAATTCACACACACCAAAATTTAGGGTATTCCCTTAGCTGCCAAAATACATTGTGTGTTTAGCTGTAGCTGTTTTAGGGGCCATTTAAGGACATGGACCTTTTCAGGTCATTGATTCTCACCTGAATTAGAACAGAAAAAAAATCTACTAAAAATCCAGTCAGATGTAGTGTGTAAACAAGTGTTGGAGATTAGTCCAAGCCTCAGTGGTAGAACCCAGTACTGTTCCTGTTCATCGTACATATCGAGTTTTGTTGACTTTACAGGACAGAAGAGTTCACCCTGAATTTTGACACAATGCAAATTGAAGATTCAGATAAATATGATTTAGCCAGAAGGCTCTCCAACACCAGCGACCCATTGAAGAATCCACACTTTCCCACAGAGTGGAACGTGTACTGGTGGGATAACTGCCGCTGGGAATGTTACAAGAAAGTAAGCTCTTTACGTAGCCATCTGTTTGTGACATCCAACTTCAGATTCTCATAGATAATACCTCTTTTTTAAGTAATCCCCCAAAGGACTGGCTCCTTCTCATCTGAACTTCTGTTCTTGTTTGTGCCATTGTGGAAGGGAAGTTAATGGTGGAATCATTTTTGACTGTTGCCATGTGATTTACAGGACATAACAAAAGAACTGGTGACCAGAATGAGAGCAGGAGAGTCCTGTTGCAGGTTCATTATTGGGAAGCAGCAGTACGAGGTGGATTTTAAATACCTTACCCAGGAGAACCTCACCACCAATTTCATACGCAGAGTACGATGCCGCCCTACTTTCCGTTCTCCCTTGTCCATCAAATCAAACCTCAGGTATTGGTTTTACCTTCATTTCATGTTCTCACTTTTGGTCTGACTAATGGATGACCAGTAGAGAACAATTATGTTTTGAGATCTGTTCTGCTCAGATGTTATTGAGAACATCGTACTAATCAGCCTTCTTAGGTGTCTCACATGCTCTTCAAATTATCTTCAGAACTGTCATCCTGAGTGAGGCTCCAGATTCCAGTTGTCAGAACTACCCCAGCTTTAGCGTGGACCCTCTGGAAATGTTCACCAGCTGGTACCCACCTGTATGGACTCCAACCCATGACCAGGATGTCAACCTGATAGAGGTACCGTTTGGGACAGAGGCCTATCACCAAGTCCACAGGCTGTTTCACAGAACTATGTCCGAGACTAAAATGGAGATCGTCAGCATAGAACAAGTCCAGAATGTCTTTCAGTGGGACAAATATCGCAGGTGAGTTTAAGTCTTAGTTAATCCCGTTTGGCTGAGTTGTTGTTTGAAAGAATAGAAGGAAAAACATCAGCTAATGTGTTAGTTTGGATGAAAGTATCTGCTCTGAAAAGACATCCAAATGAGTATTGTCTTGGAGCACTGTTGCCTCACACCTTTGGGACCTGGGTTCAAGTCTCCTGCAGGATTCCATGTGTGTAGAGTTTGCATGTTCTCCCCGTGTTGTTGTGGGGTTTCTTCTGGGTGCTCTGGTTTTCCCCCCACAGTCCACAAACATGCTGAGGCTGATAGGAGTCACCAAATTTCCCGTAGGTGTGCCTGGATGAGTGAATGATGTGTGATGAATGGTGTGAGTGTGCCTTCAATGTGTTGGTGCTCCATCCTGGGTTTTCCCCTGCCTTGCACTTGTAGCCTCTTGGATAGGCTCCAGATTCCCCACGACCCTGAATATTTATAGAAGTGGTTATAGGAAATGGATGGATGGATGGATAGAGGATTGTCTTGGGCTACATGTCATAAGAAGACCTGCATTGTGATTGGCTTGGGACCACTGGCAGCACAAAACCAAATGCTAAAAATGTTATGAGTTACTACTAATGCTGCCCTCCATCCAGGCAGAAGCAGCACATGCACGACCGCAGGCTGGACCAAGGAGGAACCCTGGAGATGCACCTCTTCCATGGCACCACTGAGGATGCTGCCAAAGACATCTGCTGGAACAACTTTGACCCACGCGTCTCTGGGAAGAACGGAGTGGTGTATGGTCATGGGAGCTACTTCGCCCGGGATGCCAGTTACTCTAATGACTACGCAAGGGCGCCCTCTCCTGGGGGTTTACAGCACATGTTCCTCGCCAAGGTTCTAGTGGGCAACATGAGCCTGGGAAAACGGAAATACTACCGCCCCCCCCAACTGAAAACCAGTATGAGCAAGTATGAGTCGTATAACACGTGCGTCAACCATTTGGACAATCCCTCCATCTTTGTGGTATTTGACAGCTGCCAGTGCTACCCTTACTACCTCGTAAAGTACAGGGCACTGTCTGAGGTTGTCGACGTTTACAAGTGAGACTAGCTTCGAACATTCCATAAAAGACTAAATCAGCCATGACACTGGGTGAACAGCACAACTCATGTCTGCAACAAGCTGATTGAAAGACAAATGTAGTAGCATTACTGCAGAGTAACTGACTTGTAACGGGCTGAGTGGACCTCTAAGCCTTGGCAAAGACTGTGTTCTCTGGTGCCACCTATAGGCCATTAGTGATATTACAATTTTACTGCTAGGCACTAGTTTTCGCTATTTAGTAGTATTCCAGTGGGTAGTACAAGCAAAGGAGGATATGGGCTATAAATTATACTGGAAAAAAGGAAAGCATTGCTATAAAGGAACACTGTGGCCTCATTATCTTAATGGGCCAAACCTCAGAAGTATAGTAGCAGCCATCAATAGTGTTAATGGTTGTTTTCAGTGCCCACTATGTATTTCTCAGAACTGTACGTCACTGACAAATGAGATACTGTTACAAAATTAACTGACTTGGTTTTTAGCACTGCTCCTTGTCACTGTAAATGCTGTTGCAGTGGGTTCCCATTTTACAAAAGCTTAAAATGCATAACTTTCTTTAAATTATATGGCGTGCCGTGAGTCACAAATCAGTTATGCCGTTTTCATTTTTCTGTGAGCAAAAATGTTTGAAATATGTAAAATTTGATTTGCATTCTGGACACGTGTGTGAAGTGAGGACCCTGTGCAGTTCACCGCTTCTTTTTAGCTTTGGTATTATTTATCAAACTGAAACGTTACTGGACCAGCCGTTCTCTTACAGTCCCCGACCTGTTTCCACTGAGGGCAGGGTAATGGCTGCTTGTGGATCGGGCTCCTGCCTTTTCAGGTGGGTGTATTACTCTCAGGCCTCGATATGTTTTTGTCTGTATGTCGCCTGAGTGAAGGGGAAGCACCTGACGCCTCGCTGTATTCGCATATAGAAGAGAGTGACTGTCAGCTGTACTGTACATCAGCTTAAACAGCGTCCATCCAAGGAGTGAAATCAAGAGGAATCAGGTTTCTGAATAGTCACTCCCTTTCTAAATAAAATCATGTTTTTATACAGCCCAAGAGCACTGGTGGAATATTTATATCTTTTTTTTGATATGAAGAAAAACCCTTCGAGAAGGGTATTTATGCAGATAATATGCAAATAAAACAAGCTGGCTCTGACAGATATAGACAGAGTGTTAACTCATATTGCCAAACTGCTCATATGGAGATATCAGTCCATCCGTTCATCCATCCCTTATCTAGTACAGGGTTGTTGTTGAAACCTGATACATTTCTCAAGTCGTTACATCGTTAGGACCATAAACAGGATGACCCGGTAGTTCCTGGTCATCGGTGTTATACGATCATTACGTTAAGGTATTTGCTTGCAGTCCAAAATATCCTGACACTGAACTCATGCCCATGAACCCAATAGAAGCCCAGCCAGAATAAATAAAGTTGTTGAATTAACTTCCTTATTTTGGATAATGCTGCGACCTGCGATTTCAGCATCCAAGTGGACTGGAAAGGGAGATGGGGGAAGGGGGTGTCGGTGAGATGAATAACACCATTACACATGTTCGCGGAGAAAAACAAAGCGCCTTTACAGATGAAATGTCGCATTACAAAAAAGTGTTCTTCAAAACCCTGCACTGTACAAATGTACCCTTTTACAAACCAGTTAGAAACTGTATGCATCCCACTGGATCTCTGAATCAGGCCAGAAGCTGTACTTCCAGCTCCACATATTGCACTTACAAATCAGACAAAAAGGTCACGTCAGGAATCAGTCAGAATTGAAATCGAAACACCAAATATTCTTTGCTTCACCACAGGAAAACAATGCAAAAAGCTCACTGGATAGCTATGTAACAGAAAAAAGTGCTTTTATGGTGAAAGATGTACGCTTTTATTCTGAATGCTGTTAAATCAAGTGAGTGCCAAGTAAAGAGGTTAATGCTAAAGCACTCTGGAGTTTAAAGGTCACCCTGTTTCACTAACGGTCCTGTGATGCACTTTAAACCAAATTCGGTATTTGGTATTGTGCTTAAATAAAGCTTCGACGATCAGAAGACCCACGCGTCTCTGGAAAGCAATCACTGCCACACATTCTTTAGACCTTATCCAAAATAATGTCAAAATAATGCCAAATAACTCACATGAATTAAAAAAAAAAAACAATTTAAAAAGTAAAGGTAAAATTGACTAAAATTTGACAACATTAATGATAAAAGACAAAACGAAATTAAGATATTTTTTTAAATCTCATGCGATGGACAGGCTAAATTGTTCCCCGAGTCATGGTTAGATTATTATAGCCTGTAAATAACAGTTCCCTTTCCACCCACAAGGTGGCAGTCAAGAAACAAAACAGAATAAAAAGATAATCCAAAATCACAAAAACACTGAAATATAATAATTACAAATTTAAAAAATACATTTTTTTACTTTTTTTTTTTTTTTTAAACATGATTCCAAATCTTATGACAATGGTGCCCTCTGTGCCTGTTCTCCAACCATTAGATCGCATTGCTGCTGTTTAGCTGCATGGCCAGCAGGGGTCATGATTGCCAGGAAGCCACTTTAACAGCTGCAGCAGAGGTGCTAGAAGGTGATCAGTGGATGGCAGACCACGTCGCCTTTTGAAGAGGGCTGGTTTTTAGGGGGAACCGTATCGGGGGGGAGGACGTGAGAGAGAGTGGGGGGCCTGTCATTCGCAGGCCAGTTTGCTGTCGAAGCTGGATAGGCTGATGGCGAAGGCCTGCAGTGCACACATGGGGTAGTTGTAGTCCAGTGTGAAAATGTCCTCTGCCACTCGGCCGAACTGCATTACGATGTAATCCGCTGTCGGGGAGGGGGAGGGGGAAACAGGCGTTTCAAAAAAGCTTCAAGAACATTAAACTACAGCTCTACTCCAAAACACTGCGCATGTACACACTGGCCTTAATGTAAAAAACACATCTTTACCGTCAATCTTGAGATCTTAATGAAAAAATAACACCTACTCAAATCTGAACCATTTGCAGAACATGAGCGAGTATGTGGCTCAAGAGGTTAGAATGTTGTACTGGTGATCAGGTGGTCACTACTTCTAATCCCTATTGCTCCAGGCAATGGTTAACTCTACTTTTCTGGTCTTGGTATGTTGCTTAGGGTCAAAGCTAAATAAATGTATGTATGCATGTCCAAGCTGACAGTTGGTTATCGACAGTATGTTAGTCTGGACCACTGGTTGCCATGGGGGGCGGGGGGGACGCTTACGATCGTTGTCATGGACGATCTGGAAGTTCTTGACCGAGGCCTGAGTGACACGCCCGTGGAAGTTGAGCACGTAGGACTGTGTGTCGTCGTTCCAGACGGGTGCCTTGTTGTGCAGCTCGATCAGGCTATCCAACGAGTGGTTCTGCCACTTGGCCAGCAAGCTTTCCTGTTCCTGCAGATACAGACCTGATGCATCATTTACTCAGCAGATGATCGAATACCACACAGTTAAGCTCACAAGGAGGACTTCAGGTAGCCATTAAATCTGCGACCGATCCAGAAGAACACTAGGTGACTAAAAAGAATGAAAACCAGCAAACCAGAAAAGCAGCAGATCTCCTCCACAGACGGACTAGGGCACTTACGCTGGCCGGCCGCACTGGCACCCTCTCGAAGCTCATGTTCATGCCAGGGATGATGACGGTCATCTTCCGGGGGCCCTTGAAGCCCAGCACATTGGTCTCCTGAAAAGACCAAGACCCCATCAGGCAACTCCACAGATCCCGAACTCCTGAGATGAGGTGACGCCTATAGATGACACTTCTCAACTTCATTTCAGCAATACCCCATGACATCTGAAGAGTAAACATGAATCTCCTCTGACAACCATGAGAACCACCAAGTCATTAGCATTAAACTGCATATCTGCCTGTCAGCCTTTTTCAGCCATATTGCATAGGTTAGCATCTGTACCCTGCATATTCTCTAAGGGTAAGCATCATCTCAAAGATCCAAGAGCAGTTCCCCTTGAAGCCACAATCTTTTGGCCTTCTACCCTTTTTCCAGTGTCTCTCCACCCAGTCCCGGCGGACCCCCAGACAGCCCACATTTCTGCTCCCTCCTACTTCCCAACATACCTGTACCAGGAATTCAGTGTTCTTGATTGGCTGAGAGCTGGGGGAGAGCAAAAATGTGGACCGGGGGACCCCCGAGGACCAGGCTGAGAAACACCGCAGTTGCCCCTTGCTGCCTTTATGTCCGAATGTAACTCTGCTGCACTCACGTAGCAGATGGCGGCCAGCTCCTGACGCGTGTTGCTCTCTTCCAGTAAAGCTCCAGGCATCTTGGCTGGGTTGGTGCCGTTGTCGTACACCGTGAACTTGGTCCCCATCAGGTTGGACCTGGGGAGTAATGGTGGGGGCAGACAGACAGTTTTGCGTCAAGCAGCGGACTCTGAATGCATCCCACCCTGACTCACCCAGGAAGAAGGTGCCCCCCATCTACCTCAGCTTCCCGACAAAGCTCTCGCCTTCTCGGGACAGGTCCGTAGCGTCCACTGAGATCAGGTAGTTGGACGTCTTGCTCTTCTTCCTCTTCCTGCCTGCCAGAAGGAAAATCTTAAGGAGAAAGACAATAAATATGAGATGATACAGGCATTCTGAATACATTCTGCCTGTCAGTATAGAAAGAGGACATACATTTTTATTGTAATCATTAAATAACTTAGTTTTAATCCAAGCAGACTTACATAAATCACAGCTATACTCTTAAAAATTTTTCGGTTAAATAAAAACATTTTTATTTAAAAACTACCATCCAGACACAGATCCACTTCCTAAACTACTGCGCCACCTGCTGGTCACTCTGACTCCATCAGAAAAGAAGCCCCGCCCCCCAGTCTTTACCCTCCTTCCGTCCTCCTTCTCCATGTGCATAAAGTACGTGGGGTACAGGCCGCGGTCCATGCCCTTCTTGTCGCGTGTGATGCGGCACTTCACCGTGACGCCGCGGGGCGCTGGCCGCAAGACAAAGTCCTCCAGGTTGTCGACCTCGATGGTCGGAGCCTCCGCTGTGGGCGACCCGGGGCCCACACACTCCTGCAGTTGAAGGCGGAGTCGAAATATGTCAGTCATTAAATATAATAGTCATATCAATGTGAAATAACAACCTATTCTAAATCTTTTTTTTTTTTTTTTACAAATTTATCTGAATGAATGACTGGTTGGACTCTCTCACCTTGCACCTCCTGGGAGAAAAGCTTAGAGGTGCCCTCCTGTGCTCATAAGTACTATAGCTGTGAATCAAGACTGAACATCTGAACCAATGAGCTTTGCATGGGGAGGTGAGGTCACGGTGAATTGGGAGGGCTTACGGTGTTGGACTTTGCACTGGAGGCCGAGGCAGGCCGGGGGGTCTCCGTGCTGGGGGACTGGGACCGGGTGTTCTCTTCATCTTCCTCTTCTTCATCACTGGCCTCGTCGTAGTTCATGCTGACGGAGATACCTGACCAATTTGGGGCGTGAGGAGGGGGAAAAGGTGAGAAAATACCAAGAGGTTAAGGAGATGTGGCACAAGCCTTAAGTAGGTGCATGTTAGATGACTTTCACACCAGAGGGCAATGTTTACTGGCGATCCATGATGGGATAATACCAATTTCTGCTACGAACCATGCCGTCATGATGCCTTCATGGGATAATAATCTACTTCTCACAATCTTTGACCGAGGAGGCATTTAAGGTCAATGTTCCATAATAAATTCAAAGTGAAATCTTCACAAACAAAATCTGTGACTCATCACTCCTTCTTATCCCCACATGACAGTGAGAAAGGAACAGGTGATGACCCTGGGGACAGAGAGAGAGCTGGTACCGCTGACATACGGCTTTAATGGACAGGCCGTGTCCTGGCGGAGTGTGACATCACCATTCCTCTTCGTACCAGAAATATACCATGAGCCAAGCGGCTGAGGTCTCAGTTCAGGGGGTTGTCACTGTGTTTTTTAAAGTTTGACATTGTTTATAAACACGATCCCATACAGTGCAGTTTCTCCCTGGCAGACAGTGGGATCCATTTCCCCCTGGGGGAGGATCCTCTTGCTCATCACAGGTGGGACTTCTGACCTCATCCGTCCGTTCCTGGGTGAAGTCAGCAAGTGTGGAGGTGGGGCTTTGCTGGTCAAGAACCTAAAGCAGGGGTCACCAAGTCCGGTCCTGGAGGGCTACTACCCAGTAGGTTTTCTATCCTACCTGGCTTCTGATGAGCCACACTAGTTCTCAGGTAAATACCAGGAGCAGGTGTGGCT
>JAODJU010000062.1:25093832-25107474 GCA_026776725.1 Gnathonemus echidnorhynchus | reverse complement strand
AACGAGTACCGATCGAGTTATAAAATGTGATGATCGGCCGATACCGATCTTCGGCCGATCGATCGGAGCATCCCTACATTATATTAAAGATAACCAGGAAAACAGCTAGTCTGCTCACGAAACCACAAGCGACTAACGACATAAGCAACTTAGGACCACTCACACAAAGTACCAAAATTTAAAAACAAAAAAGTAAAATGTATGTAAAAAATTTTGGCCAGCTGTGCTACCCTACCTAATGCATCACATGTTAACTATCACAGGGAAGTACAGTGAATGCTACAATAAATGTTAATAAAAATGAGAAACTACAGAAACATGTACAAAAATGTCTAAAAAGTCTATTGAATGTGTGAGGTCACTGGTATGAGCAGTACAGGCCTATGCAATCAGAGACGTCTCCCCGTCCCAGAACACCGACGAAAACGTAAAGAATCTCAGCAATGTGTGGCGGACAGTGAGTTTGGGTTTCGTGAGCTATTTTGATTAGGTTAAGACTTAAAAAGTAAGAAAAAAAATTGTGTTTAACTGCAAAATTATTATACACTACAGGCCAGAAATTTGGGCCCACCCTTTTCAAAAAAATAAATGATACACTGCTTTTTCAAACTCTTATTACAAGAAAATATTAGAAAAACAAATGTAACTGACTGTAACGATTTACTGTGCTTTGTAAATGCAATTTAATGAATGTGAGTGCTTAACCACGAGTTTCACCAAAATAACCACCCCATGCCTTTATCACAGCGGCACAGATTCACAGCATCTATTCCATTTTTGGAAACTCTCCCAGCACCTTTTCAAGCAGGCAAACAGTTCTGTGTCATTTGCTAGACGCTCATATTAAACATGCTGGTCCAACTTGTCCCATGGATGGACTTTGATCCGTCCACAAGACCTGCTCCCAGTCCTGAATACTCTATTGTTTGTGCCGTTTACCCTATAGTAGTGAAGTAAAGGTCTTCTGGCAGCAACTCAACCACGCAGCCCAACTGCTCTGTCTTTGCTTGACTGTAGAGATACCGGTTTTCCTCTGTTCACATCACTCACAGCCCTCAGACCATTACAGTCACCTTCCAATTTGTTTTGCACGTCACAACTAAATGTTGATCTTCTTTTGATGTCACTTTCTTTGCCCCAAACCATTTCTGGTCACTGTTGCTTCCTCTCAGGCCTTCTCTCTATAAACAGTAGATAATTCCACGCTTAGACACATTTAACATTCTGGCCATTTGACGATGAGAGAACCCTTCTTCATTTAAAATTTCGATTTGAGCCCTCAATTGTTCAATCGTTAGCTCTGCCTTTCTAACAGTTACAAGCATAAAAATAACAAATATCTATCAAAAATTCTGACTTATCAGTTGTGATACAGTGCAACAGAAGATTGAAACGAGGAGCAGACAGTGCATTAAACCTCTGGCAAACTGATCTGGGACAAGGCAGACAATTGGCTATCGTTTAGTTTATTAAGACGCAATCAAGATAGGCCAATCAAATCAAATAAAGTTGTGACATTAGTAAATAAAATTCCAACACAAAGTGAATGTCAGTGCAATAGAGACAGACCTGATCTATCTTCTACAAAACCAATAGTTTCAGCCTTTGTGGCTAAATAATGTGTTACTACAAGCTATGAAATACTGAAAACCAGTCAGTTACATTTGGTTTAAGTATTTCTAATATGTTCTTGTAATAGAAGTCTGACAAAGCAGCATATCATTTATTTATTTTTTTAATCTGAGGGGGGCCTGTAGTCGTAAGTCAGGGACCCAGTCGTAAGTGTGTTGGAATTGATACTTATAAAATGTAAGCTGAAATTTCAAGGCAAAATTTACAGCAACACAGTGTAAACCCTACATTATCATGCATTTAATATGCATGTATAATATTTTATATAGTTTGCATTACTTTTACACATGTTCAACATCCAAAATGACCAAGCAAGTGGGCAGTCCACTTCAATTGCGCTGAAATATGATTTCAAAGGGAAAACCTTTTATAACACAGAAAGGACTATGTATTACTACGATGTGCAATGTGGAATATCAGGTTTGGAATATTTTATGTTTGGGGGGGGCTTAGTCAGAGCCATTTTCACAATTCTGCAAGGCACTAGATTCAAAGGGAGGGGGCTCATTCATGCAGAGAAAACAAACAGGAATGGAACAACTGCAGAGGAATGCATTTCCGGCAATTTGGCCAAATACGGTCGTCAAGCTCCACTTACAAAAGGAGGGCGGAATAACAGAAAGCTGACGCTATCCCCCCCCTCGTCCCAAAGAAACAGTCACATGTCCTCATGCACTCTCATGTCGCAAACTGACCAGGCAACGGTGACCAGAGGGTCCCAGCTGGCTGACACCTGTTCTCAATCTCAATACCCAACACCACGTGCTTCCCTGAAGGTCGACTCAAGAAACTTCTAGGGAATTTATTCATTCCCCCCCCCCCCCCCGCCTAATCAGAGGAAGCCACACTGCAGGGGACATACGCTTATCAGAAAACCATGTCAGCTGTGAATAAAATGCTAATTTTTTCCCTCTCACAGTAGTGTTCTGAGAGAAAGCACACTGTGTGACATCTAAAGCCTGCAAAAAAACAAGAACAGATAGAAAAATGCGAATACAGTCAGGCAGTTATACATTAAAACAATGTTCCTGAAAATAAAGCTAAAACTTTCCTTTTACTTAAAAAAAAATACATGCGCTGAGAGTACAGTAAGACAAATAAAATCCCCTTCAGCTTCCAGCTACTTACATAACTTGTAACAGCCCTGCATTCAGTCAAAAAAAGCAGGGTCTCAACATTCACAGATGTTCAGGGGATGAGGCAAATGACAGCCAAACGCAGAACATGACTATGAATCTAGGATGGCAATCTTTCAGAAGATCCCTGCAAGCATGCATCTTTGGAGAAATATAGCAAGCATCTCTTTCACCTAGCTTCCATTATTTACGTGTCAGCTTAACTGAACAGTCAATGTTGGCCAGAATACCCTTCAGAATGAGGACTGACGTTGCTGACACATTTGGAACAAGCAGAGTGGTGCTTTCTGTTAGGTTCAGTAATAAACAACACAGAAACGTTTAACGCATCATTCTTGGTTCGGCCATCTTATTTTGCAAGATCTTTAACTGAACTGTACTGGTCCTTAAAAATCATCAAGTGTCATTATGATAATGACTAAAAATAACGATCACATATCTATTTATCCTGATCCTAACCCAAAAAAATGTTGCGCATATTAAATTAATCTGTATTAGCTTTACACATAATTATTCTTTTCATCTTTGAATATTTAGTATTAATAAGACATTCTGTTTCTTTCCAGAACATTTCACTTATTAGCACTACATTTACTTGTTTGCACCATGTGTACTGTCTTTGCACCTTGTCTGTTTGGCACTATGTTCTTGTTTCTATATGCACCAGAATTTCCCCTGGGATCAATAAAGTTAATCTTAATCTTAAACCAGGAGAAATGATGTCAAGTAGAAAGGTTGACCCAGGTTTTCCCAGGCTGGTTTCCTGCGCTTCGGACACTCGGCCCCGCTCGCAGCATCCCGGTAGAATCAGGGCCGCCGGACACCCTGTATCACCGGCAGCGCCGCACGCTCAATGGATTATTGATTGGCAGCAACCCGATGCTCTGATGGTCTGTTATCCCCTGTTGTTTAAATATTAACCTCGGTAACGGTAAACATTACCGCCAGACGAAGATGGAGAAGTTTCTACATTTCAAACGGCAAATTTGGCTTTGTTTACATCAACTTTTTTAAACTGAGTAGCACAGCAAAAGTATACACACCAGCATCCCCCCCTTTCTAAATAAATATACCGAAACATTTTAAACTACTTTATTTCTCCTAGTTAAGTTATGTGCTGACCCGAGTGCATCAGCTAGCGAATAAGATTTAGCTAACTTTCTAGAAGTTAAATGGACAGAGAGAGGGGTGCTGCTGAATAATCGTATTATGCTCAGAACTAACTATTATTTAAAAAAAAAAAAAAAAACCGGTAACAATTTATATTGAGCATACATATTTTATATATAGCAGTTTCTGGCGAAAGATGTGAAAAGACAGCTAATGTGCAAGCCATAGTCGCCCGCCTGCTTCCTGGGATCCAGCAATGTCCTCTCAGAAATCTAAGCAAGTCCGCGGACACCCCGCACTACATACATAAGGCACGTTGCTCCCAATAAAACATCGCCGATCTTTTTCTTACGTCACTAAACGAAGATTTTACACGGTATAGATTAAATAAACAACACTGGTCGACAAATTCCTACGTATCCATCTGTATTAGCTAGCTTACCTGATGCTGTAGTAACTCATGTTTATGCGCGGTTGCTATGGGTCCCCCAGCTGTTGGCCTCACTGAGCAGCGATCTGTAGTTGACGCTGAACGAATAAGTTCTTCAGCCCTGGTAACGGGACCAACATGCAACAGTCAGCCTCATTGGTCGGCAGGTTTTGTAGTTCCGTTGTGATTGGCTAAAAAAGTGGAATGGCTTCGTTTGGAGGCAACGGTGACGTATGTGCGATAGTCTTCCAGTTGACTGCACGGCACAGAAGCAAGTTTTCAAAAGATTAATTTTATTCTGTTTAAGAGCATGGATTTGCTTATATTCTGCTCTGGGAGCTGATTGCAATGGTCTTTAACTTAAGGTATTTCACAATCATTTACGAACGCACCTGTAAAACTAAGTGTTTAAATACGCTACCGCTAAACCAGTGTTCCCTTTCGTTTTGGCTAAAATCACATTGTAAAAATACTATCATTGTCAAGGGTTAGCGGTCAACCTGGCAATATATTATTTTACAGTGAGTTCCAGGCGTGAATGCGATATTTTATAAAGATTTCAGCGCAAATTATTTTAGCTATAAGAATTAGGTAAACCTTCATTGGAAAAATGATCCAACTCTGTATAGTAATAAAAATCGTGTAACATTTGAAAACCTTAATACAAATAAATGTGCAAACGTTCAAAAATCCAGAACAACAGTCCTTTTATTTAGTGGTCTGGATACATGACATTTTATTACAGGCTGATACTTGTTGATAAACCAGTTTTGCAGTCTGTTGACCAGGGAGAGAAAAATACATATTCACTGACAATAGACTATGAGTACAGGTCCATTATTACTTATTGATGGCTATCTCAGTGCTTGACAGTTGCCCTTGCTCCATGAGAAACCTCATCAGTCGTTTCCTCTTCCTCCAAGTAACCTTCACTCCATAGTCCTGTTCAGGGGTGTCCATCACTAAAATCTCTGCAGGCTGGTTATAAGATACCATTTCTGCTGAGTCTGGCAGCAGAAAATGGAGTTTGGAAGAAAGTTTGGAGTTCTTACTTGCTTGTGTTTCTGGAGTATCCAAGTCAGGGGGAGTGAAAACACTGTCCATGTGATTGCTTTTCATGTTATTTGGTGTGATCATATATGCTGGACCACTGGTACGTCCATAGTTGTCAGCCAGCTGTGTTTCAGTGTCCCCGGCAGAGGCTGCGACCCCGGGTTCGATTACTCTGCAGGCTCTATCTTTTATAGTACGTCTCTTAAGAGATGTAACCTGCTTTGGTGTTTCCATCATACTGCTACTCTCAATACTGGGAGGTGCTGCATTACTAGCAAGACCTGCCACATGATTGGTCTCAAGTTCATCCATGTGGGGGTTAGGGACCTTGAGCCCATATGTAACAGCAGGACCTTCAGATGGAGAAGAAGTGCTAGTATCAAAGGTAAGTGGAGGAAACTTGCAGACACTTGTTTTCTTGTGCTGAGGTAAACACAGTGTGGAACTCCTGTTCAGAATACAGCTGTCCGCTTTGTGACCCTTCCTTCGCCTTCCCTTTTGAGGTCCAAAGCTCTGCAGCTGCAAGTTGGTATCAAACTGAGGCATTACCTGAAAGCAAGTGCGGGGGACATAGGGAAAAACAGGATTACTGGGCAGTGACATGCATGTATATGTATGATAACTTAAGACATATATGCAGTATAAAATCAGGGATTACACGATAGCATAAATGCAGAATAAATAAGCAATATGCATTAATAGAAAAATAAATAATTTGTGTTTTTTTTTAATACAAAGTAGTTTTATATTACCCAAGAGTTGCGCGTGCTACTTTGACGCTGGTTTGTTGATAAGAAGAGTCTGGGGTTAGCAGCGCTCTGTACTTGTGACCCATGGTGGTGCCTGGCTCCACTTAGCGGTGGCTCAATGAAGAGCAACTGAGGCTTTCGGCTGTTCAGTCTTTTTTTCGGTTTGTTGCGGGGCATCGGAAAGAGCCAGCATGGCCGTTTTGAATTACTTTACAGCGTGTTGTTCAACAAAACTTCACAACACACACAGCTGTCCAGCTTGCTGCACCCAGCTAAGAAATACAAAACATGCCGTGAGAATCACAAAGCACATAACGTAACCTTCGCAAGGGAGGCGGAGAAAACGTCTTTGTAAGCATTAACGAAAGAGCCAAAATCATTAATTTGAGTAAAATACTAAAACAATGTCCCACATACCGAAGAACAGAGCCCGTCAATGTCATACGTCTCTTAATACGTTATTAATTCGAAAACTTCCGCAATCTTCGGCGTAAGCAGGCAACCAGACGCTTTGCGAAGGATTTGCCTTTCCATCTTTTGGCTAGTTGTACTCTGTACTCTAATTGGTTCGCCGTCGAACACGGAAGAGCCCATCTCTGATCCCATTGGTTATATGTCATTCACGTGATTGGCATAAGTAGGACTGCGCCAAAATTCAAACGACCACACAAAACGAATGAGAAAGTGGTTGAATTCATTAGCTAGCTATACACATGAATTAATAGGTACTTATATAAAGACACCGCGTAAGGAAGCGGCAGATTATTGCTACACAAGGACACTCTCCTAATATGAAGGTTTGATCATGATTCATTAACGTGTTCGTTGTTAAGTACAACTGCTTGTGCTAAATTAACATTGTCAGTATACAGTAGCGGGACTGCCGGGTGCTATCACGCTAATAGATTTTTAACTGTAAATCACGCAATTACTCTGTAAGATAAATTAGCCTGTGAATTTTCTAACGTTATCGCTGATAGGAATGAGCAATAAAAATTACGAAACATCTGGTTAGTTCGTGAATATTAGTTCTTACTAACTCGGCCTGCTAGCGAAACCATTGCTCTGCACAGAACATAACTTGCTAGCTTTAGCTAGCAATGGTTAGCACTCAAGCATTGTATTTGAAATACAATAATTATGTATACCTAAGATTACATTGGCTATGTATGTTAGCAAGATTTGAGTATATTCATATGGCGTATAGACAGTGGTTTATATATTTGTATGGCTGACTAATCTAACCAGTTGTCAAATAAGGCAAACACTTTGCACTGATAAGGCCGGATGTTCGTTTGCGTAGTTTGACGTTCAGTTTGCTGGCCGTAGTACTAGTTATAAGTTTAACGGTTCATTTTTCTAAAAGGCGATACGTCAACACCTAAACTGACGTTTTAAAAAAGTCACTAGATCGTTATTTTCTCATTTCAACTGTCATTTTTTGTTTTGATTTAATAAACATTATCCGGTACATAAAAGCTTTTGTGCTGGGTAAGTCGGCTCTTTACATATTGTATGTTATATAATTATTTAACATAGATCATGGGTTTCTGTACACGATATTGATTACACATGGGACTTTTATGTAAAAATTACAAATGCGGGAATCCTAATCGATGACGACAATGAGCCAACACTCAAGCTGCTCAATGTGCGGAAGGACAACTTAATATTTAGGAGCAGCTTGTTTCTGAAATGCAATAGTTGTGTTACACTTAAAGCACCATAGTCTTCAATAAGTTACACATTTTGGAATGCTCTTTCAGCTAAATGACTTTGTCTAATGGACATATTAAGAAAAGTTATGTTGTGAAACTGTCACCTTCATTTTATTCTTCAGTCAGTCCATCAGAGCACACAGCCAGTGATTGACATTTGAGCAGAATGGATGAGAGCCCCAGGCGGCCCCTGATCCTAAGGAAGAGGAAACTACCCTTGGAAAAGAAAGAGGTTCATGTCTCACATGATGGGCCCAAAAGGCTGCAGTGCATCCCTGAGAATGTCCGTGTCATGGACCACCCTTCCATGCCAGACACTCAAGTGTTGATCATCCCCAAGACTGCTGACCTCCAAAGTGTTATTGACACCCTCACTGCCAAAGGCAAGGAACGTGGCCCAGAAGGTCCCAACAAATTCATCTTGCTTAGTAGAAATAGTTCAGAAGACAAACCAGAGTCTCTCTGCCAGCCGTCACTTGGTATAAGGAATCCTGGGCCTTTGAGTACACAGGTGGGGTATGGACTCCTTGAAAAGTCTGGGACAGACTGTCAAGAAAAAGCCAAGCCCCTAACGGCAATAAAACCACGTGAGTCAGTCATAATTCACTACTCTCTCCTGGAATTAATTAATGTATTACTGTTACCTGACAATGCCTGTTGCAACAGCCTTAAATTGTCACATGTGCTTCTTGCAAGCCCTTGGATGTCTCATGTAACTCATGTAGTAACATTTTATAGTGAACAAAGGGCTGGACTGCAACCCTCTAGATGACAGCCTGACAAACATCCAATGGTTGGGGAGGATGAGCACAGATGGCATGGAATCAAACTCTGTTCAGAAAGTTTTCAAAAAGGAGTCCCAGGAATTGAACCTTAAACTTCCCCAGGTAATTGTGTTTGTTGAAGCTATTCTGGTGTTGTTTTTCCTTGACTTTAAATACTTGAACAAAGTATTTACCACCCAGGTCAGTCTCCTGTTTGAAAATTTACAAATTTACCAAAGCTTGAAAATACCTTTTTTCTTTAGCCTACAGGAGAAGTGGTGCTTCCCACTACTAAAGATCAACTGTCAGAGAGACCGCCGTATTCGTACATGGCCATGATCCAGTTCGCTATTAACAGCAAGAAGAACCGGAAAATGACCTTAAAGGAGATCTACACCTGGATTGAGGATCACTTTCCTTATTTCCGAAATGTGGCGAAGCCTGGCTGGAAGGTAATCATGATCCTCATGGTTTGAACCAGGCAGCTGATTGTATATTATTGGCTTATAGTTGTCACTGCTTAAGAATTTGGGGCTTGTGTTGATTTTAATTGGTGGTCTCATTTTATTTTCATGACACTCAGAATTCCATCCGCCACAATCTTTCCCTGCATGATATGTTCATTCGTGAGACCACTAATGATGGCAAGATATCGTACTGGACCATTCGTCCTGAGGCTAATCGGTGCCTGACGTTGGATCAGGTCTATAGGGTAAGTGTTACTCTACAACCATATGGTCAACTTGATGGCATAACATTCAGCGTGCCTTCATGATATTGAATGAGCATATTGTTATTGTTGTTGTTATATACAAGCCTTTTAATGATTTTGTGATATCTGTGCTCATTCAATGCTTTTGTTCAGATCAACTTAAAAATACCAGTTTATGCAGCTGGATTTTTGATTTATTAGAGTCAAGCACCTTGATCACAGGTTACCTACATAGGGCCCCTATTGCAACTTGAATCAGCAGCTCTCAGGTTACAAGTCCATCTTCCACACAGCCACCATGTGCATCCTATACTGTACCAGACATGTTAAATAAATGATTTGTCAGTCTAATATTCTGTTTATTTCCTGCTTCCCTCTGTAGATGGCAGTGGACTCAACGGTATCACCTTCCCCACTCACACCACAAGTCTCTGAGCAACAAGTAAGGCTTTCCAGCACCTCTATGGAGCAGGCGTCGAGCCCGACCTCCCACCTTCTGTGCCTAAAAGTTCTCTTGTAGCACTAGCAGAAAGTAGCAACAGGATGGAGTATTCGGATGTCAGCAGTCACGATTGATCTCGCTACCATGCAGTTGATTTAAGTAACCTGTTACTTCAAAGCAGGTTTAATCAGGCTGTTGTCACCAGCTATTGATGTCGTTGCCATACGGGCAGGGAACATGAGCCATGTAATCCCTCTGGATAAGAATGTGATCTCTCCCCACAGCAAAAGAAGCAAATTACTGCTGAAGTTAAGAAAGTGCCAGCTGCCGGTGGCTTTGGTGAGTAGCAAAACTGATTGTTACCGCTGTAAAGATCTAGGCCGTATCCTGCTCATGGATTTAACTTTTATTTGTAGTGTTTTTCTTTTTCCTTTAATCCTCTGGTGTGTTTTATTTTTTTCCCCGGTACCTTATTCTCAGAGAGGAAGATGAAGCCTCTTCTGCCTCGCACAAACTCCCTCCTGGTCCCTGTCCAGCTCCCATCTCTCTTCCTGTCACCCATAAACTTGCCTCCTGCAGCCATTCAGCAGAGCTGCATCTCAGCCCCGAGTGGAGGCAAGAGACTTCGCATTGCCCCCAAGGTAAGGCCGAGCCACGGGATTAATAATCTGGTTTTGTTGTGGTTAGTCTTACAAAAAGGCCAGCTTTTGTTTCATGTATGTCCCTTTGGCTTCCAGACTCCAGGGGAACAAGTGTCCCACCCCAAGAGAGAAGCTAGCAGTTCGCGCCGCAAGCAGCGCCTGGTCCTGGCCCCCAGCGAGGAGCCCCTTGTTCTATTTCCTGACAGCACTTTCTTTGACTCTGGCCTGGCCTCAGACCTTTCCAGCTTCCACGACATCAAGGACGAGCCGCACTCAGAACTAGACAGCCCGGGAAAAGAGTGCACCTATAAGACTCCGGTCAAAGGCGCCCACCCGGCATCCTCCACCCCCAGCAAGCCTGTCCCTACCCCACCCAGGCCCAGAAAGGCCATGCCCCTAGGCTCCGAAGACCACGGCCTGCCAGACGTCAGCCCCATTCAGGCGGCCATCACACCACGACGGCCTAGCCGTGACCTCCTCAACACGTCAAGTGCAGCCTTCAAGGAACTGTCATTTTATAGTGGCCCTTATGATCTCCTGAACGCCATGCCTGATTCTCCTACCTCCCCCAAGGCCCAGGTGTCAGGCACCGGTCCTGCCCTAGCCAACCGCTCCATCACTGAGGGCCTGGTTCTGGACACCACAAACGACAGCCTGAGCAAAATCCTGGTGGATATTGACTTCCCAGGGCTGGATAGTGAAGACTTGGGGATTGGCAATATCAGCTGGTCTCAAATCATCCCTGATCTTAAGTGAACTAAAGCACCCCTTGTTTCAGAAACACCCCCCCCCCTTGTCTGTGGGAGGGTTGTCCTTAAATTGCCTTTTCTTTGCATGCCACAGGAAAGGTACATTTCACTGCCACTTGGTTCTGTCTTAAGAAAGATGTCTTTCGAATAGTTTGCTTGTTTTTATTTGTTTGCTTGTCTTCTGTTGACAAATGTAAATATAATAGATCTTTATTTGCACAATCTGTATATTTTATTTACATATTTCAAAGTTTAAATTTATTCATCAACTCTAAGACACTATTATGCTTGGGACACAGAAATCCTGGGTAACTTCCATTTGTTGAACTGTTTGGAGTTTTTCATATTCTGTATATGCATAAATATTACACCACAATAAGAAAAGGCAAAGGATATTTAAAGAGTGCATAGGTAGTGATCAGGGCTCTGCTTTAAAGTTTTAGAAAAAGACAAGTGGCTCCTTACGACCCATTTTAAATGGCTAAAGTTTCTTGTATGTCCATCTTTATGTGACTTTTTAAGAAATGTATTGCTTGATCTGTACTTAAATTCTAATATTACTGCCATAAGTAGAGGAGTTTTTGTTTTAATGCCCTTTAATTGCTTTGTATGACCAGGACATGTTTCTGGGCAAAATACTTCAGGTGGAGTGTTTCTGTGTTTGTTCCCAGTGACCCTGGTGTTTATTTCCTCGCTTGTGCTATTTTCAACCTGTTCCTCAGTGCCTCAAAGCTGTAAGCAAGTTCCAAGGAAAGCAGTCCAACTCTCATGGAGACCTAAACCATGAACCATATCCACGTGGATATGAACACCAAGATGTCATTTTTGTAAAGGAGGCTGTGCACGAATCAGTGGTCACATTGGAAACGTGCTGAAAGGCAGAAGCTGTCTTCTGGTGCAGAAAGACCTGTATATTACACTGAACATTATCACTGAAGCTGACATTTCATAAGAACTGTACTGCTATGCATTCATAACAAGGTTTTCTTTTTTATTATATGCAAAGAATTCTGTTTGTGCTTCTCTCTGGAATGGAAAGTCTCCAATATGTCACTTATGGGAAAACATGTTAAGGGATTCCAGCTGGACTTTGTCAGCCTCCGTCATCAGCCCAGGCCCTCACTTACTGATGGAAAGTCTTTGTTTTATCAGTACTGCAATTTTTCTTTCCAATTGTACATATTTTTCCCCATGTTACAGTGTTTCCATTAAAAGGGTAATTTAATCCTGGGTTTTGTTGTTAAATGGAAGTTGTGATATACTGCTGGGTATTATTGTACAACACAGGCAGAGTCCGAGAAATTGTACCGTATTGTATAGTTAGTTAATACATTTATGAAGTTTTATGACAGTGATGGCATAATTTGTAATTATGATTAATGACTGGGCGGCGCCGTCGCCTCGTGTTTCCCAGCTAGGGGAATCGAATCCTTGCTCCAGTTCTGATTGGATGTTCTGCCCAGGTTACGTTTCCTCGCCCCGCAGTTAAACGCGTACCTATAAATTGCCTGAAGTGTGTGGTTGTGCGCATGTTCCATCCAGGCTGCTCCCTGCTGACAGACTGCAGCACCAGCATCACAGATAATGTATATTCGAAGTTATGAGGATGCTGAATGCTATTTAATATTAACAGTTTTACAAACAGCACTTATTGTGAAATTGACAGCAATGAAAATGGTGTCTGTTGTAGATACTTTACAATAATGTCTTCATTAAAGTTATGTACTATGATATGTCGCTTTTATCACTGAGCTAAAGGTCTCCACAGTCAGTTACAAGTATCTCTGAGGGCTTCAGTACATTTTGACTTCCTCCTGAATTTACCTCCATTAGGATCTGAAGATGCTTGGTGCATGATTCTGGAAAAACAGACAGATTGTGGTCAGCAACTAAAAACATGATGAAACCACACAGTAATATTTTAAATATAATTGCAGAAATGAGCCCATGAAAAATGCCTGGGCTGTGATCGTGAAGAAACCAGTACAGATCACATGTTCTCCGCTTGGTCACATGATACTGCAGCTCTCATGACTGTTTGGCCTTTGCGTCACTCACGGAAGGCCATTCTCCAGCGGACAGGTAGGCGCTGCTGGTGCACAGTGAGGTAGTACACTGGCACGCCTGACAGTGTGACTGCACAGCTGCTCCCAGTGTTCCAGGGGTCTGAGTACAGGGACAGGCCCACAGTGAAAAAACATACTGCAGTAAAGCTGACAGTAATGGCTACTGGCACCTGGAGAAGTAGAAAAAAAAGAAAAACAGATAATTAAATAATCATCAGGCTGCATTATGAATGTGTTTTGGGTTTCTTGTTACATATCAGGTTGTTCTTTAATTATATTTAATATGAATCAAATGTATTGATTTGCAAATGTATGTGTCAATATCTCAATCCGTGTGTGCATAATCAGATTTGTAAATATGTAAAAAAAATCAGAATCTGTAATGAGATTTGCAAGTATATTGATATTTGTATATGAGTAGACAAATCTCTAGTTGTGTG
>JAODJU010000062.1:25060680-25076734 GCA_026776725.1 Gnathonemus echidnorhynchus | reverse complement strand
GAACACTTTGATGAAGGTGAGTGTGACCTGCATGTTGGAGGCCAGTTTCACACTCCAGCAGTTAACTGCCACCACAAAGGCTGGAGAGAAGAAGGAAACACCATGATGTACACAGTACACATGTACCACAACAAGCAAACAACCTACAAAACAGTCTCAGAGTGGGCTGACAGAGTTGGCACAGAGTGCACAGCTGTACTCACACATGGCCAGAAGACTGACCAGCTTAACCACCATCCCAGGCGTGGCACAGGGGGCAAAGAAGGGCTCTATCACGTAGCGACCAAACGCCAGGGACACCACAGAGGCTGCGGCTGGTCTGAGACAATACACCTTTACTGTCATTGTACAGGTAGGAAGCACAACAAACTGCCAATCTTCACATATTCTATCTTGCTCTCCTATGAAACCTTTGGGTTGGAGTGCAAAGTCAGCTATTTATCAGACAACTCAGTTGGCCATAGGATTTGAACCAACAACCTTTCAGACTTAGGCATGCTGGACTAACCTGCAGATCAACACACCAAGCCCCCCAAGACCAACCATTTTGAACTTATGGACAGCACACTAATCTCTCCTAGCCTTGGGTTTCAAGTGGTGTTTTTCCACTGCCACCAAGAACGGAGCTGCATCCAAGCTGTACTGCAAACAGACAGTTTCCATCTGGGGTGCCGTAAGACGAGGGAAAGTTAGGACGAATCCAAGGGCCCCTTAGTGACAGGGGGCCTAGAAAATTGAGAAAATAACTGGATTGGTCTGGACTGGGGCCCCAATATGGGGGCCCAAAATCTCTAGCAACGCCCCTGGTTTCTATTGTAAATTAGCCAAGCAGTAAGTGAGTCATACTCGCACTGACTAGCAGGGCCGAAAGCATGACCAAACCCAGCTGGTTGTGTCACCTCCATCTAATTGGCTGAAATGCATGGAGATACCGGTGCCAGTACCGATGCTGGGATTGTATGAAGGGAAAAAGAGCATATTCCATATATTATTAATTATTAGCAGTATCGCACATAGCGATGTATTGATGCATTCCTGATCAGTCAGAACTTGAAAATTTCCAACCTACTACTTGATAAAGTACTAGAGAAAGGCTGAATGGAATAGACTCGTAATACAAAGCTAATGCTACGCAAGCTAATGCTATTTCTGCTAACATTCAAAGCTAACATAACATGTCTATTCTCACAGACATGCTAGTGGAAATTAGCACATAGTAAATCATGACTAAATCATTGCACAGTGTGAGCAGTAAATAAGCATCTCTTTGGTTCTACGTCACTGTCACCCTCAGCAATGCTGGTTCCAGTGAGCTGGAACTGTGCTGTAACTAGTGTCTCTTCACAGTACGGGTTGAACGTGGCCCGGTTCCTGTATGCCAATGGAAAATTGCAAAAAGCCTTTGTTCCACCACTACCAGGAATGTTCATGGTCACCTGAACACAACGTCACACCCCAGCCCTAAATCTGGACCTGATCACGATGAATTCAACCCAGAGGTAGAGGAAAGCAGGCAGAGGGCCTAAGGTTTCCTGCAGATATATGTATTGTCCTCCAGACTTCTTAAAGGTGGTTCCCAGCTCTGCGTAGCACAAGGCACCTGGAGAGTTGGACAGGTAGTTGGAGAGATAACAGATAACAAAAACAAAATCCCATTAACCATACAAAATCACAAACTGGTTAAGATAAGTCGGTTTATACAACAGAAATCAGTGTATCCATTTTAAGTATAAACTGAACTCATCTTAACAACTCTAGATAAAAATTTACAGTCTTTGTACCTCAGGTTAAATAGTTCACTTGATGAAGAGATATTGTTTAACAGAGCAGGGTGTTTTAATGTTAGATTGCTAACCATGTTGACTGTTTTATATTATGTTTATATTCAAATAAAAAAATTAAGAAAATAATACAAATAAAGGCATTACAAACACCTTTTCCAACATTTCTCAACATTTCTGTTTAATTCAGTATTGTGAAATTGGAATACAAATGTCATTTATTCTAAAATTCCTTTGTCCTTCTTTTGCTGTGAGGCAGAGACAGTCATGCCTGTTCCATGCAGGGAGGTGAACTGGCCACACCACACTGAATTGGAATTTGAACGGCAGGAAGAAGAATTTAATTAATTTCAGTAAAAAATACAATGCAATCGCAAAAGACATATGATAGATTTACTTTCTAGATGGTAGATGTATATCTGAGCTTGTATAAAAGTGAGTGAAGTGGACAGCTGTTATGATTACTCTATTAAACACGATAACTATTTTTTAAAAAGCATCCATTAATATTTGTCTTCTCAATTACATGCAGTAAGGCTCACATTGGCGGCATATGTGTGTACATCAGCATGGAATGGTGCAGTAACTCGGTGCTAGTGTCTAGTTACTGCTCATTGCTAGCGGAGTTTATGATTGTTACAGGGTTGGCAACTGTGGTCAGCTGGCTGGCGTGAGATTTTCAATTCGAGACAAGTCTGCACACACATTTACAAGTATGTAAGAGTGCAAACTGCCCCAATGCTTTTGATGTATCTCATTTTAAGGATATAATGGAATAATATAGATTTGCCATAAGATGTCTTGCATGAGCATAAGAGTCTGAAAGCATGAGTGTCAGGGTAGATGTGTGAGAGGTGGCTTCAGTGGTAATGGACTGGTCCTGCAGGATGGACTGTTTAATATCACTGGAGATTTCAACCATGCGAATCTTAGGTTAGTGCTTGCTAAATTCCATCAACGTGGACTTTGCGACGAGAGGGGCGAACGCGCTGGATCTGGTTTACACAAACCAGTTCTGCGTATCGACTGAAGTCCCGCCCCCACCTCGGCTACTCACACCACATCTCTGTTATTTTAGTTCCAGCATACAGAACACTTGCCAGGCGCTCCAAACTAGTTCTGATGCAGGTGAAAACCTGGCCGGCAGGAGCCATCTCGGCTCTTCAGCACCGACTGGGACGTGTTCAGGGGGGCTGCAACCCTTGGCGACTGCACTGACTTGGAGGAGCACACAGCTACATCAGCAAGTGCATCGATGGTGTTTCTATCTCCAAGATCATCACCACACATTCCAACCAGATGTCGTGGATCTGGGAATTGCACTACACAGCGAAACATCGCAAGGACCTCAGACAGCGAAGACAGCACCACACACTGCATCTGCAAAGCGACCAGCATTGTGGATGACCCCACGCACCCCTCACACGAACTCTTTAACCCTCACACAAACTCTTTTGTCATCTGGAGAAAGGTACCCAGCATTCAAGTTTTCACAGCCAGATGTGTTACAGTTTCGTCCCTCAAGCCACCTGACTCCTTAACACTCAGAGACTAAACTGATTATATTTTATATCTTACATTTATTAATATATTACTTTGTATCTTCCATTGTAATCTTTACACTTGTTTTTAATATATCATCACATTTCTGCACAACCTGCTACATTTTGCACCTGCAAATATCAGAAGTGTGCACTGGTCGGCACTGAATGTCTTATCGCACTGTCCTGCAGTGTTTGCACGTCTGCACACACATGCACTTTGCTGTTCTGCATAGTTTTTTTAGTGCTATGTTGTTTCATGTAGCACCATGACTGGCGGAACGCTGCTTCATTTCACTGTGTACTGTACCGACTGTATATGGTTGAACTGACAATAAAAAGACACTTGACACTACAAAACAACAATAGTGGGGATGTTACGCATTTAATTGTTGGTGATACACATGATGGGTAATTACAAAGTAAACAAAGAGTAAGGAGTAAGGAAACATATTTTTGACACATTACACCTTTACACACACACCGGCCTCCCCCCAAGGGTCAGCCTTGTGACCATTTTGGCCAGTCCCACCTCTAGTCCAGAATGAAGTCCCAAAACCCAAAAGCATGGCGGTAGGCATGGGTGCAGTGTGGTAGGCCTCTGTGGAGCTGGGCTACTAGTGGGCACTGATGGTGGAGCTGGAGACTGAGGCGAAGACAGGTGTGTGGCCTTGGGGCAATACAGTGCTAGACTGTCCCTATACACTGCCATGGCTTGGGAGCACAGGTACAGGCCCTTTTGGGCAGTGCAGGCATCAGAGCAGTGTACATGCAATTCAACATCCATGCAGCAGCCTAACTAATAGAACCACTGGCAGGGTCTGCGCAGGGTCTTGGCCACCCCGAGGTTTCCGATTCCTGGTGGCCCATCCACGGACCTTAGCACTGCTCCCTTGAGTGTCTCCAGGACCAGCATCTGCCAGAGGGTCTATCCAGGAAAGGTGCCCTGCCAGCGAAGGTATAGCAGCCTATTGTAGTTAGCTAGTCTGTCCCACTGGGAAAACCATGTCTTTATGGCCAGATCAAAGGCCCTCAACTTTTTCTGTTTTTTCCTACCCCTGCGTAGACAGTCCAGCAAGCGGGCTAAGGAGGAGATACTGTGGGCTGAGGCCTGGTAGCCCCATAGGCTGCTGGGTTACAGAGATCCGGTCTAGTGATAAACTCCTCACTTCCATAACCTCTGGTTTCCCCCCAGAAGCACTGCTTCCCTCAGTGGAGTGCTATAGCGAGCTCTCGGCTGGTATGGTCTTTACCGACTGCCTCAACTCCAGTCACCCTCACAAGATACTGGGACAGGGTGTCCATATTGCTATGTAACCAGCCCTCCCAATGCTGGATCTGGAACTGATTAGCTCATAGCTTTTCCAGCCACCTCGCCACCTGGCCCTTAGGCTCCTTGACGTTCATGGTTAGCAAGGCTTGATCAGTCCAGAGGAGGAACCAGCTCCCATAGACATACGGTCAGAAATGGGACAGCCCCGCCACCACCAGAGCAGCTACTCCCATGGTACAAAGTAGCTCCATTCAGTCTGACTGAGGCAGCAGCTGAAGTGGCAATGGACTCTCCTACCAGGTTGCAGCTGGGATGGGATTGCTCCAGGGTCATTTCTAGCTATTGAAAAAAATCAAGGGATGTCAACTTTACCGGTGGCTTGACCTTTTTTTTTTTTTTGAAGGACAATTGACATTGTGGCTAAAATACTCGGGACTAGGCTTAAAAAACTCAGGAATATAGCATCAAGTGATCAGACCTAATGATGCTGAAGTACTGGCCCAATGCTAAAGTTGCTAGCATCCATGTCTAAAATGAAGGGAAGAGTGGAGACAGGGCCTAGTAGGACTGACGCAGAGATAAAGGCAGCTCATAGCCAGTTGAAGGCAGTCTGTTGCTCCCGGGACCACTGGAAGGGGGTCTGCTTTCATGTCAGTTGTTGCAGGGGGACAGAGACACCAGCAAAGGTCTGGATAAAACTCCTGTAGGCTAGGCCCAAGAAACTGTGGTTGGCGCCAGGCCTCCACTGCTCGCACCATGTCCGGGTCCATCATGATGCCCCTCTTGCTGATGACCTTTCCCAGGATCTTCTCAGCTCTTTGGATGAGACCACACTTCATTGGGTTTATCATGAGGTTAACTGAATAGCATGAAACACCTGACACAGATTAGCCGCTGTATTGTCAAAGCAGGCTGTGTGAATGAGCAGGTCTTCCAAGTAGACAATGCAGCGGCTCTCCAGGATTCCCTCAAGCACCCTCTCCATGAGACACTCAAATGTAGTGGGCACATTACACAGTCTAAATGGGAGAACCCAGTACTGACACAGGCCCTGCCCCAGGGTGAAAATCATTTTCTCTCTGGCTCTGGTGTTACTGTGGTGTGGTTGTCAGTCTGAGGGGGTTTGGGAGAGCAGAGCAGTGCCTCTCTCACTGAGCTCCCCCTTGCTCATTTCCCAACAGCTTCAGGGAGGGTTCCAGGCAGAAGTTGGCCCATTTTTCCACTGGGCCACCAGGTGAGTCTGATGTCGCAGTGCTATTGGTTTTGAGCCAGTCTTGCCTTGCAGTGCTCATCCTCGACCACATCAGGGTGCTGGTTTGGAATTGCCTTGATGCACTCTGCCTCTGCCAGTGCCTGCTTGATTCTGTGCTGCAGCTGATCTGGCATGTAAACAGAGCGGAAGGTAGCTGGAGTACTGTATGCCTGCTGAGCCAGGGCATTGATATCGGAGGCCAGCACTCTCAGCTCCCCTGTGGTGCCGCTGACTGCCAAATAGGTGGTGGGTGCTTGTCTCATCTCTGTCACCACTGAATCTCTGCTTTAGAGCCGCTTTCAGGTCTCTAGTTTGAATCGGGCTTCCAAACAAACGGAGGGTTTGGAGAGCCCTGCCCTCTAAGGCAAGGCCACACACACAGTGGGTATTAACGAACGAGAGAAATAAAGATATGCAAGGATCAGATAAAGACATGGTATACTGCAAGTCTATAAGATACGCCCAGTACAATCAACGCCTACTACAAGACACGCCCACTCGATAGTGACATCACGTTAAAAGTCACACCTACTACTGTATGTAATTCGAAGTGAAATGCGGAAGTTCAACATCATCTGCACTTTCAGTTCATAAATGAACTGATGAGAAACCCACTGGTAAATGTACATATATGTATGAATCGCATATACAATGATGTTTCCATAACGTTATAATGGTACTGAAAAATCCCTATCGCCTCCTGATCTTGTGCTGCAATGCATTACACACGTGCTTGTGGTGATACTCATTTAAACACAGATGTATCAAAGTATAGCATATACAATTATGTACAGTACTATATATTAATGACTATATTACTGGTTTATGCATTTACTATATTGTACTTTTTTTTGTTATTTTGGAGCGAAGTCTTATAAAAAGGTTTGTTTCAGCCTAGGTGCGCAGTAGGCTACACCATCTATGTATAAGTACACTCTATGATGTTCGTACAACAACAAAATTGCCTGACGATGCATTTCTCCATTTTCCCCGTCATTAAGCGAAACATGGTCATATTAGGCGTTAACTGGTAGATTTAACCAATAAATGAAATTGAACAGAAAATAAATGTAGGTTAGGCAGGCTAAAGAATCATTACTGCTGAGTTGAGTTAGCCTTGTTATCAACATGTCTACAGAAGGGTAAGGCTTTAAAGAGACATGCTATATTTTATCACAGTGTGACACGCCGCCTGCTACAAGTTATGCCCCTACACGTTCCACCCCTGTCTTGCAATTCGTAGACAGTCCCTTCTTCAGGAGCCGGCTTGCTGACGTACATTATGATTGGCATAGAGAGCACATGCAAAAGTCATGCAAATGCAACAGTGATAAACTTCTTTACATAGAGTAAATAATCTTGAAAAGGAACCATCATTAAAATTGCAAAGTTTTGTTTTAGTGTATATTGTCTTAAACCAGTTGACTATCAGTTGTGGTCGTTGCGACGTGACAATCGCATGTGCTTAACAGGCAGTGTCAACATTAATATCTCACACTGTGCAGACCTAGTTACTGATTGAAGCACTGCTGGCCATTTTGGTGCCCTAAGCGTAATTGTTGTGTGATGCTCCCCCTGTGCCAATATGTGTGTGTGTGTGTGTGTGAGTGTGTGTCACTGTGCGCTCCATATCTGCTGGGATTGCTTCCAGAACCCCCGCAGACACCAAGATCTGCAGATGTTCAAGTCTCTTACATAAAATGCCATAGTATTTGCATATAACCTACATACATCCTTTCATATACTTTAAGTCATCTCTAGATTGTAATGTAAATGATATGTAAACTGTTGCTTTTCCAGTACATATGATCAAGTTCAGTTTATAAATTACACGCAAACAATCATCAACAGCAACAATAATAAGACAATTAAAACAATATCTTGTAATAAAAGTTGTGTCTGACAAATGACCGGGATTCTGACGAATTAACTTATCCCTCAACAGGTGACGAAGCAATGAAAAATATCTTGTACACAACATTTACAGTAAAACATATAGTTTTACTTCTAACAAAATATCATAGTACAAGAAGACGTTTTCTCTAAAATACGTTGCTCTTTGTGTTAACTCTGCTACAGGTACATATGTCTTTGAATAATTTTCAGTAAGGTGGGGTGGAATGGATTTTCCCCATGAGAAACAATGTCTTCTGATTTAATCAGGGGGAATGGATTTTCCAGGGCACAAATCTGTTCCCCCAACCTTCCTGGCCATGGAATTATGAGGGGTGACTGAAATTTATTCAGATCCATGATTGCATGTATATAAACTAGTGATATCAGTATTGGGGTCCAGAGTTGCCGCATGTCTGTTTTAGCGGGAGGAACTAAGTACCCTTTCAGGAAATAATGTTTCCCTCTCATATTTGGGTAAAGAAGCATGTGAGATGACTGAAAGTCATTCAGGTAGTCAACTACATGTGCCTGAACTAGTATTATGAGTATTGAGGTCCAGACGTGCTTTGTGTCTGTTTTAGCAAGGTAGCCATATATTCTAGCCCTAAGGTAATAACGTTCCCCTTTGATATCTATACAGAAACTTATGATTGATTGGCCACCCCTGCTTTAGACACAGGCGTCTGCTAAATATGTAAAATGTAAATGTAATGTAAATCCATGACAGATACACGTGTGCTCTTACCGGCCAGGGAGAGCACGCCACACAGTGCCCAGACCAGCAGGGAGACCCCCACACTGCCGCTGTTCTCCAGCACCCCCTTAGGCGCGATGAAGATGCCGCTGCCCACCACTGTGCCGAGGACGAGTGAGGTGCCTGTCGTCAGGTCAATCCTCCTTCTCAGATACACAGCGCCGTCGTCCGACCGGCTCTCTTGGCCGCCGTCTCCCTTCGCACCGTTCCCCATGTCAGATACGTGCACCTCCTGACTAAAAGTTGACTGCACCCTCAGGCATCTGCATACCTGAAAACGGTGCACAGTCTCTTAATGATTCTACCCATGCAGTCACACACTGGTTCAAATCCACATTTAAGTCACATATAAGGCCACTTTGTCAACATTAGATTTCACGCACGATCCTCTGCTACTGGAGCTTAGAAAAGTGGAATTTGTCACCAACACCTTTCAAATATCAGCGATCGTCACCAGTGAAGGAGTCCAAATAAAAAGGGAATTTATTGTTGGAGATATTCAAATGAAATTAAATGAAATTTGCTTGTAAAAACTCACCTTCTGTGTAAAATCCTGTAGTTTTAACTTTGATTACTTTGTCAATCAAAAGAGACATGACGTAAGACTGAAAATACGTATTAGCCTAATAGTAATTCAGAACTAAGACCTCTTCTGACTGCGTCACTTACTGCTTGAATCTTGAATCCGATGGGGGATCGGGGATTAACAAGCCCACTCTATGAGATCCAGGACACCCTTTCGCTGGCCCTCGATGGTCTGTGCAGTAACCACGGCGACACAGATGCATACCAGAGGGGGGAACAAAGCTTGCAGTCTTCTGGGGTCCTGGCGCTAACTGTGCAGGTCGTGCGATCAGGAAGGAGACATACTGCCATGTCTGAACTTGACATAGGAATCTGACCCAAGCTATAAAAAATATTTAACATCAATTTACATAAAAGTAAACAACAAATAAACTGAGCGTTATATATAACACTTGTGTAACACCTGTAAAATCTTTTACAATCCATACAAAATTACTGTAGCATATTATTATTATTATTAATTTTAAATGTGCTAATATATGGTGCTTTAGTTTATGAAGTATTCCTACAATGGGTCGGGGGGGGGGGGGGGGGGGGTGGGAAAAACCAATAGAGTGACTAACTCTTACCATGTCAGTATACCTGTGTCAATCCTTGGCCCGGCAAACTACGCACCTCCCTGGTTTAGGTTTTATATCTATCATGTACCCATTACTTAGCAAGTTGCAATGATTTACTTTTTTATTTCTTTAATTCTTTAAAAAGTGACAGGGGCCTCTGACTGTCTGCGTGCCTCTGCAGATCCCTGACCCGTTAAACTGGACCCCACCCTGGGTTAGTTTCTATGACGGTTAGGTAACCATTACACAGCAAGTTGCAATAGTTTAACCGCTTTGTTTCTGGAATTTGTTGAAAAAGTACTGCAGAGGGAGGGCCAGTAACAGAGAACTTTAATGGACCCTTAATCGTTGGTCCAAGCCATGGTGACTTATATGGGCTATGTGCTTCAGCACTCGACTACCCCTCTCCGTTACTTTATGTGGTCTGTCACTTCATCACTGTCCCTAAATGCTTCCATTTTCCAATAATCCCACTTACAGTTCACCACGGAGTAATAAGCAGTGAAGTAATTTCATGAAATGACTAACAAAAGTGGCATCATATGACTGTACCATACTCTTCAGAATGATCTATTCTTTTACAAATGTTTGTAAACCAGACTGCATGGCTAGGTCCTTGATTTTATACTCCTGTGGCAAAGGGTCTGAATGAAACCCCTTAATTCAATGATTAAGAGGTACGTCCCAATATTTTTGTGTTGAGTGTGAGTTGTGGGTTAACTGTGGAAAAACATCTTTTAGTCACCCAGTTAACCCACAACACGCATTTGTGAGGAATGGGCAGATTAACTAAGCGACATGCAAAACAACATTACATGAAAATTGCTTTGTAAAGATAATGCAGAGAACAGTGGAAATCAGAGGTGTCCAAATGTGGGGACTGGGTGGACATACAGACATTCTCTGTTGTGTGTTGTGTGCCCTCCATGGAGAGATTAAGACCCATGGCAAACACCACTGAAAACACTGAAGAGAAATGCAGCCAAACATCTTATTTTTCTTTCAGATCTATTGTGTTTTGTCAGCTGAAAAGCTGCCTAAACTGTATATTTGGGGGAAAAAATTGTGCTTGGGAACATGATCTTCCTTTGCTTGATAAACAATCTGTCCCAATGGTGCTCTAAAATGGAAAGAAACCAAAAACATACACTCACAGCTGGCCAAAACAGAAGAAAAATGCAAATAATGGCAGCTGTTCGGTCAATGTTAAAATAACATTCAACAGAGTTACAGACAGATGTCCTTCACTGGAGGGCAAATATTTCAGCTTGTCTTCTGCAGCTCTCATTATTAATATTATATATTACTTATATATACACAGGCTATCACAATATGGGCCACTCAGATGTACCAATTCAGCTTACAGCATTTTTTGGACTGTGGAAGGAAACGCTTTGTAAACAAATCTCCACAGGCCCAGACTTTTGTGGAGATCAAACCCCTAGCCCCAGGGAGATGTTAGGCCAAAGCCTCACTAAGAAGAGTATCAATAGTAATGCTTAAACACTGCATGAGGTGAATTTTATTTCATATATGATGTCATCTCATTTTCTCACTGCTTTTCTTGGTGAAGGTCACAGATCCAGCATGCCAAGCAGGTCACAACAGATCCCCTTCTCCATGGCCAGAGACTCCAACTTGCTCTGGGGGATCCCTACGCATTCCCAAGCCAGCAAGGAGATACTACCCTTCCAACATGTTCTGGGACGTCCTCAAGGCCTCCACCCTGTTTGGATCCATCCATGTGGCACCTTTGTGAGATTTCTAAACCATCTCAACTGCCAGGTGACTGATTTTTAGAATGTAGTGATTTAGGTTATATGATTATTCATCTGCCAATAGCTGTAGAGCCAGGAAGTCAGGCGAACGCCCTTATTGGCTTGTTAGTCCATCACATGACACACCCACCCTCACATGCTCTATGGGCAATTTAAAGATGCAAATCTGCCTGACTGTGGTTTTGAGCTGCAGAAGGAAAATGTAGTACCTGGAGCAAAGTCATGAAGAGAACATGCATACTCCACACACAGAGCATAGATAGGGGACTCAAACCACCAACATTAGAGATGAGAGGCAAGTTATTTTATTTTCGTATATAAAAGTGACCGTTTGCAAAAGATGAAACATCTGTCATTTTGATAAAATGCAAATGGTGTATTTTTGTTTAAATGGTAAAGTATGCAAATAAATCACTTTTATACACATATATACATGGAGAGTATACAAAATAACCAAGTGTGCACCTGCAAATGAAACAGTTCATTTCAAAAGTGTATGTGTGGAGTTGTTCTACACAGGTATAAGTAATTTAGTGATACTTTGGGTTGCTAGCCAGCATGTCATATTAAGGTCCTATCAAAAATAATAGTATTCAGTATTCAGATAATTTTATTTCTCCCAGAAGAGCAATTCAGATCCACAACCAACCCAGTTCACATAAATAAAACTCAATACAGAACAACAGAAAAACATTAATATGCCACAGACAACAGATCAGCATATGGATACAAGGACACAAGCAGTGGACTCACTCTGATACTCTTGGATCTGAGTGAGAGAAGAAAAATGAATGAATGAATAAATGAATGAACAAACGAACACAAACAAATAAAAAGTACAAAAAAAGGAACAGAAGAATGCACTTTGAAATATTAGTATTATGGTTTAAAGGGCATAGTCATCATCTAATATGACTACTGTCTGCATAAAGCAGCCTGATAGTAGAAGGAATGAAGGACTTGGAGTCAAGATTTGTTTTCCGGAAGGGAGCATAATAGCTGTGAGCTGAGGGCATTAGACTGAATTCACTACACAAAATGCTGTCAGATTTACTAAGAATGCCTTTTGCTTTCTGAGCTACTCGATTCTCCCAGAGGGAGCACAAGTCCCTCCGCTGGACTCCAATAATTTTGGAGCAAAACTGCCATTTAGACTATTCTTGACTTTCACAGACAACTCATTGAACCAACAAATAAATGAGAATGTTAAAAGACTTTCAGTAACTGTTAGGAATTACACAAATTAGTTTCACAGGCACAAAAAGATTTTAGAGATCGTAGGTGATGTACTGATCAAAATCCACAACTTCTAAGTTCTAGCCAATCCTTATTTCCCATCCTTGACGTTGATGGGAATTCAAAAGAGTTCAACAGACAGTCACTAGGTGGCGGCATTGTGAGCTTTGGGCGCCTTGTGTCGGAGTCTCCACGCTTCTTGCTGTGAGGTTTGGAAGCGCTGGCTGCTTAAAAATCAGCACGTATGTGGAAGTTTTTTTTTTTAATTTTCCGCTGTAACTATCCGATATTTGGTTAAACTGTTCGTCTTAAAAATATGTCTCAGGGTTTCGAGATGGGTTACAATGAAATGTGCGAAAAGAGTGTATAATTCTTACATGCTTGCTTTGCGTGTAAGTCACAGTTGATTTTTTAAATAATATATAGAAAGTTTCGCAGATGAACACGCAGGTTCACATTAGACCGCAGCACTTTTGACAAATGTGTATGTATGTTAAATGACCTCCCGCCCCTCCTCTCTGTGGGAGTTTGCATGTTTTCACAGTGTGGTGCCGGTTTATTTCGAGTTTCTCTTTCAGTCCAAACACATGCAGATAAAACATCCTGCCTGGCATGCCTAAATTGGCCACAATGTGCGATTGAGTCTGTAGGCTACTTGGCTGCTCTCTTTGACGAATGACATCCAGTCCAGGGTGCTCGCCAGCCCTGTCCCCTGTGTTCCCCCCAAGAAGGTCTTTGAGTAAAACGCAACCAGTCATCCTTGTTTCCTGCCTGCGCCTTCTGTTGAAGGACATAGATTCCTTTCATATTTACCAAGTTAAAAAAAATCGAAGAAGGGAAGAAAAATCACTCGAAGATCTTGCATTTTAGGACCTTCAAATTGCTCCGTTGTGCTGTACACCCACTTCTCAGTTGAGCGCCTGAATGGGTGGGGACCAAGTCACAGGCCGGCCCCGAGATGAAGATACTGGCTTTGTATTGCGCGGATGAACGAAGCTGTGCTGTAAATGAAACCGGTTTTAGTATATCCTAAATGAAGACCGGTTTAATTCGGTCATCTACCATACATAATTCTCGGTGTTGATGGCCTACACCAATGGTGACACCAGAGGGCGCCATTAATCTTCTGTGAAGTTATGCGCCTGGAAAATGAGAAACGTATTGTCTGTTATAATACAAAGCATATACTCTTATTAACCGTATATGTCGATGTGTGTCTTTCTGTATGTTAGCACTAGTTGAATATTTTAGTCAGAAAGTGTGTTTATAAATTTAGTAATACAGAGCTCTGTTAACACGGTAGACCGGGAAGTAAATTCACCTGTCGAATTTATAATTAGAAAATAAAATATGTTTGAAAAACAGAAATAGAATAGGTATAATTTCTGTTTTATGTGGTTACAAATAGGTAGTACTTTTTATTTTTAGCCACAATATTTTGTAATAATTATTGGAGAAAAAAAAAATGAGAATAAGACATTATTCTCAACAGGAAAAGCGGTTGTTGCAGTAGGTTTGATTTATTTCTGCTGGAGGTAAAAAGGTGTCCAGTGGTGAGGCTGTCTAGTATAAAATGAGATATTCCTGTAAATATAAGGTCTACACTCGCATCCCCAAGGAGTCATTTGTGTGTCTGATTGTGAACAGACTGACACTGCACTGCTCTACCTGCCTTATTGATGTTGGGATCCTGGGATGTGGTGAGAACCCACAGAAGCTTCCTGAGATCACTGAATTGTTGACCGTGGTGCAGTACAACTTGGAGGCTTTTTTTCCTTCGACACAGGTTGTTCCAGAGTCCCCAGATCGGCTTTAGTCCAGATACCACCTATCATCTGAAGTAGAAATACTAATTAGGCTGACCTCATTAGAATCGACAAAGAATTTTAGGAATGCATGTTTAAATGAGAAAATCACAAGCGATTTAATGAAGTGGAACTGCGGGTGGGTGCAGAAGGGCTTCAAAATCGTGTTTGGTTACCCCAGATGACCGGACCATGTGCAGTGTGCAGTTATCAGCCCCATGTAGCTGTTTTTGGCTAAGTGTGGGCAGCTGGGCAAACAACCATATGAGATGGGCTTTATTGTAGATGCTCTTTATTCAGGGACAAATGGAGTCGGGGGGAGGCGGCAGGACAAAGCAACAATGACTGTCCAGATACACAAAGAAATAAACACAGCAAAGAGTAAGAAAAAAATCGTATTTATATAGCACCCTTTATACATGAGATGCAGCTCAAAGTGCTTCACGTATAGGAAAAAAGCAGCTATACAAAATAAACACAGATATTGTGCATGTCGTTCTGACAGCTGGCTCAGGCGTAAACAAAAGCAGAACACGCGACTGCTTTTGAAGGGAACGGGGAACAGGTGGATTAAATGAACGTGCACTATCACTGCCACTTGACTGTCCCTCATGAGACGGATGTTGGCCGCGCCCCCCCGCCGCGCGTCCCTGTCACAGCTACGCGCTCCTTCCAGCTCGCTGACGATCTGCCGTCCTCAGCTCCGCCCGCCGCTTTCATCCCGGGACCTGGGGCATAATTAGCTGCCTTCTCAGCTGGAGGGGGGGTGGTGGGAGCCGGCGGAAATGAAGGCCTCAAATTAGCTTTGGTGCTTGTCACTGTCTCCCCCCCCCCCCCCCAGTGCTTTGAAAATGCAGCTTAATGGAGCAGAGGGAGCTGCAGGGAGCACGGAAGAGGGGTGTGTGGGGTACGTCGGCCGCCTGAGGAGCGCCGCTTAATGCACCTTAATCTCCCATCGGTCCGACGCGGCTCCCGTATCCCTGGAGCTTCTTCACGCCATCTTGACTGGGTTTACAGCCCTCTTGCTAATTTGCTGCTGTCGCCTATTTTTTGTATCTTTTAAAGGATGCCTGATGCATGTCTGCGTGCCGGATATAGTGCAGTCCACAGTCCTCCAGGGCTTCGTGCTCAGTGTAGCCAGTAATAATGGCTATATTATGCTGACAGAAGCCCCCCCCGCGGCCTAGGGAGAGCGGGAGAGGGGTTGGGAGCCAACCTGGGGCTCTGCTCCAGAGCACATTACCAGTGCGCTCCTGAGCACGTGTGTGGGAAACGTGAGGGTCTTCATCTGCCTGTCAGCGCTGATTCTGTTCAATAGGTGTCAGGGCAGATGGGGCCTTTTTTTTAGACCGTTTTGTGTTTATGATTTTCTCTGCATGTGGCTCCACTGAGGGGGGATCTGTGTTCTATATTACCTGCATAGGCCACTGGAGGTAGACAGGGGTGTACCTAGAAATTCCGGGCCCCCAAACAAAATGTCAGCTTGAGGCCCCTGCCCAAGTTTATGTATGGAATGAAGAATGATTCCTGGTCTTAGAGGAATGTCTTATGAGGAGAGGTTAGCGGAGCTGAATCTGTTTAGCCTTGAGCAAA
>JAODJU010000062.1:25016352-25028224 GCA_026776725.1 Gnathonemus echidnorhynchus | reverse complement strand
TTTCCGATCCGTTAATTAAGCTGGTATCGGAACCCGATACCGATACTGGATCGGATCGGCCCCATCCCTAGTCATAAGGCGGTAACAGCCGAGTGGCCCTGGCTGGATGAAACCAGGCTGAAATCTTCAAATAAACAGGATTTGAAGATGCAGCACAAAGAAGCAACAGCATCACCCAAAGTCACAGGAAAGCACGGAGCCCTTATAGCTTCTCACTCTATTCGGCTAAGATCAGACGGACCCACTGACCATTGCACCCTGGGGGCTAGTGTGCAAAAGAGACTGGGGGGCAGTGCCCAAGGGATACAGGAAGGCATGAGACTGTATGAGAGGCCAGAGCCTCAGGGCAGTGAAGCCCAAGAGCTTTCAGACTTACCTATATGAACAGCTCCAGAGTTTGTTCAAAAACTATAGCAACAAGTATGAGGACCCCAACACGATATAATCTTATAGTCGATATTTAGTACAATTATCTTTGGTTTTCTTCACCGTAAAACTATTTAAATAATAAAAGCTGTATAGAAATACTGTACCACTGTTAATATATTGATATTTTATTCCATGTTGTTAACAGGACAGACATACTATTCAATTTTAATTATATTCATTTTTTTTTAATATAGCATCTTTCTCAACACACTGAGCCCATGGCAAGACTGGCGGTAACAAGAGTGTGTGGCAAACCATCACTACATCATTTATGTAAAATGGTGCATGAAACAGGGAAAAGGGAAGACAGAAAGAATGCCAGAGGAGAACGGAGAGGAACCCAAGAAAATCTTCTGGGGGTCCAAGATCAACTGGCAGCCCAATTTAAGAATAAAGTAATAGGTCTTCAGTCAAGATTCAAAAACTGAGACAAATTCTGCATGATGAACACGAGCTGGCAAACCATTCCACCATATAGTGGCCCTGCAGCTAGAGGTTTTAGTGCCAATTGTTACCTTATTTATATGTGAGGTGACAAGGAAGCCTGCATTCTGTGATCTGAATGTGCGATGCTGTTTTTGAACGTGAATCGGTTCTGGTGGGTAGGCAGACACTTGATCTTTGAGTGCCTTATGTGTAAGTAGAACTTTTGAAGTCACTCCTGTACCTAACAGGAAACCAGTGCAGGGATATATGAGCAGGGGTAAGTAGCTTATTTACAAATCTTGTTTCCATAGAAACATTCAATAACAATTTTTTTCAGGAATTTTTATCTCATATTCAAAAAAGGCAAAAATGGCAGTTGATTGGCCTGATGTTCAGTTGATGTCCAGTTGCATAAAATGGAGTCCCAAGTTCTGGCAGAAAGATACCTGCTGAGACTGACATTGTATGACATGGAGAACCGTCCTTCTGTCTCAGGTTAGTTTATGATGTACATTGATTTTTTCCATATTGTAAGATTTCTAAAAGCCTTGTCATTTTACCTTTGTATTGTATCTGTACTGCCTTACAAAGGCAAGACAGTAACTATGCTGACACCAAAACTGAGAAAAAAGGCTTCAATGGGCTGTTTTGACTATCCAGCCGTATGTGCAGTAGGCAGGTAAATGCCAGTGTTTTCTTCAAAACTGAGCGTAGCTGAATTTGCACTTAAGACAGTGGTTCTCAAACTTCTTGTCTGGAGATCCTTAAAAAATGATAAATTCCCCCCCCCATTGTGGGTACTCGATGGCGAGATGTGCCAAACAGACACAATACCTAAGATACCTGACACTTTTTATTGTTCTCTGCTATTGTAGTTGCTAGTAACTGTTGGCAAAAAAAAAATGATTGTTAATCTGCTTAATTTTGGATTACTACTGTTTAGAATTTAACTCCAAAATAGATTTTATATATTAATAAATTCTGTTTGTTTATAAATCTTTAACTATGACTAGCTGTGAGTCATTCTGGACAAATATGCCTGGAAATCAATAAAAGATGAATGAATGTTTAAAAAAACAGCAGGCAGCTTCAACGTCGATAAATATGGTTAACAAATATTGTCAGTCAAATGTTAGTTCTATTTTCGTCCTCCAGATGGCTGCATGGATCTGTTGGTCCCCACTGAAACCATATCAGCACGGGTCACCAACCTTCAGCAGGCGGCCCTGACAATCCACAATGTCGTCTCCCTGGCCCACAGCCTCCCGTATTTGCACGGCCGTGTCATGGGCGACCCCTACAGGATGAGGCAGGAATATCCCTCCTTTCTCCAAGTGGACATCCTGCCCCCTAATTACACACCCCCAGAAAGAAACACAAGCCTGCTGTTCCTTCATGCCATGCCCATGGATGTGACCTCAGAGGGTATCACGACCTCACCCTCAGACTGGATGCAGTGTGATGGCTCATTTGTGCCACACTGCAGTGCCCCCTCAGGCGGAGAGTGGACCACTGTGAACTTCAGTGACCAGACCTGCTTCAGGTTCTTTGCCCCAGTGAGCTACACGGAGAATTATGCTGATATTGTGGGGAGATGCACGCTCACCGACTACACGGCCTATGGAGACTGCCTGTTCTCTGTGGTGGTGGACCTGCTCACCAAGGAGGAAGGTACTTAATTTTCAAGTGAACTGAGAGAAAAATACCAGATGATGCCAAAGACTTCCTGTGGAGAAGAACAAACATGACACATACTCCCTGAATCACTTTCTTTTTAATTTCCAAGGCATCGATAGGAATGGCAATTAATAGGAGGAAATGAAAACAATCTCTTAAGGAAAACTGTGTAGCAAAATGCTTTTTCTTCAGTTTTCAATGATCAAAAAAAGATATTACAAGAGATTTTTGCCACTCTAAGTGAACTAACATTTTAAAATGTTTACATTTCAGTATGTCCTCATAAGGCCTCTGTTCATACCCTGCCACCAACTTTTCTACAGCAAAACAGTAGTTTTGGTCAATAGCTAGTAACAAAATAGAGCTTGTTTTACTATTGACTTTTGTGCATTTTGTGCAATTAGCTTTAATTTATAACAAACATAATCTATCAGTGGTTTAAAGAGCCGTTGTACTTTGCTACATGTATCAAATTTAGTATATTTTATCATAAGGAAAAGATTATTTTAAAGATAATTCTCATGGTAACTTAAACAAGTCTAAGTATCATTTTGGGTCAATCATTGAGGGATTTAAAAACAATAATAGTAAAACCAACATTTAGATACATTTACATACACATCAATCTTCCATACCACTTATGCAGTACAGGGTCTTAGTGAACATTTAGATTTTTTTTCTTATTCATCTGGTTCTGTCATGTGCCATCTTCATTTAAAAAAAAGAGGACAAGAATTACAGGAACTGACAGCACAAATTTAGTTTACAAAGAGATGAAATTCACGAAAGCCATAAGAATTATTTGTTAGTAAACAATAGTAATGTACAGTAAATTACATCATATTTAATGACAATTCAAGCTTCCTTAGACTGGGCCTTAAACACTGTCTTAAACACTGGAAGCGTTTCCCACTGTGGATTAAACACTGTGCAAAAGTCCTTTCTGTGAAATTATATAATGAAAATAAAAACCAAAGTTTTCTCAAAACATACATATGCATACATTTTACATTAGTGTTGAGGTTTTTCTTTTCCTTCAAGTGTGGAACGGTAGTGACCTATCAACTGAAACCTTTGTAGTGAAAACCTAAGGAATGTTCAGGCTATCCTCACATGCAGAGTATAGCAAATGTGTTTTCAAGCGACATTTCTTCTTATATGCTAGAAGATTATTTTCCCAGTGTATCTTAGTATAGTGCCACCATAACTATTAATAATTATACTGGTTATGTTATGCTCTTTAGAGTTTGATTTAAACTGTCGGCAAGATAATACTGCAATGCATGTTTCTAAAGTATACTGGTAGTGGGCAGAATGTAAACGCCAATGGAATATCAATTAGGGAGGTGCCAGACTTATGTGCAACTTAAACATAACCGGATGAACCAGCACGGGACGTCATTAGGGTCCCCCTGTGGTACAGCGGCCATCCTTTCTAGCAGTCCATTACACATCTTGGAGCTGAGTAAAAGAGCAAGATCGTGGGCTGCCCCTATCACATCTGAACCTTAAGCCCACAAAACCGCACTTTGTGGTCGCACAGAGCTTCTGGACAAGATGACTGTCCTCAGAGAGGACGGCACCCTCACAGCAGAACAGAGGATTGCGATGGTTTGTTTACGTACACGTACAGTAAGATTGTGCGTACCCATCCACTTTGCGTCTAAGTGGAACTGAAGGATCAAAGTCCTTGAGCGTTCCTCCATTGCCTAGCAGAGCGTTGACCTACAGCATGACTACCAAGACCTAAAAGGCTGCATAGTAGCAAGACCTCGGCGTCCACTGTATGACGACCGGCTTTCGGTGAAGCTTAAACCATGACAAACACTGACCATAATCCAGGGGGCCCCATTTAGTACATGGCCCATCCAGACTCACAGAACGTTGGGCAGGTAGAGTGAGCAGAGGAGCATGTTCTGACCCAGGGCCGGGAAGCGGCGGAAGGCTTCCCAGGCGTCGGAGAAGATATTGTACTTAAGGAAGACCCTGTGCTCCAGACTGGTGGGCAGGCCCACGTCGCGGCTCATGATGTAGATGCCGTCGTTGTGAAGCGTGCACGTGAGGTTCAGGCCCGACTTGGAGGTGTTTTCCTTCAAGCAGAGCCACTCGCCCGTGGTCACATTGTAGGACTGCACAGTCAGCATGTCCTCCGTCTGGCTGACCCGCCGTCGGTCTGGCCCCAGCTCGTGGGTGTACCCCCCTACCAGATAAATGGTATCTTCCACGGAGAGCATCTGCTGCTTGCGTACGTGGGCAGGGCAGGAGCGGAACACGGTCCACGTGTCAGAGACAGGGCAGTACCGCAGCACGTTTGTGTTCCTGTCTATGGGAGAGAGAGGGAAAAACGCTGCTCTAGGCTGGCACACATCAAGCCTTTGCCAAGACAAACCACCAGCTTTGTCAGTTAATTATAGAAACGCTAGTTAAACTCCAGGGCAGAACTGTCCCCAGGTGCAGTCTGGAAAAGAATGATAGAATAAGAAAACATGGAACTGCTGTCAGCCATGAAACGCAAATCCTTCCTTCCTTTATGCCCAAGCAACCTAGAACCGACTACAGGGGCATCAGAAGGGCAGGGATACCCCAGCAGATTCAGGGGGCCCAGCACTTTACAGGGGCCCTTGAATACATAAAATTACACGTAAAAGTGGGCGTGGGGGGGGGGGGGGGAGCATGATGACATTGTGTCAGGAGAGCCTAGAATTTTTAGGTACACCCCCGGTTATGATTATGTTTTACAAAAGCTGACAATCTCTACAAACTTGACCCAGCAATACCTCTTTTTCCTCATTTCTTAATATTTTGCTTTTAAGGCTTCTGCAAAGCACATACCAACCTCTGGCTGTGTAGCCACCCATGACATAGATTCTGCCCTGACACTCGCAGGCTGAGAACTCTGCCAGAGGATTAGGCAGGGAGGAAACGCAGGTCCACCAGTCCTGTTCGGGACTGTAGCACTCCACAGTCCCCAAAGTCTGCCCCCCCACAGCATACAGCTTCCCATTGACTGCTAGCAGCTTGAAATTGGACCTGAGAACAGCATAAAAAGGCAACACATCTGTACTCTTATACAATACTTCACATAGTTATTCGCTTAGGAGACCACCTCTATCCACTTGTTTTGCAATTTACGTCCAACTCTGTTGAACTGCTGGAAATATCTCCAGACACTATTCCAGTTTCCCAGCCACAGTTTCTCCTATGACTTGTGCCAGCAAGTTATTGGTTCTAGGTTCACTGTACAGAATGCTGTGTCATTATGTCAATGTAATTATTATACCTGCAAACTAAACATAACTATTAACATGCTTAAAGGGAGTTGCAGAATGCATTAAGTTCAATTTATATGCAGACTGTTAGTGGAGAGAAACGAGTAGACAATGGGAGATAATTTTTTTTAACAGCAGGTACATCTTTATGCTCTCAGATGCAATAGGAGTGGAAAACAGCACTGGATTTTTGGTAAGCTGTATCATACCTTTTCTGGTTCAGTGGTGCAACCTGATTCCACTCATTCCTGCAAGGGTTATAACAGTGGGCCGCCGAAATTTCCTGGCTCGTCACTCTGTAGCCTCCAACTATGAACAGATAGTTGTCCAGAACTGCAGACCCATATCCCCTGACGTTGACCATGTCTGACGGCAGGTTGTTGGCCAACGGTTTCCAGCGCTGTTCTAACTCTCCGTACCGGAGCATGGACCACGGCTCGTCCTGTTCTGCCAAGTCCAAGCAGGTGCCTATGAAGTCTCCGATCGCGACTAGGGTCGCGGTACCTTTCATGCGCATCTCCCGCACCTGATTGCGCAAAGGGGCTGGCAGGCTGCGGAACTCGGGTCTCCGCAACATGGGATGGTAGTGACAGCTCATGAACTTGAGACAGGCATTCCTTAAGTCGTGCGTCCCGTATATTTCCGAGAGGTTATACAGCTCTACGCAATTGTCCAACCTTATTTCCGACAGAAGCAGCTTCAAAATCGAAGTTACTTGTAGAAAAGAGGCCGTTTCAATTAAGTCTTCCAAAGTCTCGTTAGCGACCTGCACCTTCGAGGTATTGATGAACTCCAGGACCAGCTCCAACCCCGGGACACTAAGTCCCTGCAGCTGCACCGAGTCCTCTCCTGATTCCCGCATTCCGGAGCTGTACAAAGCGCGGAAGTAGTCGCTCTTTTCTATCAGCTTGCTTTTGCTCACATTGTACGTTTTGTCATCAATAGTGATGGCAATGATCTGCTCCGAGGATGACATTTTGGCGTCTAATTGCAAAGCCTATTTCGCTCTCTCATTCCTTTTTTTTGCTACTTGAGCGTGCGCCAGGGTGCGGTGGCAGGAGATATCGTCACGAAGTTGGTGCTTGTGTCCTTCGTTTACATTTAAGACCAGGACAAGCCAGGAACCTCTCACAGCCAGAAACCAGGTCTATATAAGGTAATGTTCAGCCCATAGATCGACCGATAGTTTACAGCTATCCAGCCATTTGTTTTATATCTTAATTTATTAAATCAAGGGAACTGCAAAGTACAAACATGCTTAATTAACGCCCCCCAGTCTTTGCAGCATTCGAGTGCAAACGTGCAAAATTAACCGTAAACAGCTGAGTGCATCAAAATGATTGTCTTGGTTAAATTACAGCTAACATTCCATCACATCACGAAAACATCTTCAGCAAATGTAAATTAGTTCCTATTTTGATGCAGCAGCTGCTCCTTTATAACGTCACTTCTTCTTCCGTCTCCATGGCCGATGAAACCACAGAACTGGGATCTAGCACAAAAAAATCATTTTGATTCGTTTTACCATAAACCAATAGAAATGCACCCAACACAAAGCTGCGTTACTCCTTCTCCAAGAGAAATACACCCAGGACGAAGCTGCGTTTTAACGTGCAGACTAAATGTGTCAGTAAATATTACGGTTGTTCATTATCATCGATGCATTTTAATGTAATACACCATTAGTCACATATCTATTTGCATGTATACATTTGAGTTAAACGACTTCATATGAGACATATAGCTATATGAATAAGAAAAAGGAAAATAGATTTAGATAAATATTTAGTTGGATATTGTTCGCAGCAGGTACCTTTAAATGGTACCCCTGTATAAATCATCCGGATGGAAACCATTCTTCTTTTTTGATTAATTCGATAATAACACTTTCTAATCCAGATACATGTCGTTATTATTATTTTTATTAACGAAGTTTTATAAAGCTGATTTAAAAAATGTGTACAAATCATATAGAAACCTTTATATAAACTGTCTTTCGAAACTGAATATTATTGTTTTGGGGACGTAAATTACTGACGGAACGAGCGCTTAGGTTCTAGTAGCGACATTTTTGAAATTTGAAATCTCCTTACGGGTTCGGCCGCAACTACAGGTTTCACTGTTACAAGCTTGTAATTTTTACACATATAACCAAATGGGAGACACGCCTTTGAGAGTGTAAGTCAGATCGCGTTCTTTGTGTTTTCGGCAATGGAATAGTAAATTCTCACATAATTAAGCGTGTCTGAGTGGTTAGTTAGCGATGGTATTGCTAGTTAGCGTTAGCTTCTGTTAAATTACCTCCCGGTTAACGTTACACGTGTTTGGGCTGCAGCTTCATTTGACTACAAGCATTGCCTTTTTGTCTTATAAACAGGATGAAAGTATCCGGAGTCGGGACGCATTGTCCCTGCATGAGTATAATAATTTAATGCGGTATTTTTGTCCCTTTCCAAAACCATGCTTGCTCAGTGAAGTTGCCTTTAAGGTCTGAACGCAGCGTACGTATGTCGAAAGAGGCTGAAAGTAAATATAAAATGGATAGAAGTAAATGCCAAAGGTTGGGCATGCTGAGCACTCGAGTGTGATGAATGATCAGTTAGTCTGGTTGTAATAAAGAAAACAGGTCGCATTAAACCCCTAAGAGTAACATCTCGGTTTTAATAACATTAAGGTCCTATGTCTCGCTCTTTGGTTAATGCTGAAATGTAAATTTAAGCGCATATCTATAACGCATGTTCATCTCTCTATAGTTTCCAAAGTATTGGGACAATCCAGTCATTCAAGTACATGACAGTATTTCAGTTTTATGTATTTTTGTGTTATACTTTATTAATCCCGAAGTACGTTGTAAGTTTACAGTAACGCAATTTACGCATCCAGACAGTAAAAAGACATTTAGGTATGGATAGTATAAAAATAAAAATGTACAATATAAATGGTAAATTTGTATTTGTTATAGTTCACCTATGAAATGTTATGATATTGCCAAGGGTACATTTGTTTAAAAAAATTATTCTACATCTTGAAAGTTTGGACTTTAAAAAAATCTTTATTATAAATTAATTTCAGCCTGACCTGTGGGGACGTTGAAGGAAAAATTAATGTTTTATTTAACCGAGTGAAGGCGATCCAGAAAAAAAGTGGGCAATTTGACGTAAGTATGTCATCTTTAAGTGGCATTAAAGTCTGGCAGCCTTAATGTTGTGTAAAATGCCTAATTTGTTTTCTCTGTTGTGAAGCTGTTGCTTTGCGTTGGAGAATTTTTTGCTTCTTCAGCGGAGGCGGAAGCTGAATGGGAGGAGTACAAGTCCGGAACAAAGAAAGGTAATACAGCAGAAAAGGGAGTTAATTTTTAATGCACGACATCAGCCGCAATGTTAGTAACTGTAAGGGCCAGAACAAGGCTATGGCTTTCTCAAAAAACATTTCTGACTGAAATTTCCTTTGTTTTTTGTCCAGCCCCCCAAGGCATAGATGTGACACCATTTTAATCATGCTCTTTCTGTTCTGTGTCAAACTCTAGCACCCATTCACACATACGTTTTGGGGGCTGCCAGCCAGGACACCGTGAAGTATTTTCCCAATTCAGATGGGTGTGAGCTGGCTGAGAATATCACCTATCTGGGTACATCCTAAGTGAATAATTTTGAGATTCCTATTGTACATAGCTTTAAAAGCATGTATTCCAAAATGTCACTAAAAGAACATGGTGGTAGTTTGCTTCTCGATTAACCTATTCTTTGATTCTTTTGATCTTTCCAAAAGCTGCAGTCTTTGATGTCGTAAATGTTTTGACATTTGGCCAATAGGGGGCGTCTGTTTGTCTCAGGTCGCAGGGGCATCTTTACCGGCGCCACGGGCCTGCAGATCGCTTACATCAGCGGTAGGGAAGGGCAGCAGGAACCGGCTCCAGCTCACTGCTTCACACCCAAGGATGTCTCTGCCCTGGTGACCCCACTGGTGTCCCCTTCGAGTTTCAAAGGAGTGGACATCTTGCTCACCTCTCAGTGGCCACGCGGCGTCTGGCAATATGGAAATAACCCAGTAATTGTTTATCCACCCGTCTTCCAACTTCCTATCCTTGTTAAGGTTTGCGGGGGGAGGGGGAGGTGGGGGGGGGTCATGCATACATTCACCCACATTGAATCTGCTGGTGAATTTTAAGTTGTATGTGTTTTCTAGCCCAGCACATAGTTTTTTTTTTCTCACACTGTATATAATTGTTGCACAATGGCGCTGTCATTGGCTGCATGTCTAAATAGCAATTCAAGGCTCCTCTGTCTTAGAATCGCTTCCTGTCGTCATTAATCAAAGCAGTTGACACAGATCGTTATTTGGCAGTGAACGGCGCCATGTTTCGTTGTGTCCTGATAGCTCGTCTCTTTGTAGGATATCAACACCAAGTCTTGCGGATCTCCATCTCTGGCCAGTGCCGCGGACAAGCTGAGGCCGCGGTACCACTTTGCTGGCCTGGAGGGGGCGCACTACGAGCGATTGCCGTACAGGTGTGTGTGCTGCTAACCCTGAAACTGCAGAGGGCAGTGCTGAGTGCTCTCTGCCATTTCCCTGCCAGTTAAATACTGGGGATGTGGGGACTCCTGGGAGAGAGTACATGTACCTGGGGTGTCCAGCTTGCAAGATTCAGAGCTACCCCCCCCCCCCACCCCTGCATTTCACAACCCCCCAGACCTCTGACACAATTTGAACCCCGACTTTTTTTTTTCCCCCCACACTTCCATCGCGATTGCGGAAAGATAATCCGAACGTCTCCCATTTCCCTGTCGTAACGAAACATAAAGTTTCGAAAATTGTTGGTGTAAATTATATTTTAAATTTGGATTATTAAATGGAGGTTTATTTTCACTCATAATGCTCATTTCCCAAACACCTTAAAGCAATGGAGCACTGATCAGTCCCAGTAGCTTTGTATGCCATTAATACCAGGGCTGAACACTGCTGTTAGGATGCACTACTGACGCCTACTACATGCATGTCCCTGAGTCTGACGTTGACGATCCCCTTCCCCCCCTGCTGTTCTGTGATTGGATGGTGGCAGGAATCACATGGTCCTGCAGGAGAATGCTCAGCACGTCAGTCGGTTCATAGCCCTGGCCAGCGTCAATAACCCTGCCAAGAAGAAGGTGAGAGGTCGTTACGGTTTCAATTTCACAAGGCGGCAGTAGAGCCTTCAAATTTGCTTTGCTGCTTTTTATTATGCACGTATATATTTATGGTTTTATTTTTTTTTTATTCCCCTAGTACTTGTATGCATTCAGCATTGTCCCTTTGAAAAGCATGGACCCAGCAGAGCTAGTGAAGCAGCCACAAGATGTCACTGAAAACCCTTACAGGAGGCCTGCCAAAGGCGGGCAGAAGGAATGGCCTGCTGCCACGGCAACGGCGGAGGTGGCTGCATCGGGCCCTTATTGCTGTGTTTCATTTCAGCCTGATAATGAATGGGATTTGGATCAGTCATCTTAGACAGTGAACTGGAGGATTTCTGATTCGTACACATCCTTAGGTTTCGTTTTCATTTGCATGCAGCATTCAGATTTTCTCAGAAGTCAGAAACGAATTTGTCATCGTCCCGCTACACCTTATAAATCACCTTATAAATCTCTCCAGATTGCTTAAATCAGAGCAGAACTGATCTTTTAAATAGTGTATTTATTTTTATCTTCACCGTTGTCGCAGACATTGCCCATAGGTAAGGCTCTATGCATAGTTCTCTCTTTTTTTTATTTCAGCGGGAAACATCTTCAGATTTCCTGGCACAGTCCGCATTATGTAATCGCAAAGGTTCTGGTGGTATAGGCGTTTCTGCTTTTTACCACTAGGTGGCGCAGAGATCAGGATGCCGCTTAACGATCCACTTTACGTGACTTCACAGGTGGAGGAGGAGCCTACAACTCAGTTTTTCTTCGACATGGGGAAGAAATCCCAAACTCAGGGTCAAGGAAGGAAGAGGCACTCGGAGGGAGAGCGGCAGAGCCAGGCCAAGCAGCCGCGGAGGCCCCGTGAGTCAGCCGGCCGTATCCCCCACATCGCCCCCACCCGCCTCCCCCACC
>JAODJU010000062.1:24943713-24987721 GCA_026776725.1 Gnathonemus echidnorhynchus | reverse complement strand
GATGGATTTCTGTTCCTTATAGAATTAAAACAACGCAGGACAAACTGAAAGAACGTGTGACGGGGAGTGTCTTCCACTCCTTTTACGCTTCAGAATGATGTTACATTTACAACAAACCTGGAGCCTATTTTTATCCATGCAAAGACTTTATTTGGTGGAAGCTTATGTTTGTGTCCAATAGTATTAACCTAATTATGCTTCAATTTACACTCTTTGTAGGATCTTTGGAACGTCTACCCAAAAGATACACTCCTTGTACTTTGGTTTTCTACGTACATTTAAATCTCATTAACATTTGCATGTTGTTTACTTAGCACCACCATTATCTGAAGGAATACACCAAAAAACTGTCTGAATTAATACATTTCATGCACACTGGTCTTTACCTTAGCAATCCCAGGGTATAAGTTGGTAATCTGAAGGGTGTAAAAGTCTCATTTATGATGGTCAAGGTACGGCTGAGTCTTTAACCTGCATCGCAATCAAGGATGTAATTAGGCAGTTTTCAAGCACGCTCAGAAATTGTGTTTGCTATAAAGAATGTACCGGTCGGGGAGGCTGACTGAAGAGCGTGTTCATCCTAGACCACTGAACATGACAGCAGTGTAGGGGATGTCAAGAGTCAAGAGTCTTTTTCTGCTCAGTCAGCCAGACCTAGGGTTCATGTCAAGCGCGTTCAGGATTGGAATGAGTGACGAGTAGTTTAGGATCAGTATGTGGCATCTGGCAGAAACCCAGTAATGGGGAAGAGCCAGATCCAACAAACTGCTCATTAAAGCTCAATCAGTATTCATCAGTGAGGCTGTATTAGTAGAAAGGACAGCTACTAAGCAATGGACAGGTTTCCAACAAGAGTGATTCAGACTCTGCCAGAAACTGCAGGTGGCACTTAAACACTTAATGTGGCTTTAATCTAATACGGTCTTAATGTGGTCTTATTTAACGAGATTTTATCGTTTTCTACAGTGGATCCTTGATCAAAGATGCAACATCAGCGGGCCAACTGACCCGTAAATACCCCCTGCTTGAACTAAACCAACAAGCTCATCGCTTAGCCAGTAAGCACACTGTGACCGGTCAGAAGGCTTCTAAGAAGGGAAGGGGTTTGGGATTCTAGAGGGTGGTCCATACAGAGCACTCTGTCACCAAACACAACACGCATGCTGGGGGCTCTGGAGCCATATTTTTGTCAAATTTGAGTATACTGTGACGCTCAATGGCCCTGCTTTCCAGAATGATCCACCATGTGTGTGGTTGAGTGCGTTGTGTAGGATTCACTCTTAGAGGAAATACAGATTCAAACTACAGTACTGTGCAAAAGTTGTTGACAGACTAGGAAAATGATGCTTAAATTTTCCTGTTATTGGAAAAATGTGATGTCTAAGGTGTGTCGACTTGGTCATTTCTAAACCTTTCCTAAAATCACCATAGTATTCCCAGCAACCATCTAATACACTCACGTATCTTTTGAATCGACTACTGGCACATCATGGCTAAATTTACATTTTAATTTAATTTACATTTTCCATTAATTAAATTAATGAATTAATTGAGCTGGTTCTAATGTTAAATTGTCTTTTTGTTCTGAGCACAGATACACTTACTACCCAGATATCTAGCTTTAAACATTTCCTTTGGCTGCAAAAGACTTTTGTACTCTACAGCTTGCGATTATCTCAGAAGATACTTCAACAAAGTTCTGTTGCATTTAAATTGCGTATATTTGTGTGGCCACTGCAAATACCAGTAAAATACACTGGTATTCCTTTACTTTTCCAGTAAGAGTGAATATTGTTCAGTATCCCCTTTTATACAATTATTATTATTATTATTATTATTATTATTAATAATAATAATAATAATAATATTGTTGTTGTTGTTCTTGTTTTGTTTTTGTTGTTGTTGTTGCCAGATCTTTTATGATGCTGTGTTTTCTTTATTACTTATTTATTTTGTTCATAATGAATCCCTGCAGCTTTATGAATTTCTTTCTGGATTTGGAGGGATCAGACTGCACTTCCTTTGTCTGAACTCCCCGTCCCTAAAGCCCCACCCCTTAAGAACAAGTCACCCAGCGCAGGAAGGATTAGCGCGCAGACCTTAGGCCAATCCCTTGTTCCATTCTGCACTGGCAGCCCGATGGATTGCCAGTGCAGTTTTGCATGTGACTGTATGGATTCTGAAGTCAGGCAGGTGCAGCTCCACCTGGGTCAGCAGGATGCTGTTAAAACATTATACTACTGCTGCTATGTTTGGGCAAAGTTGGCGTTTTTTTTTGTATACCTGGATTTTGTTCACTAATAGCAACTAAACTACTGAACTTAAAAGCCCTCATTTTGCATTACAGAGCTGATAACATACTGAGACATTGTTGGGCACCTCTGTATTCATTCATTTAATGAACTTTGATTGCGGCTCTCTGTCGCTGCTACATCACTGTGCACAGCTGCTTATTCCTTCCTGGAAAAGATCACTGCGTTTATATCACAGAGCAGAGGCTGTCCGTCATGTTTTCATTGTACCCATTCAGATGCACACGGAGGAGCTTTTCCTGACGTTTTCAGATCTCAGAAAGAGGTGTTATGTTACATTTTCGGTTTGTTTTGAGGCAGAGAGCAACTTCAGTTCTCCGGTCTTAAAGAGGGAGAGGGAGGGGGAGAATCATTTGACTCAGCTCTGGAGAAATGCAAGGAATGTGGCAGACATTGTCTCTGCCCTCGATGTCCCTTTGGACAAACACCAGGAAAGTTTTTCACCGCTGTTGACTGCGGGGCCCTATCAGCTCTTTATCAGAGAGCAGTTTCCTACCATGTATATAAACATTGCTTGTGAAAGATCATTATTTTGAATATCCTTGAGTAATTTGCTATCTGACTTGAAATTCTTCAGAGAAATCAGTGTTGCCGCTACCATGTGATATTTTTATATTCGCTCTGGGCAAACAATATTTTGTTGAGGAGCTGACAGTGAGATCTTTCAGACGCAGACAAACCTGAAGCCTTAGAGACTCCCTATTCTGCAGCTGGAACTTTTAAATTTTTGTCTGTACACATTTGACTATTTAAAGGGGAGGAGAAGCAACTATTTACTCACAAAACTTGCATATAATGTTCCTTTTAACGCCTTTGTAAAAGGCTTCATGTGTCCCTCTTCCGAAACAACACCGCTTTAATCTTGGCACATTCTGTCCCGACACAAAGCCGTCCTTCAGAAGGTTTTTCTTCTCTTTTAGGGAATGCCGTTAGCCTGTCACTGAATCGTTTTGTCTGCAGGCAGACACGGTGAGGCCAAGTCGAAGGCGAGCAGGGGGTAAGGCTTCTGACAAGAAGACTACCAGAGTCACAATAGGCGGTTTTATTCAGCTCTTTTCCCCCCCTCTCCCTGCGGACAGCGCGGGCATGCGCTGGCAGCGTTTCTGATGCCAATGAGGGCCGTGATGAAATGTATGCCCACTGGTGCGCAAACACTCATAAAATCCCGTGCTAACTCCTCGCTGGGTCCAGAGCCCGGTAGCTGTCAGCATGGTGGTAACTGCGGTGAGTTAGTGGGATTAACTTGGCAATACCACCCTCCTCCAGAGCTGGATCAGTCTGAAGTACCACCCAGGAAAACTCCACCTTTCCCTTTGGGAGCTTTGAACCAACACTGACATCATCAGATTATGTCAGAAAACTATCAAGTGGCAACTGGGCGACAAAAGGGAGCACACTGAAGGCAAAGAAACCGCCTACAATGCAAAGAGCGTTTTAAGCCAGTAGTAAAAATGAAATCCATTAATAGTTTCAGTTTCACACTTGGTCATTAATAACTTTACAGTAGTGATGTGGAACTCTGTCCCTTCATGGCTCCCATGATGTGTACTGGATATGCAGAACTTAGCTCATTTCTCAGAGGTATTATTAGGATGTGATCTAAGTTTGCCTCGTGACCCAGTTGCTATCAGAAAGACGAAAAAACCAATAAACTGTTGACTTTACATAGACTTCTGTATTGACTGAGTCACACTTTTGAGCTTTCTGTAACTGCTCTCATATCATTTTTCTGAAGTCTGTCTGCAGTATGTTGTCAATATATACATCCATTAATCACTTTCTCTGGACAGGGTCACGGACACCTTGCTGCTTTTCCCAGCATGCACAGGGCACAAACGGGGAACACCCTGCATAGGATACCAGGTCATCGCAGGGCACTCATGCATACACACAGCTTCCTCCTGCATTCCAAACAAAGTGGATACATGCAAACCACAGACACTATTCAGACCCCAGACCATGGGGTCATAGAGCCACAGTGCTTCACACTGAGTCACACAGCTACCCCATAAAATTACATAGTACTAAATGTTCAGTGAGATTTATGCTAAATGGGCTCTTTGGGAAAACAGTTCTGTTTTGGCAAGGATCATAAAAATGACCAGCTTATCTCCTGTGGCGAGACACATCTATCAGTCCTTCAGAAAGTCATGTTTCCTTCTATTGTTCTTACCTGGCAATTAAGCCAACACGGCACTCTAGCGAGGAACTCCTCTGTGACCACGTCAACGCCTTGAGCAAAACGGATATAACCCTGTCATAATATCAATCTGACGTTTCATTGGCCAGTGAGGGGGTAGGGGGGCTTCCTGTCTTATATAAGACTGCAGTGTGGACCAGGCTTTCCCAGAGTTCCATGTCTGGTCCAGACTGGAGCTCGGGGCTAATTGGACTGGATTGCAACGAGTTCCATGCCGCGGGCGGACTGCAGAGCTAAGGTAGACATTCTGGGATACTCGCCAGATACGAAATGATTCACAGCTAGCGGGGCAGAGTATGATAAAGCAGATGTGACAGATCTATTGATTATGGATTGATAGTCAATTAACAATGTGTTGTTTACTTTTCAGTGCCTTCTGATTTATTGTATAGTCTTAAATATGCAATAAAGCCTCATCAGAATCTGCATTATTAATTTGGCCCCTGCATTATTAAACACAATTCCTGCAGTTAAGCTGATTTTATTAGAACAGGTTGCATTTGGGGTAGCCCCATGGCTGAGTGGGTGACACTGTTGTCCCGCACTTGCAGGTTTGGTGTTCTGATGTCTGCCTGTATGGGTGTGGAGTTGTATGTGCTCCCTGTATAGTGTTTGCGATTTCCTCCAAAGGAATGCAGTTGGGCTAATTGGCATCCATACCCTGCTAGTATGTGCATGCCAATGCCCTGTAATGGACTGGCATCCCATGCAGGGCGTGCCCCCCCTCCCCCCCCCTCTATGCTTCTCCTGACTGGGATAGGCAGTGGGACAGTGGATAGGTGGATGTTTATTATTGGCTTTTACATTGAACTGTAACTGAAGAGCATTGTACAACACTCTGCATAACTTGATTCCTTTGAAGTTTGACTTGCACTTCATTAACTGCTCTTTTTTGCCCTTTTTGTAATGGGCTTATCTTTATTCATAACATTGCAGAGGGATATTTATTTACCTGTGCAGATGAACTGCATGACGGCGGGTGATGATGCGGGTGACACGTCAGCGCCTACGTAGAGGCCTTGCACATTAAATCAGTCCAGTTAATTAGCGCGTCTGTGTTTAGATGGAGACATACAGATGGGCTGGGATGATCTGGACCTGCCTCATTCACATAACGGGTAGGTTTGTGGCAGATATTGTCATCATCATCATCGTCATCACCGGGGGCATCATAAAGGGGGGAAGTTAGGGCAATACCAAGGGCCCCTTGGATTGGGGGCCCAATATGATAAGCTTTCACGGGGCCAAAAATCAATACCACCACCCATAATCACCACCATCATCATCATCATTTTTTATTCACTGTAGAATGATTCTTATATTGAGTCATATTGAGCTCTACTGAATGTTGTACAGAAGTTTGTATTTGTTTGCAAACATTTACTTGTTTGCAGAGGTGGACATTTCAGGTCCAGAAAGTAAGAATCCAAACCAGGATTTTGTTTCAACCAACCAGTTGAGCATAAAGAGTCACAGTCACAGAGTATTCAACTGGTTGGTTGAAACAAAATCCTTGTTTGGATTTTTACTTTCTAGACCTGAAATGTCCACCTCTGCTTGTTTGGTTAATTGTATTGTCTTTGTACCTTGTCTCTTTCACACTAAATGTATGTTTGTGCACTACCTTACTTGCACAAGAATTTCCACTAGGGATCAATAAAGTTCATCTAATCAAATTTAATATTTATTCCTGGCTGGACAGCAAGAGATATGTAGGTATGTTTGTCCGGAGCACAAGCTTAAACACTCATAAGACCTGGCCATCGTTCATCTATGGAGTTGTTTGCTTGTACAAATGACAATGGAAATGACTCTCATGGACCTTTGCTGTGACTGCAGGGCCTATATGTAATACTATAGTGTGATTATTTATGTAATGCACACAGATATATTAACAGGAGCCAGCAGGATTTCTGTTCCAGTTGCAGTTGGGGGGGGTTATGAGGCTGATGTCTCCCCGTTCCTCACCCCCAGGCTGGGCTGTACTACCGTGGACGCCAGGGGCGGAGGGTGGCACATCGGCGGGCCGCTGTAGCCTGTTCGGTCGTTACCACATCCACACGTTTGACGGCGTGCTGTACGACTTCCCCGGCGACTGTAGCTACATGCTGGCGGGCGACTGCAGTAATCGCGGCTTCACCCTGTTGGGTAGGGAGCAGGGCCTGTTTGCACCGTCACGCCCCCTGCTGGCGGCCATCTTCCTGCGGCTCGGGGCCAAAAGCCCCAGTTCACACCTTCCCCTACGCATCCCGGCCATAATCGCAGAGTGTAACATCGCTGACTGGTGGCTTGTGGCTTTACAGGTGATTTCCGGCACGGGGACAAGAAAGGCGTCTCCCTGTATCTGGGAGAGTTTTATGAGCTTCACATGACTGCAGACGGCAGATTGAGCCAAGGGGAGAGCAGGTAGCCGGCCTGGTCACGAACACTTCATGCTCTGTAACACAAGAGGCTCAGGGACGGGACCTGGATCCTGACCAGCTGGCTGGAGGTTGCAGCTCTCCATCAGAGGCTGTTTTACCTGTTTAAGTCACACCTGAGAGAGAAGCTGAGGCACTGCAACTAGCATATCCTATTATATTACAAGTGTGAGAAAAACTAGTAAACAGTCCAATATTTCATAAAATACAAGTAGAAGCAAACTGATATAAAGTGTAAAACGCGTCATTAGTTCCGAATATCAAATGTGATGTTTCCTGTCTATACTGTATACCAGGGCTATTCAAATCACAGCCCTCAAGGGCCGAGTGCTGCTGATTTTCCTCCCTTCACCTGTAAGCCTGGTGTGAAGCCTCTGACCAATCAGAATCAGTAATTATTAAACTAACTACCTGGGAGAACTGAAAACAAGGCCTGGATTTGGAATCGAGGGCCAGATTTGTAGAGCCCTGATGTGCACTAATGTTGCCTTAAGGTATTAATGCAAAAAAATATTTGTATTTTGTCATTTATATATGCTAAGCTTATGGCCTGTGCCTTTCCTTTGTGTCAGTGGTGTGTGTGAGTTTGCATAGATCAAATTTGAGGACCAAATTGTCCAAAGTGTAGTAAAACCTGAAATTTCCATACTTTTGGGGACATCTTTTGAGGTCCCCATTTGGATAACCTCAGTTTTATAAAAATCTGTGACTGTAATCCAAAAAGTAAAAATGCCAAAAGTTTTGTATTTGGTTTGGTTACTTATGGTTAAGGTTAGGGATGGGTAGGGGTTAAGGGTGTCCTGACTGGGATTAGGGTTAAAAACCTGTAACCTGTTACCTTGTAGGGTAAAAAGATCCCCAGCAGGATAGCCTCCGTTTTAAAAAAATCTGTAACTGCAATCAAAAATCTAGCTAATTAACCAAAATGTCTGCATGGTAGCTAATACCCGGACAGAGACACGACCACTTGCTGCCACTTGTCGTCGTCCCCTCACCCAGGCTCTCGCTGCCATACGCCTCCAAGACCATCTTCGCTGGTGCTGAGCTGGGCTACTACAAACTGTGGAGTGAGGAGTTCGGCTTCACGGTGAAGATAGACTCCGCTGGCAATGTGGACGTGACGCTGTCTAAGCAGCTATTCAACCGGACCTGTGGCCTGTGCGGCAATTTTAACGCCATACCTGAGGATGACTACATGGCCCAGGAAGGTCTGTGATGAAGGCAGCTCTCTCAGAGTCTCCATAGCAATGAGGTTTTCAAAGAGCAGACTGTTGACTGCAGACACTAATCATGGTGTGTTTGTCTGGTTGAACTGTCAGTAAGACAATAAAATATGTTACAAATACTCTTTAAAAGAGAACCATAACTGTTTTCTGTATATTTTTCTTCTAAGTCTCCCTCTAGACCTCTTTGTCTTGAAACTCCTATAGAATTTCCAACAATTCATCTGAAATGGGCAGGTCCTGGTTATAGCCTTTAACTGCAAGGAAATGACTGGAGTTGGCTTTCGGGAATTCAGGAAAATGGCCTCGCATACAGGAAAAGGGGGGAAAGGGTTTTATATAAATTCAGCTTTCAGCACCTATTTTTCTCATACAGGTGAAATGTTAGGATTAGTCACTTGAAGGCACTTGAAAGATTTTGCTTGTGCATTTTTCTAGCTCGCAGAAAATCTGTCATTGGACTGACTCACTGAATTATTTTCCAAGGATTCCTTACTGAGAGCAGCTACGACTTCGCCAACTCTTGGGCCATGCATGAAACCGGGGAGGCCTGCCGACGTGTGTCTCCCCCCAGCAAGACTTGCAATACATCCAGCAGCACCGCGGTATTGCCACGTCTTGCCTTTCCGCATCACGCAGAACTGTTTTATACCATGATGCATTAGCCCGTAAATACTGTAGTATTTGGTGCCCAGCAAAAATCACATTGTAGCCAATTACACCATGCTGAATTTCATTAACATACCACACGTACCACTGTGAGAATTCTTCAAGTTGCGACAGCAAACAGGACCTTGTGACACGGTGACTGGGCAGGGAAGTCACAAGGGATTTTCCCTTACAGGAACAATAGGGTCATTGCTAGACAGCTGTCAACACTGAGTGTTTTTCTGGCAGAAGTACGGACAGTCACCCCTCCACATTTGTGAATTTTACATTTGTGGTTTCGGTTATTCATGAGGTGGGCGTGACCAATTAAATGGGAATATTTCTGGTAAAGCTTGCAGAAACTCACAGATAATGCATAAGCTAAAAAAAAAAAACAATACTGAAAACGTTTTGTCATGTAATACATAAATATTAGTGTTATTTAATATTCATTAGTGTATTAGAGTATTCATACTATATCTTTATAGTATATATATAGATTTGGGTATGATGCACATCTATGGCTCCGAAACCAGGCACTCACTCATGTATTCCATGTCTCTGTGACTGTGGAATGTTGCGTTTCTTGCAGTAACTCTTAGACTAACCGTGAGTTTTTGCATCTTTAAGGGCCCAAGTATTATTCACTAATTTTCAGATTTGTGGGGATCTTCCTCCCGTAACCCTCACAAATGTGAAGGGAGGACTGTACTTCCTAAAGATGCTGTATCACGCTTGGTCAGTCTTCCCCGAGCCTGTTTGTCTTTGGGTGATGAAAACTGCAGCTGGTCACATGGGCTGCCCCTCGTCGCCCCCTGCAGGACCTGATGAGCAGGTGCAACTCACTGCGCAGCTCTGCCTCGTTCCTGCGCTGTGGCCACCTGGTGGACCCCGAGGCCTTCGCCCTGCTGTGCGAGGAGGATGTGTGCCAGTGTGACGGAAACCCCAGCTGCCACTGCCAAGCCCTGCTGGAGTACGCCAGGACCTGCGCTTCCCATGGCATCTTCCTCCATGCCTGGCAGGCCGATAGCCAGTGCGGTGGGTCCCTCCCCCCAGTCCCTGTCTCCAGTAAAACCCACCTCCTAAGATATGTTTGCTAATTCTCTTCTGTAGCTTCCTGACACTGGTCCTACTGAGCAATGATGCCCCCTTATTCTGGTAAAGAGTAGGGCAGTGTGTGGCTCCGCAGGTTATGGCACCTGGCCTGGTACCAGAAGGTCATCAGTTCAAATCCCAGTATCAGCAAACTGATTTAACCATCTGCTAAATAAATTAAATGTAATGCGAATGTCTCCTCCGGGATTATTCAGCTAAGTCGACGCATCCATTTGCCTACAATCCTGTCATTGTCTGCTAGGTTTATTGACCCACTTACTCACAAGCTGACCGCAGCTGAGGCAGTGATGAGGCTGAATGGTGCGTTCTGTTCTGGGCCCTTCAGCCCCTAGGTGCCCGGTGGGGATGCAGTACAGCGAATGTGCCAAACCCTGCGCCGCCACCTGCCAGAGCCTCAACATCCACGAAGTATGCAAGGACGAGTGCATTGATGGCTGCACCTGCCCAGGTAGAGGCATGCTCCACACTGCCGCCCTGCTGGCAGTGCAGGGAAACCCTTGGGGCCAAGTGTATGTCAGTATTTTCATGTGTAAACACCATGATCAGTGAATGGGTAGGATAAAAACAGAAGGGTGTGTTTATAGGAGGGGTAGGGGGGGGGTTTGTGCAGTCTGGCCCCAAGGCATGTTGCACCATGTGACCCCAAATGCAATACCAGTGAAGAGGCACTAGGGGGAGCCCCAACAAATTGTTGTTACTCTTGTCTTTGCATACATGCGTGAGCATCATGTAACCACTGTTGCCCCCCTGTTTGAATGGCAGTGGGGAAGGTTTTGGATGGTACCCGCTGTGTGCCTGTTTCTCAGTGCTCCTGCATGCACAAGGGCAGACGCTACCCCCCTGGATCCAGCATCCCTCAGGACTGCAACACCTGGTGAGTAACCCCCCCCCCCAGCCAGCATGCTGACCCCCACCATGATGCCCCTGTAACACTGGCTCCCTTTCGCTCCCAGTGTCTGTCGCCATGGCTCCTGGGAATGTACCAACGAAGGCTGCCCAGGTGAGTATCAGATATATAACCATGTAAATAAGGGGTTTGAACCCCCCGACCATGTAATAAAATTACCCATATGAGTTAAACTCCCTCCCCTCTTTGAAATTTCTAAATGAAATGAAAATACAAGGTACCACAGAAACTAGTTAGGTATATCTACAAGAGAACATCCTTCCTTGATTCAAGATTTTGTTTAAACCAACCAGTTCGGTATAAAGAGTCAATCACAGAGTATTCAGCTGGTTGGTTGAAATAAAATCTTGGTCCGAATTTTGACTTCCTGGACCTGAACTTTCCACTTCTTTAATTTCTAGCAGTTTTTTTTACCCTTGGCTTCATGTCTGTTTCTCTCTCTTCCCACTGACAGCTGTGCCTTTTCTCTCCTCAAAAAACACTGCCAGTTACGTATGAATGCCCATGCTATCTTTGCAAATAGTCATTTGAAACAGAGCTTCATTGCCTGGTCCTTGGGGATCCCTGCACAGACCACATTTTTGCTCCCTCCCAGCTCCCACAGTAAGAATATGGACTGTCTGGGGGTCCCCAGGCAAAGAGATGGGATAGTCTGAACCGAAGTGCTTTTAAAACAAATTGCTCCTAAATTTGATCAGCAGCAATGCTGCCCTTTTCCCTTCCGCATCTCTAATCCACACACATCAGGCTGGATCTGCAAAAGTTTTCATATTTATTCTCGTGAAGAAGGCAGAAGACTCTCAATGGAATATCCTTATTTGAATTATAATATAGTCAGTTGAGGTAGCTGGTGCATGAATAAATCCGGCTGGGTGCATGAGAAGGTGCTTTTAGGTGTCTGGTTATCTGCCTCCATATGAGTGGCAGGTATCCAGTGTTTACCTGGTTATTGACAGGCAGTGGGCAGGTCAGCCCCGGGTCCTGGGGAAGGACAGCATTAGCCATCTCTGCTATTATCTTGTTTTGCCACACGACGGCAATCAATGCCTAGACTGATTTGATCTAATCATGTCCCGGAAGTGTGTGTGTGGGGGCGGGGGGGTAGAGCGTAATCTGAGCTGGGGTCAGAAGGTGACTCAGGTTGGTGTGGGCCGAAGTACAATATATGTCTCCACGGGAGTTAAAGGGCCGGCGCTCCCTGTCTGTTTTTCCACAGCCTCTTTAGTTCGAGTGCCGGAACCGGTGTCACTCCGGTTTCATGCTGGAAGAATGCAGTTTCACTCTACGTGCCCCTCTCTCCTCAGGGGAGTGCTTGGTCACTGGCCAGTCCCACTTCAAGACATTCGACAACAAGTTCTTCACCTTCAGTGGGACCTGTCAGTACCTTTTGGCCAAAGACTGTCAGGACAACCTGTTTTCTGCCATCATTGAAACGGTGCAGGTAAAAATGAGCTCTGGTGACAGTTCCGGCCCTCTGCCGCCCTTGGCAAACCAGTCTCACACCTCAGTCAGCCAATAAACAAAACATACCTGTTACGGGTGACCTGTCTGTTTCCGCATCCCTCCTTCGCAGATTTTAATGAGCGTGCCAGTGATTTAAACACGCATATATGCATCAAAAAGAACCAGACTGAGTGTTTCAAGCAGAGAAACACGGGAAATGGGAATCAGGAAGCCAAACACAATCGCAGCCGAACTGCCAACATTCACAGAACAGACAGACGGTACAGACACAGGCAGGATAGGAATTATAAAGCATTAGAGCTCCATGGCATTTCGGACAAACAGGATGAGAGATTATCAGAAAGTGCACATTGGGTGAAAACAGAAGCTAACAGAAGTTAATACAGGATAAGCAAGTTCAGGAGAAAAAAGGGACCATAATTATTGTGGAAAAATATCGAGGTGAAGATAAGGCTGCTGTACTCTAGACTAAATATGACCGAAGCAATGGATCCAAAGTCTGGATGTAGATGCAGGGCTTAGAGTGCGTGTGATGTCTGTGTGCAGTGTGCCGACGACCAGGACGCGGTCTGCACGCGCTCGGCCTCCCTGCGCTTCCACGGGCCGGCCAACGCGACGGTGAAGCTGAAGCACGGCGGTGTGGTCGCCGTGGACGGCATGGACGTCCAGCTGCCCCTGCTTCACGGTGTGTGGCTGCCACAGAGCGTACCGGGTCACACCAGCAGGGGGCGCATTCTTCTTAAGGGGAGCCTCAATAAGGGGACGCTCCTTAAGGAGAAGCTCGTTGACCACCCTGGTTCCCCGGCAGGAAATGAGATCCTTGTTACCTTTTTGTGCCTCACTAAATACATCAAGGCTGAAAGATTCTGTAGATATCAAAGCAGGGATTGAATATTTAACTTTAGTATATAAAAATAAATGGCAGCAGGCAATATAGTGGTTGACTCTTCAGGTCCTTGGAGCCACGTTGCTGTAGAAAATGGGGAAAATCGGTAGCTTACTTTGCATTTAGGCGTCACCTGGGCTAGAGAATCTAATATAGAGTGAAGAACAAATAGGAACATAGCAGAGAAAACACTGTGGTCTCCCTGCAGGACTTCTCCGCATACAGAGGACAGTGCTGTCCTCAGTGCGCCTGTCTTATGGGGACGATTTCCAGATGGACTGGGATGGCCGGGGCGAGATCCTGCTCAAGGTGAGAGTTAAAGCCCGGTCCCGATGGACGATACACTGCATAACACCTTAGGGCAGTGCTCCCCAGTCCGGTCCTCGGACTGTCTGGCCTGGAGCAGACAGGGAGCAAAAACATAGACGGACTGTGGGTCCCCAAGGACCAGATTGGGAAACACTGCTTCAGTGTGTCATCATGCGATGCTGAGATATGTATCTATAGAGAGTCAGGATATACATGTCAGATGAGCTTTTCCTTTAGCCAACAATACAGAATACAGCAGATTATATGACAGTAGCTCTGGTTAAAGAAATGATTCCGGGATATGTTGTAGTACCCTTAAGCTTTTATAAAACAGAATTATGTGTCTTTTATAAAGCATTCATCAAGGACAGTAAAATAGCAATGCTATGTTTGAGCATTTGCTTTTATATTAAGGTATTTGCCCCCTCGGGGTTTGCCGTAGCAAGAAGGGAGAAGGTTTCTTTAGGGTCAGTAATAACCAAGGGAGTGTTCTTTTCCTCGTGTGACAGTTGGGACCTGTGTTTGCGGGTAAGACATGTGGCCTCTGCGGGAACTACAATGGAAACCATGGCGACGACTTTCTGACCACCAGTGGGCTCGTGGAGACGCAGGTGGTCGGCTTCGGAAACTCCTGGAAAACGAGCGGGGACTGCAGCAACGTGGCCAAGCAGGACGTCGACCCCTGCATCCTCAACCCCAAGAGAGGTGCGCCTTCCCGATGCCCTCTGGTGGCATGGCACCCCTGGCGCGCGTGATTGCGGGTTTTCACAGTAAATCACGCGGTGGGCCCTCCCCCCCTTTGGCTCGCCTCACCTTCCCGCCGCCTCCCCCCCCCCCTCCCCGCAGTCCGCTCCGCAGAGGAGGCCTGCACGGTGCTGCTCTCCATCCAGTTCGAGCCGTGCCACGACGAGGTGAACCCCGCGCCCTTCCTGCGGAACTGCCGCTTCGACGTCTGCTCCTGCACCGACGGCCAGGAGTGCCTCTGCTCCGCCGTGGCCAGCTACGCCGCCGCCTGCGCCAGGAAGGGGGTCTTAGTCAACTGGAGGAGCCCCAAGTTCTGCGGTAACGGTTCCCTTGGCAACAAAGCTCTCGGCCAGAAACGACCCCGATGCTGGGGGGGATATTGACAGGTGGCTTAAACTCCCACGAATCCTTCTACTATGAACTAGACTCCAGTCCAGTTAATCTTTTGGGCCCAATAAGGGTCTAATTCTGATGCTAGTTTAACTCTTGTTGTGAAATAAGAAGCTGAACTAATACGCCATTAGTGGGATAATGCTAGGACTGCTTTGTGTAGATGGTCCAGGTTTAGCTTGAGCAGGAATGTAGCCAAATGCCATCTTCCTGCTTCCCCGGGAGGGTGCTGGTTCTCTCGGGAGTCGGGACCTGCACCCTGACTGGTCTCGTTTTATTCCAGCCATGCACTGCCCTCAGGGCCAGTTGTACGAACAGTGCGGGAGCCCCTGTAACCAGACCTGCCGCTCCATCTCTTTCCCGGAATCGGAATGCCGGGAGCTGTGCATGGAAGGCTGCTACTGCCCCCGGGGGCTGTTCCTGAACGACGCGGGCGAGTGCGTCCCCCGCAACCGCTGCCCCTGCCACTACGACGGCGAGATCTTCCAGCCCAACGACGTCCTGTCCAGCCACCAGAGCATCTGGTGAGCGGCCCGTGCCGCCAGAACTGCGGCTGTCGCTCAGCTAACGCTAACATAACGGCCGCTTCCTCTGAATGTCCGCAGCTACTGTGAGGACGGAGCCATGCGCTGCAGCTCCAGCCACATCTCGACGGCCATGCTGTCGGACCTCTTCTTCGAAGATCTCCCACCAGCCAGGGGTAACACTGCCTTTCCGCACCGCCACCCCCTGCCAGAACCCTCTGGGCCGTAAATTACTGTGGCACGCTGCCATTAACATATCCGTATTTGCATACTCACCACACACAGCACGTCGGTCCGTCACCTGCCAGCCCCCTATGGAGAATCTGCTCTGCGCCAGCCCCCAGGACCAGGGCATTGAATGTGCCAAGACCTGCCAGACGTACGACCTGGAGTGTGTGAGCCCGGGCTGTGTCTCGGGCTGCACCTGCCCCCCCGGGACGGTGCGTCTTACCCAAACCCTGAAAATGCCTGCTTGCTTTCCATCGGCTGGGCTGAACACGTATTACACGTAATAAATGCAACTCACATCACTCGTACTCTTATGACTGTAGGAATTTATTAACACTTTTGCCCTCATAGCCTTTGACATATTTTTCTTGAACCATTTGCTTTACTTTGGACAAAAGTGTCTGCTGAATAAATCATTTTAAATGTAAATGGATTCTTGAGTGGTTTAGTGTAGCATATCCTCCAGCTCTATAAGTGCTGAAAGTACATACGGTAAATGTGAATGATTAGCGTTGGAGGTTCTTTTATCAGTTCTAGTCTTAATCAAATCTAATTTAATCTAAATCTGTTGTCATACAGGTCCGGCACAAAAATAAATGTATTCCTCCGGATCAGTGCCCCTGTTTCCATAACAACAAGCCATACAAGTCAGGCCAAACAATCACCATGGACTGTAATACCTGGTAAATTACTCAGTGCCAAGGAACAATCTAGGAAAATTTTTGCTTTATATGTCTACATCTCTGTATAACTTTGTAAAGATATTGGGTATGATTTTTCAGTAGTGTGACATTATTGGACTTGGATCATGTATTACTATTTAAGTTATGTCAACATAAAGTAACCCACTCAACTGTAAGTCATAGCTGGGACCCAGGTATCTGGTGTCAGACGAGAGCACTGGTTTCTCTCCGTCTCATTCTCTCTATCTGTCCTGCCAGCGCGTGTAACAACCGTAAATGGGAGTGCACTCGGAAAGTGTGTGACGCGTCCTGCAAGACCGTTGGGGAGTCCCACTACATCACCTTCGACGGGCTGAAATTCACCTTCCCCGGGCTCTGCCAGTATGTACTGGTCCAGGTGAGCCGCCCAGCGCTGAAGGAGTGATCTGCCTCTACGCCAAGGGTCCTACAATCACGACCTGGGGGGCCGGATGTACTGGAGCAGGGGTTCTGGGATTTTTCTAAGGTGGGGGGGCATAACAGGGCCGTAATTCATAAAGAGGGACCATCGTTATTATTAGCCAATGATATGTTTTGAATTCGTGACTGACAGGGGTGGGGACCAATCAGATTTCAGCTAGGACCAGCGCCTCACTGACTCCACCCCTGTATATGCACTGTAAGGCCAAGAATTGCCTTATCTCTTTTCTTGCTACATTTTCTTTAACCTTGTCCCCAATTCTTATTTCGTTCAGGATTTCTGTGGTGACAGTCATGGTACCTTCCGGGTGCTGGTGGAGAACACAGCATGCGGGGTGACAGGACATAAGTGCAGCAAGTCGGTCACCGTGCTGTACAAGGGGGGCCTGATCGCCCTGGAGCACGGCGAGGTGGGTGGGGCCAGCAGCCACCCGAGACGCCGACGAGGGGCCCCGCACTGTATCTCCGCCCTTCCTGACGCCATCCTCCTCCTCCGCAGGTGACCATGAAGAAGCCGGTGCTGAAGGAGACGGAGGTGGAGATCGTGCGTTCAGGCCTCCACTACATACTGCTCCTGGGCAAGGACATCACGATTACCTGGGACCAGGGGACCAGACTGGTGGTGCAGATCAAGGGCCACTACAGGGTACGGGCAGGCGTGTCCGAGTGTGCGGGCATGTGCTTCAGCACCACTAAACATGCAGAAGCACACAAAGAAGTGAATATCATCACTCACCCCAAATAAAATATTTGTAGTTTTTTGATTGCTTTCACATATTTCGATTAAATTCAATTTCCCCACATGGGGAGTGAAAAAATTGCCCCTCACCATCAAAATGACGGGTTTACACACAACACACACAGCCCTGTACTCATATCAGTTCAGAAAAAATGTCCCCACTAGCTAAAAGTAATATATTTTACCACATTGCGCGGACATTTAGCCCCCACAATGTAGTAAATACAAACCCACCCACTCACCCACACACACACCCACCCGCACGCACGCACACACATATACACACATGCACACCCAAATGCCAAATGTCGATGCATGTGAATCACTCATGAACAACAGAACAACACTTGCCAATACGTCTATTCAGAGGGTTTTCAATTCACACAAGAGCTGTGTTCTGGAAATACATATTCAAATGTGAAATGTGTGTTTAAGATCTTGCATATTTTAACATATTTTTCTCTGATTGAAAAATAAAATAAAATGGCGTAACGGTGCGATTTGTGCTACTGTGACTCGTAATTTAGAGTAAACCACAGCTGAGGATGTACAGCATTATTTTAAACGGGCCTGAACTCTAGCAAAAGAGAATCCTACTGTACACACATACACATTCACATGCGTCTCCATCTTTTACTCCCTGTGGGCCTGCAGGAGAAAGTCTGTGGCCTGTGTGGGAATTTCGATGGCAACCAGAACAACGACCTCATAAGCAGTAACAACCAGCTGGAGGTGGTCGCTGCGGATTTCGGCAACTCCTGGAAGGTGAACCCAAGCTGCGCAGATGCAGTGCCGGTAAGAAGGAAATCAGCGCCCTCTGCTGGCCAGGAGGTTGTGATGTACTCCTGTTTGTTTTAGTTTTATTTTGTAAAGCAGTTTCTGAGAAAATGGGCTTTTTCACGTTCTTGAATAATGGATTTTTGTATGTGTGTTTTTCATTGGACGGCGACGAAACTCCTCTTTCTCAGACCCGTGTTGCTTTTGTAGTTGCCATCTCAGTGCAGTGACAACATTGGGAAGTTGGTCAACGTGGAGCAGTCCTGCGGCTTGCTGACTGGCGGGCTCTTCACAGAATGCAATGACCTGGTAGGGGTTACCGAGGCCTCTGCCCGCTGTTAGCATGGCACCCGGTCCATCCCCACGACGAGGCTGTCATGGTACAGTGGGGGTGTAATACTCTGCCTGCCGCCCGACAGGTGGATCCGGAGCCCTACTGGGAGATCTGCATCCATGACACCTGCTCGTGCTCCTCGGTCGGGGACTGTTCGTGCTTCTGCGACGCCATCGCCGCCTATGCCCATGAATGCGCCCAGAGGGGGTTGAAGGTACACTGGAGGTCCAACGACCTTTGCCGTGAGTACACACTGCTGCCCGGAAAAGCCATTGGTGCAGAGGTTTAAATGAGATCCTGTAGCTCAGTGTTTCCCAACCCAGTCCATGGGGAACCCCACGGTCCACGTTTTTGCTTCCTCTCAGCTCCCAGCACACCTGTACCAGGTACTCAGTGTTCCTGATTGGCTGGGAGCTGGGAGGGAGCAAAAACGTGGACTGTCCGAGATTCCCCGAGGACTGGGTTGGGAAACACTGCTGTAGCTCAACGAGTAGCCATTGTGCTAACAGTCCAAAAGGTGTTGGTTCAAATTCCAGTGATCCCACATAAATTGTAACTCTTCCCTCTCATGTAAGTTGCTTTGGATAAAAGCATCAGGTAAATGTACGTAATGCCAATGATACTGCAGGCAATTGGTGACGTGATCTGTGACGAGCATCTGGCCCGAAGGCGTCTTTCCTTTCTTCTAAGTCGAAACGCTGCGGGAGGCTCTTTGGGAAGTTTTAATGAACAGGTGGTTCTGAGGCACATCCGAGTCGCATGACCGCTTAGCGATTAAATAGGAAATGATATCCTTGTCACTGCCCAGCCTTGAGCTGCCAGGACCTGAACAAGGCGGAACCAGAGTTTGAGTGTGAATGGAGGTACAACAGCTGCGCCAGTGCCTGTCCCATAACCTGCCAGCACCCAGAGCCGCTGGACTGTCCCCAGGGATGCCTGGAGGGCTGCCATGCTTTCTGCCCTACAGGTCAGTGGCAAGCTATGTAAATTACATCTTTAGAGGACCTTCTTGGGTGGAGATATGGGGCAAATTCAGCATGAGTGGCAGCTTGTCTCCCCCGGTAGTTATCCTGGTCTCTTTTTTGGGCTCCCCACAGGGAAGATCTTCGATGAGGTGGCCATGAGGTGCGTGAGCCCCACAGAGTGCCAGGTGTGCATGCATGAAGGCCAACGCATATCTCATGGCAAGAGGGTCATCTTCAACCATGACAGGGCGGAGCTTTGCCAGATTTGGTGAGGATGGGCTTTGGTGAGGATGGGACCTACCCGTGGTCTCCATGCTCAGCTCTGACGTGGATAAAGACTGTGTAGACCTCGAGCTGTTCAATAGATGATATCTTTGCAGACTAGGTCCGGTTGCTCTCCTGCTTTCCTTCACCCTACAGACCAATCCCCAACACTGCTAGCTTTTGTTGAAATTATAGCATGATGTTAGTGTGACCAGATGATGTAGAGTCTCCAGTTCAGCCGCCTCCTCATCCTGCCTTGCTACTCATTCCTCTCATTTTCTCACCAAAGACTGAAGCTTGGCAATCTGCAAAAGACAGGATGGAGAGTCACCCACACACACACACACACACGTTCAGAGTTTGGCTTGCTGCAAGACACTGAACTGAGGATGCAGGGGTGGAGCTCAAGAATTTTTGCTACTAGCCAGCTGGGCTAGTTCACTGGCATTCAATTTTTTGTACTTGTCTTTCATCTAAATTCCTCGCCTCAGGCAAGGGGGCAAGGTTAATTTCCAGCACTTAGAGGATGAAATGGTATCACATGAAATGTCCCCAAATTATTGTCTCTAGATTGAGATTCCTTGTTTATGGAGACTAGCTGTGAAGCAGCCTGACACTGTAACTGTTTTATTGGTTTGTTTAACTGCAAAGGCCCCCTAATGACGTCCCCTTCTGTATTCTTTTCTCTTATTGCAGTCATTGCCAGAACAACAACCTAACCTGTGAGATGTGCCCTGCGGAATTACCAAGCACCGTGGCCCCCACCTCGCCCTTGACCACCCCCACCCCGCTGCCCTTCTCCACGGCCGTTCCAGAGGGTGCCTGTGACCGTGCCATGGACCTGGCCTTCCTGGTGGATGGCTCCTCAGCACTGACAGAGGAGGACTTCGGGGCAGTGAAGCGCTTCATCCTGACTATGGTGGAACGCTTCCGCATGGGCTCGGCGCACACACGAGCTACCGTCCTGCTCTTCCACTCAGGTGTGAAGAGTTACGAGATGCAGGTACAGAAGTGGATCTTCCGCAAGATGGTGCAAGAGATGAAGTACAGTGGCGGCAACATCGCCTTCATGGACGAGGCAATCAAGTACCTGTCGGTCTACATCTATGACAAGGATAAGCGTGTGCACGCTGGCCGCGTGGCCGTCCTGCTTACTGCCAGCCCCAACCCCCGGCCAATGAGGTCCATCCAACGTCTGCTGAAGAAGAAAGACATCACCACCCTTGCTGTAGCCATTGGCCCCAAAGTCAACATGATGCAGATCAATGAGATCACAAAGGCCAACCCTGACAGCAGGGCCTACATCCTTAGCAGTACTGAAGAGCTAGATGACAGGATCGTTGAGGTTACAGACTACCTGTGCACCTTGGGTCTGGAACCAGAGGTTCCTAAACCTAAGCCCACACAAGCCATTGTTGTGCCGGTAAACCCAGTCACGTCTGGAACTGGCTGGCTCGTAACTCCAACCGAGAGGGTTCTGACATCCACCACTGCTGCAACCTTGCCCGTTAACCAGCTCTCCACAACTCAGCTGTCCACGTGGGCTATGAAAGACATTACCTTTGTCATTGAGGGCTCGGACAATGTTGGAGAGACTGACTTCAACAAGACCAAGGAATTCCTGGAGAGTATCATCACGGAGCTGTCGGTCAGAGAGGAGCATATCCGCTTCACTGTAGTTCAGTACTCACTTACCATCACAGTGGAGTTCACGAGGATGGACTTGCGGCAACGACAACAAGCGCTGGAGGAGATCCGGAAGATCCGCTGGAGAGGCGGGTCGGCCACCAACACCGGCACCGCCCTGCGCACCGTTACCCAAACCACCTCCGTTCAGACGCAGCCCTCCACAGAGCAGAAACTCAACATGGTGTTTATGGTTACCAGCAACCCACCTACAGACCAGATCCAACGGCCCACTGAGCTATCCAATACAGTAATTTACCCAATTGGGGTGGGGCCCAAGATCCGGGAAGTGGACTTAGAACCCTTCAGTTTCCCCCAGAAACCCATCATGGTTGACAGCTACAACAGCCTGAACTCCATCGTGAACCAAGTGGTGAACATCACTCAGTACACCAGAATAACACAAAACCCTACTCTTTCTCCCAGAGAACCAACTCTAGCTCCCAGTCCTACACTTCCAACTTCAGGTAATGTTTAAAATAATGGAAGCATGTTGTGTTAATTTCTTACTAAAATGTGTAGTTAAAATTAATTTTATTGGGGGTGCAGGGGGTGACAATGCACCCACTCTGGTCAGTTCTGGTCAGTTCAATGAAATAATTTAGTATAGTTAAATTTGAAAATGTGGCTTATGTTAGTTGCATTAGTATGTAATAATAATTTATTCTAAATTTATTTACTTTTTTTCTTTTACAAATTTATTTATCTGGATAAATTGGGCTCTCTCACTTCGTACCCACTAGGAAAAAAAGTAGTGATGGCCAAATGAAGCTTCATGAACCACTTGCTGTATTTTCTAACCCCACTAGATGGTGCTCTCTGTTCAAAAAGGGCTCAAATATGCCCCAAAGTAAACCAAGAGTGCCATCTGGTGGGGTCAAAGAATGCAGCAAATGGATTATGAAACTTCATTTAGCCATCAGTATGAAAAAGCCTTGAGTCGCCTGTGGGTAAAATGATTTAGTTTTGGTTGAAGTCGCATTACCCACAAGGGTATTTATATCTTATTTTTTTAAATGACTGTATTTATACTTTTGTCCAGTAGTAGACAAATTAGTAAGAAAAATTGAGGTTACAATGATGTAGAGCGTAGAAAATGAAATGACTTTGGTGATCTTCTGCGGTCTGCAGTTCCGTGTGACAAACCCATGGATATCATGTTCCTGCTGAAGGAGCGTTTTGACGGAGCACCAGACCAGTTTGAGGACTTCAGGACATTTGTCAAAACATTCATCAGCAGTGCTAACATTGGTACTTACTGGTCCCGGCCACAAGAAGCCATTCTCTTTGGCCAGAGTACAAAAGTTGAATCATTTTTGTTGTCTGATCCCGCCCCCAATCAGGCCCAAAACACACACAGGTGTCAGTTATCCAGTATGGCTCCAGAAATACTGAAGAGGTACCCTGGCGTGCTAAGCAGAGCCAAGATAACCTGCTCCACCTAGTGGACACTATGAAGAAGCGGAAAGCCACACCTGCTGCACTGGGTAAAACTATTAAACTAGGGAGTACTGAAAATGATACACCAACGTATACCACTGTACTTAAACTATACTGCTGTACTTAAACTATACCGCTGTACTTAAAACCTAATTAGATAAAGCTGTTTTTCCACCCAGGCACACAGGAGGTAGCACACCCCAAGGACTGACTTGTGGACGTGTATTTCGTGTCACACAGGTGCTGCCCTTCGCTTTGCCGTCCAGAATGCCATCTCGTCCTCCACTGGGGGGCGCCCTGGAGTGGTCAAGATCGTGGTGATGCTGGTGACGGACAGGTCGACCGATTCCGTCATGGAGGCGGCCAATGAAGCCATGACTGCCGGTATGTATGACCACGCTCCCATGCCGGAATGAGTAGAAGCAGAACGAGTGACATCACAGAACTGGTGATGCCATCTGTTATCTATTTCTGTACTTGTATGTTTTATGTATTTTAAAAAGAATGTGCAAACAGATAAGGGTAATTAGGGCTCCAGCAGGAACAGAACCAGCAGGTCCTCTGGTGCTGGAACTGCCCACCCTAGAATTAAAAAGGACTAAAGGTGAATTCTGATCATGACACGTGATTCACATTACCCATGGTGCATTGCATCGCCTTGCATCTGCTGTCCCCTCGGAATGATCTGTTACCCACGACGCATTGGGTTTTATCTCTCTACTGGACTGTCACGTTACTTATGGTTCATTGTGCTCAGTGTCCCGCAGGAGGGCTCACACGCATACGCACAAACGCACACGCATGCTGTTATTTTGCAGGAGTGTCCGTGTTCCCTATTGGCGTCGGTTCCCGGTATGACCGCACCCAGCTGGACGGTCTGTCTGGGTACGGCATGCAGGATAACGCCATGCATCTCAGCAGCATGGAGGACCTGCAGGTCATGGCCGCCCTGGGCCACACCTTCATCGACAAGCTCTGTAGAGGTGAGGGGACCCCAGAGACATCGGTACTACGAGAGCAACATCGCGGCTGCAGCTAACAGGGCCACGACCGTAATGGCGGCTGGGGTAATTATGTGTGTCGTTTCTCTCTGTCCCCAAGCTGGTCCCCCGGGGGTGTGCGTGGATGACAATGGGAATCAGAGGAAGGTGAGCAAAATAGCCTATGGGGGGGGGCGTGTGTCCAAGGTGCGTGACATCGATCTCACACAGCTGCCCTGAGGTCCTTCAGCTTTAATTATATCCCTGATGCCTGGAGGAAACTGAGGTCACAGACTGAATGTTTTTGTCCCCTGTTTTCGTCTAAACTTACTGGCCTGGCTGTGTGTGTGTGTGTGTGTGTGAATATCAGATGACACTTTGCTGTTTTTGTGTATGTTTTGCTGGTCTGGTGTTTGACATCATTAATTACATGGATGATGGGAATCTCCACATGGTGCTTGTGTGTGTTGCATGTATCCGTGTGTCTTAGCCTGGGGACACCTGGGTCCTGGCCGACCAGTGCCACAGCCTGCTCTGTCACCCCAATGGGGCTGTTACAGTCCAGAGCCACCGAGTAAACTGTGAGCGCCTGGAGAAGCCGGTATGCAAGAACAATCTGCACAGCGTCAAGGTGTCAGAACCCTGCGGCTGCCGTTGGGCCTGCCCCTGTGAGTCATGCCCTGCCCATCACATGTCACATACCACACCCACTGTTCCATTAATGCAGCACTGGGGCTGCTCCACCCACATACCCCAGGCCACAACCAGTGTTTCAGTACTACAGGGTTGGGCTCCTCCCCTGTCAGATAGGCTCCTCCCACATACCCCAGGCCACGCCCAGTGTTTCAGTAATTCTGGGTTGGGCTCCTCCCCTGTCAGACAGACTCCACCCCTATCAGATAGGCTCCTCCCACATACCCCAGGCCACAACCAGTGTTTCAGTAATTCTGGGTTGGGCTCCTCCCCTGTCAGACAGACTCCTCCCCTATCAGATAGGCTCCTCCCAAATACCCCAAGCACATCCACTGCCTCTCTTAGCTTGACCACACCGTCAAATTCATAAAAGTTTTGGAATAGGTGATGTGGTCCAATTGTGTGTATGTTTAGGTGAGTGTCTGGTCTTTGGGCTGGGGCTGCCATCACTTACATATATGCAATTTGAGGGGATAATATTTCTAGGAGAATTTGTATGGTGATTTAAATGGTAATCTCTCATTCATCAGTCACTGAACTGACTGTATGTCTCACTCTCCCACAATCCCTCAGGCGTCTGCATAGGAAGCTCAACCAATCACGTGGTGACCTTTGACGGGATAACCCTGAAGCTCGAAGGGTTCTGCTCCTACAGTTTGCTCCAAGTCGACGGACCCGCTGGGGTGGAGGTTCTGCTGCACAATGGGCCCTGCCAGACCTCCCCGAACCAGATCTGCATGAAAACCATGGAGGTTAAGAGTGGAGACCTGGTTGTGTTGCTGAAGGATGATATGACGGTAGGCCTTGATTTTTGCATGTAGCCTTCAACCTGGCCAATCAGGGTTGTATACAGGGGCGGGGCCACAGGGGATTGGCCCTTGGACTGCCCCCTCCTGTCATTCAAATCATATTATTGGTTAATAATAAGGTTGTCCCCTCTGTATGAATTACGCCCCCTCTTATGCCTCCCACCTTAAAAAGCTCTGGAAATGCCCAGGTACCTATGCTGCCTTGCAATGAAATATTGGCACCAGACACCCAGCAAGCTACATTTGTGACATCTACAGCTCTACGCTGGAGAATGCCAAGTTAGGTGCTTACAGATGTGAAAATCGGTTGCTATAGGTCACTATAAATGTGTATGAAAATGTGTCTGAGGCTCAGACCTTCCAAAGACACTCACACTTATAGATTTCTCTCCATTTTAGCTCATTTGAGGGATCAGTGAGCCCTGTGAGCATGAACGGGCAGTTAAGCGAATGAATAACATGAAGTACCGTGCAACTTGGTTGAGACTGGTGCCTCTATGTGTGCCGCAGGTTACCGTCAATGGGCTCCCGGTTGCCATTCCTCTGAGGACTCAGGGGGTGGAGGTGACCCAGTACGGGGCCGTGATGCACCAGCTGAGATTGGAGGCTCTGGACTACGTGGTAGCGTTCACGCCTCGAAGCAACGAGTTCACCATCCAGCTGAGTCCCACCACGTTCACCAACAATACCTATGGGCTTTGTGGTAAGTCTCTGTAGCAACCAGTCACAAGGGCTCCACTTTATTCTGCTTGTCTGTTTCTCAGGGACGCACTGTACTTTGTCACAGGTTTAATTTAGTTTTCTCATTCTCATTATCATTTTGGTTTTCATGAAAAGGTCACCCATCTGCCAATACAGGGTAACAATGAGTGTGTTTTCCAGGCAGGGGACACCCCAGAGGGGATGCCAGCCCATAATAGGACACACAATCATACATACAGTCACGCTATGGGCAATTTATAGAGAATGATTCACCTCACTGTGTGTTTTGGACTGTCGCAGCAAACCAGAATATCCAAAGAGGTTTCCTCTGCGGAAAACAGTAAGAATATGCATACTCCTCACACACACAGGGGTAAGATTCGAACCCACAACCCCGGAGGTATGTGCTGTTACCCCCTGAGCCACCCAGGCAAATCAAGTACATTTCCTGGTGGTATGAACTGCAGAGATGAGAACCTGATTTCCTATTTTTCCAAATGCAGTTCCTTAATCATCGTGCCACCTACTTGTCACTACAGGTCAGTGCGACCAGGATGAACAGAACGACTTAATTCTCCGCGACGGGACACTAACGGCAGACGCCGCTGCATTCGTTCGGGAGTGGACCCTCCCTGGAGCTGACGGGACCCCTTGCCAGCCGCGTCGGAGCGAGCTGTGCACCCACCCCGCCACCAGCAGCTGCCAGGTCCTGCGTTCTGACACCTTCGCGGCCTGCCACGCCTCTGTGCCGCCTGTGCCCTTCCTGGAGCTGTGCCAGCAGAACGCCTGCCACGGCGACGAGGTGTGCGACCTGGTGTCCGCCTACGCCCGCCTCTGCCGCATGCAGGGCGTCTGCATCGACTGGAGGAGCAGCGACTTCTGCCGTAAGAGAAATCCGCGTTCGTGCGCAGATTTACGCAACGGTCTTGATGTACGCCTCAGTGATCGAGCTGGGTGTAGCGGCAGTCTCAGGGGTGCAGGTCCAGTCCACATGGACGGCCCTGAGGTTCTGAGTGCTGTGGCCATCTCCGGTGCTCTCATCAGACAACCCAGGGTATTGTCAGTTCCTACCTGCCTGATATCCAGGACGTCTGCACAAATAGATGCTTCAAGAAGACCAGACCCATGCTGAAGGACCCCTGCCATCCCAATCACAAACTTTTCACTCCTGCCGTCAGGGAAACTAGTAACTCTTTCTACCCACAAGTAGCGCCAGTTGAAACACAGCCCTGCACGCAAGCAGCGAGACTTATTAGGCCGTTAGTATGGACAGTTTCCACATTTTGACGTTTCTATTTGATTTAACGATTTAAGAAATATTCTTGCTATTTTACGATTACTATTTCACTTATTTGCTTTATATGTTTCTGTTGCTTGCTATAGGGAGCTATCAGAGAACCTCATTCCCTTGCCTGCATCTAGCGCTTAGCTGTTGTGCATTTGACAAACAAACGTTGGTTTGATTTGGGTCTCTGGGTGTCCTGCATCTTCCCAGCCATGCCCTGCCCAGCCACCATGGTATTCGAAAGCTGCCGCACCGGCTGTACAGAAGAGTGCCGCATCACCGGCGGTGACAGGAACCGCAATGGCTCCCTGTGCGTGGATTCGCCCATGGAGGGCTGCTTCTGTCCCTCAGGACTGGTGCTGCACGAGGGGGTGTGCGCCAGTCCGGACGTATGCACTCAGTGCCTGGATTCGCGAGGACAGTCTCACCGGGTCAGTGAACAAGCCAGTGCTGACAGAAGCTTCAAGTTCTGCCATCAAACGGAAACAAAACAAAGGTTTTTCAAAGGATTTGAAAGTAACCAGAAAGACAAACAAGCAGAGATTATCTAAAGGTTAACTGAGCAATTGTTGGTGAATTGGCACACTCTTGTGGTTAGTTTGAGCAATGCAACAGTAATCCAATGAGCAATACGGCTATTTAAAGCAAGCTGTTTTATATGTTCATTTCAGTTAAATATTCACTTCAGAACAATAGCCAAAACCATAAGAAGGTTATATTCATTAAGTAACAAAGCAAGGCATATAGGACGTTTCTGTCCTTTTCTGATGCCTTTTCTGACTGGCTCTTCCTCTTCCTTTTCCAGTTCCTGGATACCTGGATTTCTCCTGATAACCCCTGTCAGATATGCATGTGTCTGTCCAACCAGCAGATAAACTGCACCGCTCAGCCCTGTAACCGCAAGACACGTAAGGACTCGCCCGGCTTATCTGTAATGTATACCTCAGCACTGCGGCTAAACACTCAAATTACTCAACAATTACATCCCTTCGCTTCATGTGTACTACACATCAACAACATGACTAAAGACCTTTCCCGCCCCTTGATCAATATTGTATACTGACAGTAAGTTACAGACCTATTCATTCGCTTTAGAACCATGACAAAGCACAGGACTTCATCTCATTACTAGTGCTGTACCTGGACAGGAAGATTAAGGACCTGTCATACGCTTGTTGAGTCTGTTGACTGCACAGCACCATCTGTGTGTTGGATCACGTCCCTTAATCATCTGAGCACTGTTACAGACCTGGGCGCTTATAGATACTGTGTGTGTGTGTGTGTGTATATATATATGCTCAGCAGACATGGGGGCCGGTAACAAGGTTCCCCTGGTTTTCCACAGCCCCCGTTTGTGCCCCCTGCGAGGTCCTGAGAGAAAAAAAGGAGTCGCACTGCTGTCCAGAGTATGAGTGCGGTATGTTCTCCAGATCTCCAATTCCTCTGTCCTTCTCCGTCTACTCTGCTGCCCTGTCTCTTCATCCTGGCCAATCTAATTGCTCTTTATGTCTTCACTCCGAATGTTATGCTGGTCATTAACCTGGTCGCCCCATAATCTACCTGCAGTGTGTGATCTGGTCACCTGTGACCTCCCCCAAGTCCCCCACTGTGAAGATGGCTTGAGTGTGGTCCTCAGCAACCCTGGTGAATGCCGGCCCACCTATGATTGCGGTGAGTGCCTCTCCCCACCGCGTCCTAAACTGTGCACGCACACATGCTTCTCTGCTTTGTTACGGGCTTGTTTACTTACACATGTCCCTGGAGTGGTTTTCGTGGCAAACAAAAGTGCGTGACACCGGCATGGACTTTGGGAAACTGTTTTATTTGTTGGGTATCAGGTTTACAGAAACCGGGAAGGATAAGAGGGCAGGCCTAACCAAAATGGAGGATGTGAACAAAAGGAAAACAAACAAACAGCAAATGCAGATCAAAAACAAAAGAAAAGAACAGAAATGCGAAATGGCTCAGCCAGAGGCTAGGAAAAGCAAAAGGACAGGATGCAGCTGTAGGGTGGTTTCGTGATCAGATTACCAGGAGGGGTGAAAGAGAGTGAAGGACAAACATGGGCGAATCACGAAACCGGGATTCAGTTAAAGCCAAACGGCCGGTGAAATGATGTCACCTCTCAAGGTGACTGAGCTGCCCGATTCTTGCAAGATGCCCGACAGCCTCTGGCTGTGTCCGAATTGAGGGGCGGCTTCCTTCGAAGGACATCTTTCATAGCTTTTGTAGGCTGCGTCCTTCAAAGGTTCACACAATGATTCTTGGGATCTTGGCAAAAAAATATCGCATCTCTAGGCTGCGTTTGAAGGAGCCTTTGAAAGGGGCGGCCTTGTCACGCCGCCGTAGCACATTCGGTGTTCAGATGCAGCCTTTCGAAGGATGCAGCCCCTGAATTCGGACACAGCCCCCGTCTCCCTTTTTTTCCCAGCCTGTAAGAGGGAGGCGTGTCCCCAGCAGGCTCCACCTCTCTGCCCCCCCCACCGGTTGCTGACCACGAAGCCCACGGAGTGCTGTGAGACCTACGGGTGCACCTGCAACTGCCGGAACTCCACACGCACCTGTCCCCCAGGGTACATCACCTCCTCGGTCACCAACGACTGTGACTGCACCGAAGTCACCTGCCTCGCTGACAAGGTGACCCTGTCCCCTCTGTCCATCCGTCCATCCATCCCTATCATCAAAGCTCTCCCAAACATGACAGCCACTAACCTTTTCCTGTGTCCAGGTGTGTGTGGTGTCAGGGGTGGTATATCAGGTGGGTAATCATTGGGAGGAGGCTTGTAAAACGTGCCACTGTACCGAACACCGTGATGGGGTCACGGGCCTACACCTCGCCGAGTGTACAGACAAGGTCTGCAACCAGATCTGCCCACTGGTAAGACACCCCAGAACCTTCACCCCCCCCTTATCCAGCCTGCTGTGACCTCCATCTCCAAGCACTTCTGCGGGTGACTGTCACCTCCCTCCTACTCTTTGACCCCAGGGCAGCAGCTACTCCCACAAGGAGGGTGAGTGCTGCGGAACATGCCGGAAGTCCAGCTGTCTGGAAGAAACCCGAGGGAGTCCCATGGGTGACATGGTCTCCGGTGGCCGCCTGCGTATGGTAAGCCTCCCTACGTGAGAATTTACCTGTAGTGCCATGGTACTGCTGCTCCTGTAGCTCAACAAGAAGAGCATCGTGCTAATGACGCAAAGGTTGTAGGTTCAGAATCCTGGGGGTGTACATTAATTGTAGCCCTTCCCTCTACTGTAAATTGCTTTGGATAAGGGCATCAGATAATTGAAGTGGTACAACTGGCATTTCTAGTGAAGATCTATGTTGAGGAACCTTCTTCACAATCATACACAATCATACATAGTACGACATGCAGTGAAATGTATTTGCAGTGCCCAACCTATTAAGAATAAAATAGAATACAAAAATAAAAATAGAACATAAGAATGAAATGTAGTAAAATAAAATGTAAAGATATAAAATATAAACTGTGAGAATAATATAATATAGAGATAAAAATATAAAATATAAAGAGAGTTAAGAATAAAAATAGCAATTAGCAGCAACAATGTCCGATTATTATTGGTGAATTGGCTAACCCAACCTGGATCACACCAGTGAATTATCCAGTTGTACAGCTGTATAAAATCTTGTTTGTGATGGAGGGCGTGTCCAGTCAGTTGATGTCTCTGCACAGGTGGGGGAGACATGGCTCTCACCTTGGGAGAGGTGCGTGATTAATGAGTGCGTCAAGGTCAACGACGAGGTGTTCATCTCGCGCACCAATGTGTCCTGCCTTGAGATGGACATCCCCCACTGCCCGCTGGGCACAGAGCTACGCTGCAGCACAGGCGAATGCTGCCCCTCCTGTCACTGCGGTACAAACACCCCCCCCCCCCAATCTCAGCTTCCTGTCCGCCATCTTGGTTCCAGTCCCAGCGTTCACTTCTTGCCCCTCTCTCTGCTCCTCCTTAAACCTCCACATTCCTTCCTTCCTCACCACATGGCTGAACCCAAAACACTCTTCAAGTAAAGTGTAATAAGTTTCTAATGTGCTTTAAGTCTTTTGCTGTATTGGTTGTTCCTGAGAACTGCATGCATATTAATTGCATCTTCATAGTGCCTAAGCAGTAACTTTGGATGAGAGGGTAGGTGAATAATTAAAATGAACCCTTTTTGTTTTTCATTCCAGTGCCTCAGGACGTGTGTGTGATGAATCACACCGTTATCGGGGTGAGAGACCTTCTCAGTACGCCTATCGAGTCTCTTATACAGTCTCTGAGACTGATTAGTGCTGACTGGGTAATTTGATTCCTGCTAGGAAATACAGTCTTCCATAAAACAAGGAACAAACTGCAGTAGGTAAAAAAAAATGTGAACAACCACTTGTGGCTCGCAGCATCAGCCGTTGGCCAATTGCTCCGCAGTGCTGTCTGAGTCACAGTGTTTGATTGGACATGACAACTCACACCCCTGTGAGTGACCTGTATTTGAACCCATCTTAACCCCAGGCAGCTTAATGTTAATGTTCAGTCCTGTATGGTTTAAATATATCAGATTTTTCTATTCTGTTATCAGTAAAATAGCCGACTTGATATAGATAAAAATCACATCCTATTTTTAATTTTTGACATGTTTTTTGGGTGTTTCTTTAAGATGAGCTTTGTTCTAATCTTTGTTGTCGAGGGTCAAAACCCAGATCAAAGCCCAGACTACATGTTTATTTGTTTACATCGCAGAAAAGGGAACTGCAGTGATACAGTTGAACAAAGTAACATAAAAAAATTAAATATGCCACATAAAAGTGCAAAGTCATTCTAAATGCTGACTTTAAGTGTAATATTACCCATGATGCATTGTGCAGGTTGGTGAGGAGGTCATGGTGGATCTGTGCACACATTGTCAGTGCTCATCGGAACCAGGAGCTCTGAAGAAGTTCCACCTCTCCTGCAGGAAGATGACATGTTCATCTTGTCCTGAGGTCCCCCCCCAGACTTCTTGTTTCCACACCTCCATCATCATCATCATCTTCGTCGTCATCATCATCATCATCATCATCATCATCAACTTCACTATAATGTTGTCGTTTAGCTCAACCATCTCCAAAGGTGTGGTCTGATCCCATCCTTACCATCCATGGTCACGTCAAAGTCTCCCTCCTCCTCATTCCTGTCATCATCTTCACCATTCCCACCTCAGTTCTGGTTACAAACGCCGACTTCCCGCTCACATCTCCAGGGCTTCACCAAGGAGACAGTCCCCGACTCGTGCTGCGGTCGCTGTGTGGCCACATCCTGCACCATCAAGCGCCTCAGTGGCGTCGCCATGAGCCTCAAGGTCAGGGTCCCTCCACGCGATTTTACCCCACGGGGGCAGGATGTCCCACACAGCACCAGGAACCTCCTGGCTCATACTGTGGACTCGGGGTGCAAAGACCTCCGAGTGACAGTCTCTCTGCCTCTGCGCATGTGCCCTGAAGCAGTGTTTCTCAACCCAGTCCTTGGGGACCCCCCAAACAGTCCACATTTTTGCTCCCTCCCAGCTCCCAGCCAATCAAAAGCACCGAATACCAGGTACAGGTGTGCTGGAAGCAGCGAGGGTGCAAAAACATGCACTGTTTGGGGGTTCCCAAGGACTGGGTTGAGAAACAGTGCCTTAAAATGCTTCTTCGTTGCAAGCCAAAAAAAAACGAAGTGTGTTAAATCGCACGCACTGATCGGCACACCTCAGACAACTCACCGGCAGCGCGGTCGCACGTGTCCGCACGCCCGAGGCGGCATCTGTTGTGTTCTTCTTTTTTTTCCTTTTTTTTTTTGCGTGGCACCATCCTTGGAAGTGAGACCGTTCCTCCCCCGCCCACGTTCTTGGTGCGCATCCCTGTCTCCAGGCCAACGAGACCTACGAAGACGGCTGCACCCTCTACTCCTGCCGCCAGGACCGCAACGGAGGGCTGGTCCTTGAGACGCAGATCACCAGATGCCCCGCCTTCGATCGGGCTCGCTGTCTGGAAGAGGGGGTATGGGCCACACTCCCTACCTCCACTGGGGGGGGGGGGGGTCATATCCCAAACTGAGGCTGCTGCACATTTCCTTGACAGTATATGAAAGAGACTGGCTATCCTGGTACTCTTGGCCCCTGGGGGTGTGCTGCATTTTTAATGCGTTTAATTATTTCTTTGGCAGTAATTTCACATTCTGCAGCCCTTTTGCGCCCATCATTAGTTGCGCTCTGTTCTAAGGGGCTCCCGTCCCTGACACACACTGCAAAGGCTGCAGAACATGCATCACTGACGCCGTCGCTCACGGGCAACATACATCCCATGCCCATCTCCCTGCCGAGTGGGAGGGAGCACATTTATGTAAGAAAGTGCAGTTTCTGTCACTCGTGCATGAACACAAGCTGATCAGCTGTGGGTGGATATCTCTACACCAGACTCAGTTTTTTTTGTTTGTTTTTTTCCTTTTTTTTGGCCTGCCATGTTTAAACTGGCAGCACAGATGTGTTACCATGCGTTATAAAAAGCGCTCGCTGCGGCCGTTTCCACGGCGCCCATTCCTGCGGACTTGCGGCGGTGCCGTGTCTGTGCATGTCTGATTTCTATGTTTTTTTGTCCATCCCAGGGGAAAATCGGCAGGATTGGGGACACGTGCTGCGAGACGTGTGAGTAGAACACACACGTCCCGTCCCGTCCCCATCTGACACCCCTCCACTCTCCCCTGCGTGTTTACCTGCGACGGTTCTGGTTCTCTGTCCCAGAAGTGACCCTTTGACAGAGCAATGGGAGACGGGGGTGTAGGCTGGGATGCCCGCAAATGTATGCCTGCTCTCTGTGGGCCGATTGTGAGGTTGGGGGGGGGGGGGGGGCTGTGTTATATTTAGAGACAGGCTACCCTACCCGTTTTCTGGGATGTGGGGGTTTAAATGAGCACTCTCTGTCCTCAGGCACAGAACCAGAATGCAGGAAAACCACTGGAGTCCTGAACTACATTAAAGTGGACAATTGTCTGTCTGAGGATCGACTGCAGCTGCAGTACTGCGAGGTACGAGTGCAGACGCGCAACACGAGACATAACAGACCTTCACTCTGCCTGCCATAGAGACGTGCATAATGACCTATATGTTAAGAGTTATAACAAGAAGCAAATCTAGGGTGTTTTTAACGTGGGGAGCAAAAGAGGGGCCGTAACTCATACAGAGGGGCCTACCTTATTAGCCAATGATATGTTTTGAATTGGTGAGTGACAGGGGAAGGGGCACTCTGGGGGCCAATCAGCTTTCAGCTGGGATTAGTGCACCTGTGGCCCTGCCCCTTTGTATATCCATGCTAATCTTTAAAAATAATAAAATAACTGACTCAGTATAAGTTTTGAAATGGCTTCCTTTAACTTCTACGGTAATTAGCCAGAAGCTATCTTGTCCTGACCTGTTACCAGTGGTTTCATTCCCTCCCTGCCCTCGCATTCTCTCTCCTTCTCTGTCCGCCTCCCACTCTGACCTCAACTCTTCTGCAGGGCAAGTGCCAGAGCAAGTCGATGTTCTCCCTGGAGCGGGATGTGATGGAGAGGCAGTGCGTCTGCTGCTCCGCCCTGGCAACAGAGGCCCTCACCATCTCCCTGCACTGCCCCAACGGCACTGTGCTCCAGCACCGGGTTCTATCTGCCACCGCGTGTGACTGTGTGGCCCAGCGCTGCCCAGACCACTGAGGAGACCGAAGAGGAGGGCCGGCAGATGGGGGAGAAGTAGCCAGATAGCGGGCACCGCTAACATCTGACACTGTTGGTGTCCACTGGTCCACGCAGACATAAAGATATAGTTATGGGACTATATTTACAATCCCATTCTGATTTATTCCACTGTACTTAATGTTTTATCTCACCATACTGAGAAAATATTAATTTCAAAACAAAACAGCTTCAAGCACATGGAACCACATACCACGTATTAGTCACACTTGTCAATACTGTAAACCAAAGGTAGAAAGTAGCGATGTGATTTTTGCTTGTAAATATTTCAGAGTAGGTATTGGGCTGGAAGATGCTTTTCTCTATTAAACCATGTTCTCATGGCACAGTGTCTCTTTTTTTGTCTCCACTTTCATTTCCTGATTACGGATGAGTCAAATGCAGCCCGCATCTATTCAAAGGTTGTTAGATCGCCAACCTGGGCTGCGTTTCCCAAAAGCATAGTTGCTTAATTACTACAACTTGGTTTGAACTATGCAGTTGCGATGCATTAAGTGTTTCCCGAAAACATAGTCTGAACAGTAATATCTTATAGTGTTGTCATTTTAAATCTGAAAAATAGGGGACGACCCCCTCCCCCCCGGAGGTGTTGGTTAATTTACGAAAATAAACTATATTTTTTCATTTTGTTATGATCCCTCACGTTCCTGCGTTCTGATCGCGTCTGAAAAAATGGAAGCGATTCAACTTATTAAATTGCCGAACAATCCATCAGTATCCAATGGTGTTTTTACCGGTCGGTGGTATTTTTGTGCGACATGAACCGGTCCGTGGACATCATCAGTCTGACAACCCCTACAGTATAGGACATGGCGTTTTGCAATAAAATACTCCTCTGTCCAGATTAATTGAAACAAATAGTCGAGTCTATATGCAGACAGACTGACCACAGTTAAGACGGACATCATAGTCACATAAATTCATCCTTATCGCCTTGCGGTCTGGATTTAGGATTTGGTGGATTGTTAAAAGTGTATGGGAATATCCTAGAATGGGGGGACTCCATCACAGGGCGCACACACCAATCATGCCTATGGGGGATTTGGCGGCTCCAATTAACCTTAGCATATTTCTGGACTGTGGGGGGAAACCAGAGTACCCGAAAGACAGCTCTAACCCCACCCGAGCAGTTTTGCCAGTTTGTGTGCACAGTGCCTCTTCTGTCCATCCACTCAGCGTACTCTCTGCCCTGTTGCCTGTGCAAACCACCAGGTCCCGGGCCACTGTATGCATAGTTGTGTGACAGTTTGTTTAACTTAATTTGCGCAAGACCTTGTGCATTGATTTGCCTTGTATAAGAAAACAAAGTTACAACGAGAGCTTTTCCCGTCATTGTATCGCCATAAAATCGCCAGTGCGTTCTGTGTACTTAAAGGGCCAAGTCACGGCAAGACTGGCTCTAGGGACGATAATGGCTTTCCCGATTACAAGATAGGCTTTTTAATATTTTATTCGAGGGGGACGGATTTATTTACACACGGAAAGGTAACCGAAGATACAGCGGAACAATGCAGCAGAGACGCGCTGGGTCGCGTACGTTTGTACTGGGGTTGACTGTGGTTCAAAGGGCTCAGTGCCTCGCATTAGATTCAAAGCAGCACGACGCTGCAGTTCACACTGAAGAAATGCGTTTAAGTTTCATTGAATTAAAAAAAATCTAGAAAGAAGAGATTCTTAAAAATGTATCATCCTCTATATTTATAATAAAACTGCTGTTTCAGGTTTATTTATTATTATTATTATTATTATTATTATTATTATTATTATTATTATTATTATTCAGATAGATTTCATAGTATTTCAATCTTAAACGGGGGTATAAGGGCCGGGGCGGGGGAAATATTTAATTTGGCTTCATTCATCCCACCAGAAAAACAGAACGTGTAAATTGCTAAGTTGCCCTCCCCCCCGCAATATCTCATACGATATCGATCATATTATTAAACTGTCGTCCACCAAAGTTTAAACTGAGTCAACAGGTGCATTAAGGGCAAGCGCTGGAAATCTGGCCTGGCTGTAAACTCTCTAGCAAGCAGCCGCCCTTAAATTAAGCCCCACAGACACCTTGAGCGGATTGCTCGTTGCAGCGGCTCTCCCACGTCCTCTCACCCGTATCTCCACTCAGCATGGCAGACAACAGAAGAGCCCCGGGCAATGGTAAGTGGGTCACCCTCTTTTGAGCAATTTTTGGAAGCCGGCCTTTTTTTTACGCTGATCGCCTTCGGAAAATCTTTTTTAAAATGTAATTGTGCCCCGGATAGAGCGAGTCGATTGCACTAAGTTGGGTAATCGGTAATCAGACGCCCTGCTCGCTTACAACTGTTGCGCCTCCCTTCAGAGTGAATTGTTTATTTATAGCATTTAAACGCAACTTCAAAAGTGGAAGCCTTTTCTCACATATACCAAGTATTATTTCCTGTTTGTGTGTATACGCATACATATATAATACATATGAATATAACTGAATATATGAAAATAACACGTAAACATATAGAATCAATCGTATTATCTTCTTTTAACACTAACATGTAACACTGTGTTCTGTTGTTCACCTGGACAACTGAGGTCAAAGACATGACTTGCAAAGGACCTTGTAGCTTGCCAACAAGTTTATTATTTAGGTATGGGATCACTTACTGAGAGTTGTTTTTCTTTGTGTGTTTTGGACGGCATTTTTTCGTAATATATTATATACAAAAAATATGGATTTTTGTTTAATAAAAAACCTCCGCATTTGAAACGAGCCGTCAAAATAAACTTTCCCGTAAACTGTGACGCAAAGCACGACCTCTTATTCTATAGCAAAATATTGTGTTGATAAACTTAAGTGTGTGGTACTATGATCCGTGTAAATAAAGATTACTTTAAACGTCTGCGAATGTGACAGAATGGACTCTATCTGTCCATGGTGCTGAAACGAAGTGGGTGGAGAAGATTTGCTGACACATGGCCAGGCTAATGCAATGGTTCACTCACAAAACCCAACCTTTTATCCAAAAGAAAACAAGAGGAAAAAAATATAAGCAATGCATGTTTTGTATTTTTTATAGAAACACAGCATGGAGCAGCGGTGGGAGTTAAAGTCACCACTGCCATAAGCGAGTCTTCCTCGATCCATAGCGACCGATTCTTTGGCATTCCAAGAGAAATCTCCGGGCTGGATTTCGACACGGTCACCGGAGTGTTCGACCTTCCAGACTACATTGAGGAACAATCCGAATCTGTGAGTACACAGAAACTGAAGTTCCTGATGATCATCTGACCTTACATTTTTATGCATGTACCTTCGTGTTTTTGCCAAACTTAACTAAAAAAACGCACGGTTCTCGTCTCCATGCAAAATGTATATTTTAAACGAATGCAAAAAAGACAAATGTTAAGTATACTTCATTTGATGTGTTAATATAGCTTCACTGCCATGCCTGAGAATAAAATTGTTATGTCATTTAAAAATATACTGCACAGCTAATTTTAGCCAGTTGGGAGAGAGAAAGCGCTCATTGATGAAGTGTTGCAGTACTCATTATGCTCCGTGCGTATTCCATCTGATCTACAATATTCAGATGCCATTTTGTTCGATTTGGCCAGTGTTTTACACCGGACTAATGTGTCTAAAGTGACCCACCTTTAAGACCTGCTTAAATTGCACAGGTGCTTCTTTGTTCTCCGAATTAGACAATGACGAATCACGAGCGAAGTTTCTATGGCGATCCTTTGTTGCGCTCGCGCCAAGGAGCCCAGTCAGCGGAGCGCAGCGCCAAAATCGGGCGAGCAGATGGGTTTCATGCATTGTAGAGGGGATAAAGCATCAGTTGATTGAGATATGGATTGTTCTCACTCTTTGGGTGGATGCAGTACGGACGTGCACTGACTGCGCCCGTCAGTGCTTGCGCAGCGGGCGAATAACGCCTTTATTATTATTTTCCTTTTTTGTTTTCAAGAGCAGTAACATGCCGCATGCGAGAAGCGAAGACAAAATGCGAGTAAGTACCCTGTGCTTTGGAATTAAGTAACAGTTATTCGTGCGATGTCAGGAACACTGATGTAAGAGGTTTTGTATTTGCGTGACAGAAGGCATCTTCCAAGTTACAGGATATTTGTGCAACTTAATCTATCACGCGTGAAGCGCACTTTGAATTTCAGAAGCGGAAACTTTGTTAGTTCATTTTGGAACCAGAACACTTTGAACGCGTTTGTCCCCCTGCGGCCCCATTTTAAACTCCGAAAGTTGCAGCTTACTTTATAACAAAATGTGTTAATTGCTAAATAAATAGCCCGCTTTATTCATATTGTTGCGTGTTTCTTCCCGCAGGGGGCCAACACGGTGGAATCTCTACAGGAGACGAGGAACGGTCTGTACTTCAGCGATGGGAAGAGGAAAGTGGATTACGTCCTCGTGTACCATTACCGGAGACGGTCGTCCATCCGCGGCTCCCCGGGTCAGCACCGATTATCCATCATATCTAACGGCAGTTTTCCCGTCTCTGCCGACAAGAAGGATGCGCAGGAAGTGAAGACGGAGCGGGAGGTGGCGGTGGAGTTTGGACCGGTGGACCACGCAGAAGAGGAGAAAGTCATGATCCGGGAGGAGTTTGAAGCAAACCTGATAGATGCTGGCCTCGAAATTGAACGGGACAAAGAAGTAAGTAAAACCTTTGGGTTGATCCAAGTGCAGGAACCGTCTGTCACTCAGCGCGAATGGCAAGATTTTGCGCGTACTCCTTCTTTGCTGTGAACTGATAGTAACTACTGTTCAGAGTGATCCTTTTTGGCAGGGTTACCAGTCTGTGCTGGTAATAGGCAGTTTCCCAGATACACTTTCCCAATGGTAGTCTTGTAATTGCACAACTATATGGCATCTTTGCCTTATGGGAATATTTTTAGAACTCGGGTCTCTTTTTCCATAATTTTACTGCTTGACCTGATTTTTCGAGGGTCCAACCTCAATATTCTGCATGCCAATAGAATAGCCCATTTGGCTGATGATTGGTAAATAATTGCCTTATCGACAATTTATACACAAATATTACAAGTTGCTTGCAAAGGCTTGCTTGTACTCAGTTTTGTGACTTACTAGAATAGTAATCTGCTAAATGTAAAATTGTAATCTAGCCACAGATGTCCAGCAAGATAAAGAGTCTATGTGTTGTGAAGAAAAATGCATGCATGCTTTTGGATTAACTCCTGTAATACGAATGGTAGTGAAGCAGTATTTGTGTTTTTCATTGCAGGCATTTTTTGAATGGCTAAATATTTCTCAGTATTGGTTGAAGGGATCATTTGTTGTTCCACAGCAGTAGCGTGTCACAGAGTAGTATATTCCAGAGGGGGTGTGCGGTGTGGTGCAGGGGAGACATCGCTAAATTCCCAGACATATCTGCAGCCAGTGGTCCATTTCAGGCTGATGATCAGCAGGAGAAACCAAGAAGCTCATGGCCGAGGTCCTGTTTATATGCTAACTGTAACTGGACAGCACATCTATGACTGTAGCTACGCTAATGGAAATAGGGATGGTTTTTGGGTATCTTTGACTAAATAAAGTGTGGCTACACACCAATCATAACAAAGCACAAACTCATAATCAGGTTCAACTTGTGTTCAGCAGTAAAGCATCATAAACAAAGATGGCCGAAGATCAAGGGACATGAGATTGAATTAGCCCCCCCAGAGAACTAGCATAATGGGAATCACACTAACTAGAAGTCCTGGGTGGACAGTTGTTGTTTTTTGTGCCAGAGGTACTGAGGAGGTACTGAGGAGGTACTGAGGGCACAAGATGACGGCTTTGTTCACAAATGGCGCTATTGAGATGCTACTTCCCTTTACATTCCGGGATTAACGCTCTTAGGTTAGGTACAAAGGGCTCCACACCACTGTTTCTCAACTGTTGGGTCGAGACCCAAAAGTGGGTCACAGGATAATTTTTATTGTGATGCGTAACATGTGGTTAAAAAAAAAGAAAAAGTTTTTTTTTGTCATGTTAGACTGTTTTTGTTTTTTTATTTATTGTTATAATTTTAACAATTATTATCTTAAATAGTGCATGACGGTAACTGTTACTGAATTATGTTCCAGTGTATTACAGCACAATTTGTCTGTAAAATAAATTTGGTTCAAAATTTTTAAAAATTGGGTCATGACCAAGTTAAAATGAGGGTCTGGAGGCTAAACTAGTTCAGACCTGGTGTTATAGACTATTGACCCCCCCCCCCGCAAAAAAAAAATAACTGATACACTTAAATGCTTTATTTAGGAAATCAGTAAGCTTCCTGAGTTTGTGGACATCCTTTGAGGGTATCTGCACATGTACATGAGGATCTCTGGATTCCTAGTTGGTCCATGGCTCTGAAGTGTCATCAGGAGGCCGGTGTCTGGTGACATGGAAGCGTGGTCCGCTCAATTATTCACCAGCACGTGAAGTTTGATTGAAGAGGACTGCGGCGTGTGCGTGGACTGCGGGCAGCATACGTGTCCCTCGTCTGCCTCCGTCCGTCACTTGAGCCGCGGCGGGCGATCGCTCCGGGCGTGTTTAACGCACCGTGGGTTGAAGTTCATGGCCGATTGAACTACGGGGTCAACCCAAGAGGCAGGGATCAATTTAAAGATCTGCATTAATGGGTGGCGGATGCCTGAGAATCAATGAATAGATTGACGCTAATGACACAACTGGGTCTGGGTACAGAAAGGGGTTTCTGTGTAGAACACCAGCATAAACTCACATAAAGGGTGAAAATTTGTACCTTTGCTTGTTACTGCTGTACCCTCCAGGGTCTGTGAATTGTACTCTTAGCTGTAGGTACTTGTACCTTTGAAGGTACAGAAATGGACTCTGAGGAACATCCCAAAGGTACAAACAGCAGTAATCTACCAGTAATGGTACAGAAATGTTCCTCGCGGTTTATTTCTGTACTTTAAAAGGAACAAGCACCTACAGCTAAGAGTACAATTGGCAGAACCTTGAGGGTACAGCCCCAGTGACAAAGGTACAAATTTTCACCCTTTTTTTGAAAGTGTGTGTGGATTGGATGCCTTCGTGGACGAGGCATGGAGTTAGATGTGTTTATGTCCAGCATGTCTGCATTCTGAGAGTAATATCAAAAACAATGCTGTAGGTGTTTTGATAAAAAGATAAAGTGTTATGACTGTGTTATGTTTAGGCCAATAAATGAGTATGTTCTCCTGATTGGAGGTTTGGAAGGGGTCAAGACAAATATTTGCTCTGCTAAAGACAAGACTTTGCGTCATGATGATTAAGCACCACAGACCCCTCTCTTCCCTCCACTTCCTTGCAGTTAATTATCTAAAATGTCAGGAGCAGGATTCATCACAGCAGGTGATGTCACTTCCTCTTTTGGGTCTTTGGGAGAGCCTGAAAGGTCACCTCTGCTCAGTTTTCCCATCTCCATCTCCACCTCAGGCAGGTCTAGCATCGACCTAATTGGCTACCCCTGCTGATATCAAAATGCTAATTGGAATATTTTATCCTAATTAACCTTCCAGAAGCCACTTTTTGCCATCCTTCATATTGGACTGGAAAGAAGCGTTATGGTTTGATTTGCCCGATGCATAAACGCACCACTTGCTGTCGAAATGCTTGAGTGCGTGCAGGAACGCTGCATCTTTTGCAATTTGGGGTCTTTGACTTGCTCCTCCACCTATTCGCAGCACAAGGTCCAAGGAGTTGGGTTCATTCGCCTCCACGCCCCCTGGCAGGTGCTGAGCCGGGAGGCTGAGTTTCTGAAGATTAAGCTTCCCACAAAGAAGGTGAGAGCTCCTTCACATTTATCATGAACTTCTGATGCATCATGTCAACGAACGTGTACTGCCTTCTCCGTACAACGCCTTTCCTTTGAGGATGTCAACGGGGAGTTACTGATATATGGTTATCGTGCAACTAATCCTTTTTCAACTTTTATTCTAAAACTAATGCATTCTTTTGGGTTCCATTAGAGCTATGAGCTAAAGGAAGGAAGTGGGATTTCTGGGAAAATGGATGCATTTTGGCGCAGGCTCAACCAGCCATTCCAGCCCAAAGTGCCCCATGGAATGGGCCAGAGTCGCACCAAGTTCCTCTCACACTCCTTCTCCCGGGACAAGCTACACCTGTGAGTATCTCCAATGTGGCTCGGTACGGGACTTAGTGCTCTGGGTCCTGAGGGCCACAGCCTTTGCCGGATCCAAAACCAGCCGTCTTTGAGAATGCTCGACGTTTCTGTCGATAAACACGGTATGGGATTTTGTCAGCCCCAAGTAATGACAAATTACTTTTGAAAGTCATGGGATGCTTGGCTGATTTGAAGAAAAACATCCAATGTAACAAAGACGGCCTCTACAGCCTCGTTGTTTCATAGGAGACCAGCCTCTACTTGACAGAAAGTTTTTAGCGATGAATTGGAGAGTAAAATTAGGCCAAAATGGCCTCTTCAGTTGTACAGCTTATTAATTCTTTAGAGGAGAGGTGGAGCTCAGTGCTATCTCTCCAGCAGAAATGAGCAGAGCCTTTCACAGTCTGGTTAGGCCAGAGGCAGGCCAAGCCTTCTCATCGCTTGGGGGGGGATTCATTCATGTCCATGTATGTCCTATGACTTGGGTTAGAATGCTATTGTTCCTTGTAAACAGCTCGCTTCGAAGGGTCTGGGGCTTATGGTGACATGTTGATTGTGACACTATTTAAAATGGCCACCTTCCTTCATTTTTCTTTTTCACTTTGGGTAGGTACAACATCAAGCAGAAGGACACGTTTTTTGACAATACGACACGCAGTCGAATAGTAAGTTCCTGTATAGTCATGTCGTTTCATTCACCTAATCCTCATCCTAATGTTCTGTGTGTAATTATGGAATATATTGGTTACTGGTGGTACTGTCTGCCTCGCTTTTATGTCACTTCGTACAAAAGCGTTTGCTAAATAAAGAAATGTGAATGGTAGTGATATGTCTGTTTTATTCTGTGAACTGGAGACGGCCCCCTGTAACAGTATCTGCAACCTCACATGGCTGCACAGTGCTGGATAGTTTTGCTCATGTTAGCTAGCTGTGTTTCAGACGGGGGAGTGTGGTAATCTGTGTCGCCAGACATCTC
>JAODJU010000062.1:24926882-24939496 GCA_026776725.1 Gnathonemus echidnorhynchus | reverse complement strand
ATGGTGAGTGAGTGATTGGTGTGTGAGTGTATGGTGTGTGAGTGAATGGTGTGTGAGTGTATGATGTGTGAGTGAATGGTGTGTGAGTGTATGATGTGTGAGTGAATGGTGTGTGAGTGTATGGTGAGTGACTGGTGTGTGAGTGTATGGTGTGTGAGTGTATGATGTGTGAGTGAATGGTGTGTGAGTGTATGGTGAGTGAGTGTATGATGTGTGAGTGAATGGTGTGTGAGTGTATGGTGTGTGAGTGTATGGTGTGTGAGTGTATGATGTGTGAGTGAATGGTGTGAGTGTACCCTGCATTTGTTAATCTCTCTCCTGTCGCAATGTTCCCCATACTGGCTGGTCAGTGAAGCCTTTACAGGGGGGAAAAAGGCAAGTGGCACGATTTCAGTTTGGATCGGTGGGTGTGAGTTACCCAGCTGGCCCCGCTGCCCGCTTCTGGTGTATTTAACATAGACAGACGACAGACGGATCTCCGCCGTACTCGTGCCAGCCGCCCGTCCGGCAGTGGGTCTGTGCTCCAGCCGGGAGTCCAGCCTGCCCGCCTGGCCGCGGTGATCTGCCCCGGACGGCCGAGTGTCACATTCCTGCAGCCCCGTCAGCTAGTGGCCCCACTGGGTGCCTGACACCGCTTTGGCTTACAGGCCGGTCCCCGTGCCACGCTGCTATGCATTATTACCCGGCTTACAGGCCGGTCCCCGTGCCACGCTGCTATGCATTATTACCCGGCTTACAGGCCGGTCCCCGTGCCACGCTGCTATGCATTATTACCAAACACGCTCATCCGCAAGCAAAGGGGCCGATGAGATATTCATGATTCTCGACACTCTATCGAATTACGTGCGCTGATCGCCCGGGCGACGGGCCAGTTGTTAAGCGACGGGCCAGAGACCCTGTAGGCTGCCGTATCTGCTCGCCGTACCCTGTGACATCGCGACGGTGACTTGTATTTCGTGGTTATTTCCCTTTAATAGCCCTTTGGCAAGAGCGGTCCGTTTGTTTGGCGTGTTCCTAGTTGATATGAGCCATGTATATGGACCGATGGGTATTTTCAGGAACCGGCGACCTAGCCGTTGCTGTGTGGTGACGGGATTTGAGAAAAGCTGTCCTCTGTGGGTGTGTTTGCTACAGCCGCCATGTTCATGGAACACTGGAAGAGGAAGCAGATGAGTCTCACATACAGCTGGGACCTGGATGGACTGGAGGAGGAGGAGGTGAGTGGAGGTGCCCATCACGGCATGGCCTCTCACGGTCTAGGGGTCTGGGAGGACCATTCCAATGAGTGAGCAGCAAACGTGAGAAACCCCAGTAGATCTTTAACCTGTTAACCACTAATGCTTCCGACGATTTGACTGTGGCTCTGGTCTCATAATCGATCTATCAAGTTTGGTTGAAAACCATTACAGTTTTTCTCAATTGATCTTCTCAGATAAAAACATTATTTACCAGGCCAAATAAAAGTGATTTCCTTCCAATGTCCTGTGCCAGATTTTTATTATTATTTTTTTTTTTTCCTTGCCTGCTTTCTCCTCAAGGAACACATGAAGGTTTGCAGTTTCTGTTGTCAGACTCTAGCTTGCCCAGTAGTTTGGTTATCTCTCTTCCGGGTGGTGATGGTGGTGGTGGACCTCTTCTTCATGGTTTGATTGCGCTTGACCTCAGCTCACCTCAGTTCAAGTCTGCGTGTAACAAGCTGGGATGCTGTGACTGCTGAATGTAGCCGTTACTCTAACGTGACCCGTTGACTCATCCTACCCAACAGGAGCATCCGCGGCCAAAATATGAAGCTATTCTGCTGAAGAAGAGGCTGAAGAAGAAGAAGACCAAAAAAAAGAAGAAAAACAAGGTGGGGAAGCTCAGGAATACCCATGTTTGAAGAGGCAGGAACTAGTTAATAAGGGCGATTTGGAGATGATTCCAGTTGAAGGTGGTTTGTGACAGTATGTTGTATGCGTGAAGCTACCTCACTACATGCTGGATGGTTTGGCCTGTGTGAGTATCAGTGGAAATACATACGGTACTTATTCATATTGTTGCTGTTTATGTGCTTGGAGTGACGCTCTTGTTGCTTTTGGGGCAGGAATTTGGTGCCAAAGCTGGCCCTTCCCATCATGCACAGCTTTGGCCCCAGGGCTGCTGGTCTCATGTTCCTAGGGACAGATTGTTTTCTCTGTTTTGGCTAATAGGAAGATGTTGAATTTTGAATCTGTATGTATGCCCTGGAGAGGGGATGCACTGGCTGAAGTGCATCCAGAGTGCTAGAGGCTGAGTATATGCGAAAAATTGAGAGACCTCTCTATATTAATCCTGGTTTAATCTTGGTTCTGTGGGCAGAAGGTTACGCTGAGCAGCAGGTTGCTTATAGGACAGCAGTACAGAAGAACAAGGTGAAACAGGAGACACTGGCAATAACCAAAAACCAGCCAGGTAGAGGACAGAGGCAGCTTCCTAATGCCAGAGATGACTGTCAACTTATCCGGCAGTGCCTCATGAATCGGAGGATGACATCAAGTGACCTTCAAAAAAAAAATGGGAAACGTTACGTGGTGGGAAGTGCTCTGCTAGGGAAATTCATAACAGGCTCCAAGAATCAGGACTGAAGACTCATAAAGCAGGGAAGCAGCCCTTCATCAGGAGCCAGGCTGCAGTTTACCAAAAAAAATATATATTCACAGACGCACACCCAAAAATATAGACATGAGTGAAGCACAAAATTATGCTGTGGTCTCTTAGTTTTTTCCAGAGCTGTATGTATATGAGGGATGGTCTTCATTTTCCCCATTTCTGAAGATAAAGATATTATCTATTAAGGTTAATTAATAGATAATTAATAGGTCTTAATAGTGCTGTAGTGGCGGCTCCTATTGGGAGTCTGTTTTGTAACCCCTGGTTTCTTAACAATATCCATGTATTTTTCGGGTAAGTATTGATTCTGTCAGCTTTTGGGAGTCACAGAGAGCCCATTTTTTTACCCCCCCCCCCTTCTTATTTGTGTCAGTATGGGTGCATTTATTGTTTGTACAGTGGTGGCAAAAGACCATAGCTTGGTTGACCTGGCACCTGTGAATTCTCCACAGTGGTCATAATGCGGAACAATTATAATCTGAGTTTGTCGTAGTAATGTTATAGTAAGCTATGAAACTGCACGAGAGCTTTAGTCCAGCAGCTACACTTGGACTTTTGAATCTTAAAGACGTTCTTGCACGACTGTTCATAAAACGAAGGGTCAGTCCACTTCCCCATTTTTCCTTAACTGCTTGTTCAGTGCAGGGTTACAGGAAGCTGGCAGCCTAACCCAGAAAACAGAGAATGATGTCTAAGTAAATGGGACATGTATGTTACTTGAAGGGTCGTGGTCAACACCTCTAAGGGAATCTGAGATGATCAGGGCAATAAACTGAAATTTTAGCTAATTGTAGCTAATAGCTATTAGATCGATGATGTAATACATGGAATGCAGTTTACTCTCTTCTTTATTCAAATTCTTCGAGATTGCTTGTTATATTCTTGATATCAGAATGAGGTTTATTGACCATGTAAGACCATGTTCACATTTAGAAAGGATCGGTGCTCGTAGCAACCAGAGAACAGTACAACGTAAAACTTCTCGTAGACAACAGTCGACTACCAAACAACAACAAATAGTACGTGCTGGTATACTCTACTTTGCATTTGTGCAGTTGAGACTTTCATCAAATCAACATCCTCCAGTGATCCATTTGTTGGATTCTGGTACCCTCAGCGTTTCACCTGGATCCTAGTTATCTTTTATTAATGGCAGAGCTCTTGTCCCTCTGCACCCATAGAGACTCTGTAAAGTATGTGACCCAGACTGTTCTGTGTGTTTCAGCCCAACAAAGGTGCAGAGGAGGCAGTGGACACAAGCAAAGAAAAATGGCGACAGAGGTTACTGTCTGCCCTGGGCAGAGAGGTGCCGGTAATTCAGATCGCTTGCCATACTTTCATGCTTCCGCATGCTTCGAGCGTAGTTTTCTGTACTTTTGCTAGATGTCTGTTGATATTTTTGCTAGCAAGGTCGCTCTTTCTCTCTGATGGCTCTGCATGCTCCTAGAGCTTATAGGTTGTAGTGCTTTCATTGGCTGGAGAAGCTGTCACTCATCAGTCACTCTAATCCCTGATTGGCTAAAGGAGCTTTACTTCACCACTACAACCATAATCGATGTGCTTTGGCAGCGTCCAGAGCCTGGTAGCATGCATGTGTGCGCAAGCACTTTGGCTGGTGTGTTCGTGTGAGCTGGCCAATGACATTAATGGCTTTTTCAGTCTGTGAGGTCCCCACTGTTTGGGGGTGAAGAGGTAAAATGAACCTGACGCTCACATCCGAGCTCCAAAAGGGTGCAGTTATCGTTTGCTGGACTTGGGGTCGTGTTCTTCATAGACCTGTAATGCAGCATCATGAGAACGTGCTGTTAGTCAAGTGGCTGAAGAATCTGTGAGTGGTTTCCATTGCAGTTTAGGGTTTAAGGTGCATGGTTGGGGACAGGGGAAAAGGTGTAGCAGAGCCGTTTAACATGTTAATCTTCTTATATGAGGAAAGCTAGACGGTGCACAAGGTGGATAATTCCATTAGATGGATACCATCTTTGCAGCTCTCCATTGGCTACCAGAGTTTGAGACTCCTTGTTTTCACTGTGGGTGCAGCACCCACTCCGTTGGGCTCCAGAGGCAGGTCTGCGAGGTCTTCCGTAGCTGAACACGGGTCTGATCGAGAGGCCTGGGGCAGGGAGAGACGTCTAGGGGAGAGTGATCATCTGCTATGACTCTTCAATTATGCAGCAGCATCGCTCCTGTTCATATTACTTTAATGACGCCAAAGCCGTGACTTAAAAAAAAAAGTCATCCGAGAGCTGCCGTGTTGGTCGTTTTTCATTCTGCTGACATTGTGCTCTGGGTGGGGAGTTGTTCATGGTGTGCTGGTCTGCAGATATCTGTAAAAAAAAACAAAAAACTGTTGCACGTTTCTTATCAGGCGTGAAATCGGGGCCTGCAGCAGATCTTTATAATGGGCCGGATTGGCTCTCGGCAAGGTGCTGTACTCTCTGAAAGAGGCTTATAGTTCCTGAGTATCCCACACTGCTGCTAATCGGGGATTATGACTGGGCCTGGACGCCAGCTGAGAGTTCGTCTCGTGTCCTTGACGTCGGCGTGTTTTTCCTCTTTCTGGGTCCCATCAGCATGTTTCGTACCTTCCGTGTCTGTCCCACATAGGTGCGTACGGTCATTGCCCAAGTGAGGCTCATGCACGCTGCCCTGACTCGTTTACCAGAGGGATTTCACATTTACATTTACATTTAACACATTATGTGACGCTTTTGTCCAAAGTGACGAGACGAATGTCAAGGCTGAGCTGCCTATGAATGCCCAGGTATAAGTCTGAGCAGGAGCCACACAATAACTTCTAACAAAGCAAGAACCTAATAAGACTATCCGAAACCATTTATTTTGAATTATTATTAGTTTTTGTTGCTGCTGGGTGGTATTATATTTTACGTCAACCTCTGGGGTGTACAGAAGCACTGGTGAAGCTTCCAGTGTGACTGTAGGAGGAGCTGTCACTGCAGGATTGACTGGGTGGGTCACATGAGACGGGCTGTGATGACAGGAGAGCTTCCTGGAGTGGGAGGGGCCAAAGTGCCAGATTAACCTTGGCTCCTGCAGTATCTCCATGGAGACGCGGAGCATTCAGGCCCTTCTCTCCTAAGCAGTTGATGAGCTGTCGTTGTACAGCGCCAGGACCGCACTTCGGTCCGGTGGAATAATTAGCTCTGGCCAGCTACTTAATGTGCGCATCCAAAATCAATCGCTAAATGTAAGTAGGAAAGCTCCTCTTTTGTGGTGATGAACCGTGACCCCATAGGTGCTGGATAACAAGTTCATCTTGACTAAAAGCTCAGCTCTGTAGTTGAGCAGATGTTCTTTCAGTATCAAGTAAAGTTTTGAAGCTTCATCCTTTCTTCATTTTTCCCCGGAATGTAACGGGTATCGCCGGAGGGATGAGGTCAGGGGGACGGAGGGCAGGCTGGCTGGCTGGCGTGAGACGACATCACGGCACCTCACCTCCTCGACCCTCTCAGCGTTCCGTTTGGTATCTAGACTCATGTGTGACACACATCCAGCGTCGTTCTCACCTTCTGCAGCCGTCATTTAGGGAATCCACAGTTTGACCTTCCAAAAATTTTTAAATAATGACAAAAGATAAAGGGAGCTGGGGAAGCCTTATTCTGGTGCCGTTCTCTGGAGAATTTTGCACCGGGTAATTATGGCCGGCCCTAATTGTAGTGCAGTATTTTAAACTCCCACGTGCGGCCGATGAGTCAGCGGTGATTGATGGCATGGCCTAACCGTTAAATGCAGCATCAAAGACAGTGATAATGGCTGCAGTGAATTTGGATTCCATTTTTATTTTTTTTTTCCTGTCCCCTGCAACAATGCTAATGCTAGGTTGTTCGATAGCAGGCCGTGGTTTGATCCGGGCAGCAGGGCCTCGTCTGTGGGGGGTGCTGGCTCGGTCCGTGTGGCATCAGGCGCACATCACAGCGGGGCGCGGTGGCTGTGTACAGGAAGGGGGGGTGAGGGGCCGGATGGGGGGACACGCCTATTCTGGCAAGGTGGCATGACGGGGTGTCACATGACATGGAGAGGGGCGGACGTGTGTGCCGTGTGAGTGAGAGCTTTTAGAAAGTGTGTCATCGGAGGCTCACCGCGGCTTATCTGGGGCCTGCCTGAGTAGAGCGGCGGGCGGCCCGAGGTCGACCGTCTCCTACACTCCTCCAACAAAAAATAACACGGCTTTGGTATCGGAGAGCAGCACCCCGATCCACAGAATCTCGTCCACGTCATCCGCGTCCTGCTTTATAACAATGTGGAAAAATAATGGGGAGTCTTCATAATGGGGCGATAGATTTTGAGGGACAGGTGCGGGGGGGCGGGGGGCTTGGCTTAGGGTAAATTTTGCTCACCGATGAATGTTGCTTGATCAGTGGTTAGCAGTAAGGCGCACACAGGACCACTAAAGGCGGGCACTCTCAATTGTTCAGGCAAAGGGGGCAGATTCTCAGGTACCCCCAGCCCCCCCCCCCCCATACCCTGCTCAATGTACCTCTCAGCCTGCCTCAGTGTCCAGTATATCTAAGATATTTTGAAACCTGTATTTTGAAGAACTTGTATCTCAGCAACCTCTGCTGCAATTTTCCCCCACCTGATTGTGAAACTTTATCCCAGGGATCCCCCACCAGTCAGCCACAGCCCCCAGTTCAAGTACTTATCCTTCAAAGTCTGTGCACCTCCTACAGTAACTAATGGAGTTGACAGTATTTCAAGAAACGTGCACCTATTTTTAAAATTATGTTCTCATACCTGGGGGGGTGTGTCAGGAAAACACTCATACCTGTAGCCTTGAGGCGCTCCTTTTCTCTACCACAGGAGCATCAGTTATCCTCACCTGTCATGTCCCAGAATTTTTCTGCCCCCATTCACCACACTAACAGCAACGGAGAATTTTACCAGATCATTAAACACTTTAGAACCTTCTCTGCTGAGAAGGTGGAATGTATACACTGAAATAAAACGACTGGCGTTCTTATGTAAAACGTATATAGTGAAAAGTGGTGTAAGACAGGCGCTGGGGGTGTCTCCCAGCCATTTGATTACAGCACACTGGCAACTTGAGCGGGGGTGGCAGTAATCCCAGCTACAACCCCTCCCCAGGCTGCAGGCCCTCCCCAGATTGCAGGGCAACATATGGCCCACAGGAAATCCCCACCCTGGTTATCCTGACACTAATTTCCCAAAGGGCTTTGCAGGCCTGCCTGCCCGCTGGGGGGGGGTTACTTATGCACAGAAGGGTTGACTGCACTGCCGGAAAAACGCCACGAGAGTTAGCTAAGGACAGCATCAATGCAACGGTGGACATTATACTAAAGAAAGAAGTTCTCGTTAAATACTAAATGTTTTCTTCGGACTCAACACATTTAGCTCCAAAAAGCAGGAACAGAGAGACTGCTAAATTATAGCAGGTAATGAATTCAAGCCATTTTTTGGCATGGCTTGAATTAATTATCTTCTCTGAAATAGAAAGCTCTTATGGATTTTTTTAGCTCCTAATTCTCGCTCCTGGCCGGTGGGATCTGGAGATGGGGGACTCGCTGTGTCCTGCAGGCAGAAAGTGAGCTTGGGGATAATTAACTGCCTCTTTATTAAGGCGTCTGCAGTGTGCCCCATTTATTTTTTGTGTCACGTTTCCTTTTTTTTTTAACTTTCCCCCATAAAGTCGACGGTAAACAATGTAATAAGATGAGCAAATTTGAGTCACTGGGACACTACTTACAATGTTAAGTGTTCACTGGCAGGTGTGAGGTCCCTGGAGTTTTCCACCTGTTAAAAAGATATTTTGTGAACTCCACCCTCCAAGCTGACGGAGGTATCTGTTATGCCGACTGTCCCATGGTCCTTCCTCAGCCCAACACAGCCTGCAGTAACCTGCGAATCACCCCGGTCTAATTTGCTGTAACCCTTCTTGTGTAATTTTGGATCTTAGATGTACCCATCCATATTCCCTGGGAATAGGCCCCCAAGTGACATGAAGTTCTCATAAACGTTGTTCTATCTTTTTTATCCTTTGCCTTTTAAAGACGTAAAAGTAATTGGCTTTTATGCTGCTTGTTTAAGACTCTTTAGAATTTTGTTTTGAGAGTTATTAGTACTCTTGTTCCCCTAAATGCTTCCAAACACTGAGAAGTGGATTTTCAGAAGCTCTCCCATCATGCTTTGGGTGGTGATTCTGGTCTGCTTCAATCAGCAGGAGGATCCTGGAGCATGTGACCTATAAATTATACCATAGTGACTAATCATGTTATGTCTCATGTATCTCATCAACAGGCTTTTTTTATGTCCACAAAACTTATGATCAATCAGTAGCAGATGGTAATCTTATTTGAACCAAGTGTTGTAGACTGTTGCAGCCTTTCCTAATATGATTCATTATTCCTGAGCCAAATGGATATAGGTGCAGGAGGTATGGATTGAGCAGGTCAAGTTCATTGCAGCTCTGGTGATGCTAGAGGGTGATGGAGAAAGGATGCAGACTGTTAAGCCCTGGAGACCAAAAACAGCCAGGGACACCCTGTCAGCAATGACACATCAGGGACAAGTTAGAGGCCCTCAGTACAGACTCACAACCTGTGATTATATCCGGCTGAGATCAATATTTTCAGGAACCTAATCAAAGAGCACATTTCTTGGTCTTTTCCTCGAATACATTCATTCTTCCTGTTAGAGATTGCATGCCTGATCGGTTTGTAATGATATTACATTTGGGGTTTTATGATGAATTTTATTGCACCTTTTATTTCCTTAAATCGCTATATGAGTCTTATTCGGTTGAGTTTTTTTGTTCCCTTGCGTTATAATTTCTGCTTCATTCCCTCTGAGCTCCTTGGCTCCCGCCGCTGCTGTCGCTTGGATATTTGCAGGATGTGTCGTGTCGTGACGTCGTCCTAAGCCAGCGGTGGCCAATCTTATCTGCAAACGGCCGGTGTGTATGCAGGTTTTTGGGGTAACCTTTAGGTCAGCTGTTCAAACCCAGGTGTGTGGACTCCTCGGCCAATCAGTCCTCTAATTAGTAATATAACTAGGGAGCTGCAGCGAAAACCCGCACACACAGCAGCCCTTTGCGGATAAGATTGGCCACCCCTGCTCTAAGCAGTACTGTTTCCTCAGCCTCCCAAAATCTGCAGCTCCCCATCCGACTGCTAGGTGGCACTGTTGCCCTCCAGATCAGGCAGCATTTGAACAGAGGCTGCCCCGTATCAGAGCTCTGCGAAGCCCCCCTCTCGCGACGCCGCTTGCGCCCCTGCTCACCTGCTGCACTGCCGGTGTCTCTCAGCCTAGAGCTGTGATTAGACGTCAGTGCCAAAGCCCCTGCTTTCAGCCGTCCCCGGCAGCCAGTGAGGGTTTTATAGCATAGCCAATGCCTGCAATGCCCTAAATCTCAGATTTGTTTACAAGTGAACTTTTGGGAAAAAGCCGCCGTACAGTTTGCCGGTGTACATTTTGCCGGTGTACATTTTGCCGGTGTACAGTTTGCCGGTGTACATTTTGCCGGTGTACAGTTTGCCGGTGTACATTTTGCCGGTGTACATTTTGCCGGTGTACAGTTTGCCGGTGTACATTTCGCCGGTGTACATTTTGCCGGTGTACATTTTGCCGGTGTACATTTTGCCAGAAACATTTTTATAACATTCAGTCTTGCTTTTGTACACTGCCATTGTTTTTTTTTTTTTCCTTTCTCGGTGAAATGCCTTTTAAATCTCTGAAACACAGCCAGGCCATGAGAAGCTGACCTGGAAAGACCGGATGCCGGGATACATCCTCAACTTCTCCTCCATTTTGTTCATGGTAGGTTGCAACCCGTCTTGTTCCATTACTCCTAATGCGTCGTAATGCAGTAATGCAGTAATGCATGCTGACTCATTCATACTGTACTCGGACTGCAGTTTATTGCGCTGAAATCCCCTGCGAGGTCATGATGGGGCCTGAGCGCATTTATGACATGTGTGCTTTTGTCAATTGAAATGTTTAGAGGTTTTTTTTATTAAGGACCCACTTAAACAACTGACTTGAAACGTGCCCTGCCCAGTTTGGCCTGACATTCGCCGTCGTCTTCGGCATGATCATCTACCGTATTACCACCTCGGCCCTGTTGGCCATGAGCCCCAACTCAGAGACCAAGTCCAACGTACGCGTCACAGTCACTGCCACGGCTGTCATCATCAACCTGGTGGTCATCCTCATCCTGGACGAGATCTACGGCGCAGTGGCCGTCTGGCTCACTGAGCTAGGTAAGGTGGGGGTCGGGGAGGGGGGAGTAGAGCTAGCGGGCGTCTGAGTGCCAAGATGGATGTCCGTGACCGCACAGTATCCCTTGTCAAAACATAGCCGACACAAATGCAAGGAGGGGGTGACTTGAAACTGCTTCCATCTGCGGCATCTGGAAATTTCCAGAACCAGGTTTTGCCGGGCCGTTCCGTGGGAATGGGCCCGTGTGCACGGTATGGCATCCATGTGTCACTGCCCCGAGAGCTATAGGTCGAGGATCCAGCATAATCGCAGAATACGCACGGGGACGTAAAGCCCCGTTTGGCTGAAGTTAATTTGGGCTCTGGGCCGGATGATTCAGGGCAGGAGAGCAGGACGGGAATTAAACCCAGAAGATGGGGGGGGGGTGGTTTGTCAACGATAGTAAGATGTAGAATAGAAGGATGGGGGGGGCGACAACTGGAAAAGGAGCAAGCAGGGAGCAAGAGAGATGTAATGTCTGCAAAAAGAGGGAGCAGGTCTAAGTGGAAGCAGGTAACAATGTGGTTGTGGGCATGGAATTGGAGATTAAGGTCCAAATCCCAGACGCAGCCTTGCCATAGATCGTCGCAGTGGGAGTAAAACGCACTGCGGTGTATGTGGTGCGCTGGTTTAAATAAAAACCCAACAAGAAAATGATTAACAGGTGGACTGAGTGAGTCATAAAAGATGGATGCTGGCGAGTGCTGCCCGAAGGGGTTAAATGCAACGTTGAAAGGTACTTATGGACAGAGGCAGCAAGATTACTCATGTGACTATTTACAAAAGCAGGGTTTGACTAGAATGTAAAGGCTGCCTTGCTGTTTCTTGGCAGAGATTCCGAAAACCGAAACTGAATTTGAAGAGCGGCTCATTCTAAAGGCCTTCCTTCTGAAGTTCATGAATGCTTATGCCCCCATCTTCTACGTTGCCTTTTTCAAGGGGAGGTAAGCGAACATCAGACATCCTACGGTGAAAGATTCACTGATGTCAATACAAATGTAAAGTGGGATTTTGTGTGAAATGGAGAATAGCCTAAATGAACACTGTAAAGTAACACTGTAAGTGAACACTGTAAATGAACACTCTTAATGAACACCCGTATTTCACACTGCAGGGCTGCTAGAGTTTAAATACCGCACATATATACAGTATCCTTTATAGACTCTTTGTAGATGCACACTGTCATTTCAGGTATTTACCTCCTTATCTTACCACCCCTATGTGAAAGGGCGCGTTACCTAACCTCATCCTCCTATCCTTTTTTATCTTTTTACTTGTATACTTCATTTTATATTATTTTAAGTTTTTTTGTTGCTTTAATCTTGCCGTATGAGAGCTATGCCTTGGCACAGTAATTTCCCTCTGGATGAATAAAGTTTTATCTGATCTAATCTAATGTAATCTGATCTAATATCCTAGGTAACAATGTCAGAACTCAGGAAACACATGTATGCTGATTTTGAGAGGTTTGTGTTTGGGGTGTTTGGGGAGAAAATGTGTGTGGACGACGGAGACAGGACGGTGTTAATGGGTACAGCATGCATGCCAGATGCCGGAGGGTCAGGGGGGAGTCGGAGCACCTGTGTCTGGCCTCTGCTCACCCCATGAGATGAGACTCAGCTTCTGTTCTCTCAGACATTCTGCTGGGTCTAGCCCCTGTCTGCCATTAAGGCTACCTGGGATGCCAGGAAGAACCACAAAAGGGAGAACGCCGTCTAGCTGTGTAAACACCATTACAAGTAACCAGCCCCCCC
>JAODJU010000062.1:24895104-24918516 GCA_026776725.1 Gnathonemus echidnorhynchus | reverse complement strand
GGGGCAGTTCCATTGGGTCGGGGGGGTGAGGGGCAGTCCCGTTAGGGTCAAGATGGGGTGAGGGGCAGTCCCATTAGGGTCGGGGGGGTGAGGGGCAGTCCCGTTAGGGTCGGGGGGGTGAGGGGCAGTCCCGTTTGGGTCGGGATCGACAGGAGGGATACGCCATCTGCATTGATGGGGCCTGGCCGAGGAGACAGGATCTGAGCGAGGTCGTTCCTCCGTGACACTGGGGGGGGAGCAATTAGCTGTTTTTAACAACACCTTCAAGCACTGCTGCCCAGGTGACGGATGCTCACCCATGTGCTGTGCAGTGCGTCCATCCTGTCCCAGGGTCACATACCATAATATTTATCATGGTGAAAATACATTGTCACCAAGCCCCCGACAGACAGCAGCCCCCCCCCCCCTCCACATATCAGCTTCCCAGGGGCGGTTTTTGTGACCTAACAGAAGTTCGTTTATATGACTTGTTAAGTTTCACTAAAGCATTTCATCACCAAAGAAGAGTGTTTTTATATAGCGACACCTCGCGTTGTGGGGCATCCTGAGGAGAATAATACAGGGCTTTAGGGATGTCAGAAAAGAAGCAAAACGATACAGAATACAGTTCTGAAGCTGACCACATAGGAATTATGGTAGGTATTGAACTTTGTTTACTGATTTTGAGGAAAAACTTTGGTCAGACTGGCGAATAATATCGTGTTAATATTGATAGTGATGGTTTACACCTGTTTACGTGGCTCCTGCTTGGGTTCCTGATTGTGAAATGAGCGCTTGCGATAATTATATATAAATGTGGGTGGGGTCTGAAACTAGGGCTGGACAGAAGCATCAAACAGCCAGTTCAGAAGGGAGAAATGGCCCCATAAACCACAATAAATAAAATAAAATAGCGGCACTAGGGTGACCACCTAATCCATGCCACGGGGGACACTATGAGCTAGGACAGGATTCGTAAGGTGACAATTCAATTAAAAGGGCCTGGATTTCACTTAAGCACTGAAGATCTTGCTGTGTGACTGAATCGTCAGTCTCATATAATCATGCATCATAGAACTGAACCATTTAGCCGAGCACAGGAAACTTTCAGTTTTATAGTTTGTAAAGCCTGAAGTAGTTCATAGTGTGTGCTCCCCCCCCCCCACCGACATGGATTAGGAGGTCACCCTAGGTAGCATGAGAATCTTGTGGAACGACAGAAAACTGAAAGTATTAGTCACACCTTTCGACACGGGGGCACGTCTCAGACTCCCTAATCCTCCCAAATCTCTGCCACATTTAAACCCCAGCAAGGCGAACAATCCCATTGGGGTCAGCTGGCTTTCATTACCTGAGGTGTCTGTTAGTGCTGGGTCTGTGGCTGGTCACCATGGTAACGTGAGCGTTCTGGAATCCAGCCCCTCGCCATTCCTGCGCCCCTCCCATTGGCTCGCAAGCCATCGTCTGGCATTATCTAGACTTTCCACACTCCCGAAACATACATAACCCTTGAGTTCATGGCACGAGTCTCAACAAAGTTTAGCGAATATTCGTTTAATGAAAGCACATTTTTATTGAGTGCGTTTATTGGTTTCGAACGTGGCGGTAAATGAAGCCGGCTCCAACTGGGATTGTTTCCTGCCTCCCGTCTGCCGGCTTTCCTTCTCCTCACATGTCTCCCCTTCCCACTCTCTCTCCCTCTGCAGTCATCCAGTTCGGTTTCGTCACCCTCTTCGTCGCCTCCTTCCCCTTGGCCCCCCTCTTCGCACTCCTGAACAATGTCATTGAGATCCGGCTGGACGCCAAGAAGTTTGTCACCGAGCTGCGCCGACCCGACGCCGTCCGGGCCAAAGACATCGGTACCTACCGCAGACCACACTACCACCTCACACAAAGAGCCCCTTTTATTGCCGTGCTGGGGGGGGGGTCCCGACTCCCAACAGCCCATTTGGGAAGGAAGGAGATTCGACACATATGTTCAGGCCATAACTCTAGCAAGCTTGTGGCTGACGTTAATTGTAATTTGAGTTTGTGTTTAGGGACAGTAGTGCAGATAGATATCACCACTAGATCAAAACTGTAGCTTTTATCGATCAGCCATATCGTTAAATCCACTGACTTGTGAAATAAATATCATTGATTATCTTCTTACAAAGGCACCTGTCAAGGGTGTTGTTATATATTACGCAAGAGAACAGTCAGTTCTTGAAGTTGATGTGTTGGAAGCAGGAATAATGGTGTAAGGACTTGAACGACTTTGACAAGGACCAAATTGTGATGGCTAGACGACTGGGTCAGAGCATCTCCAGAACGTCCAAGGAAGGTCAATTAGTGAACTGGCAACCAGGTCATCGGGACCCAAGGTTCATCGATACACGTAGGGAGCAAAGGCTATCAGGTCTGGTCCGATACCATAGGAGAGCTACTGTAGCACAAATTGCTGAAAAGGATAACGCTGGCTATGATATGAAGGTCAGAACACAGAGCGCATCACAGCCTGCTGTGTATGGGGCTGCGTAACTGCAGACCAGTCAGAATGTCCATATTGACCAACAATGGGGACATGAATGTCAGAAATGGAGCAATGGAAGAAGGTGGCCTGGTCTGATGAGTCAAGTTTTCTGTTGCGTCATGTGGATGGTTAGTGTACATTGTTTACCTGCTGAAGAGATGGCGCTATGCGAAGAAGGCAAGCCAGCAGAAGCAGTGCGATGCTCTGGACAATGTTCTGCTTGGAAACCTTGGGTCCTGGCATTCATGTGGATGTTACTTTGACACGTACTTCCTACTTAAACAATGTTGCAGACCAAGTACAACCCCTTCAAGGCAGTGGCCTCTTTCAACAGGATAATGTGCCCTGCCACTCTGCGAAGATTGTTGAGGAATGGTTTGAGGAACATCAAAAACAGTTCAAGATGTTGACTTGGCCCCCAAATTCCCCAGATTTCAATCGAATCAAAAATCTATGGGATGTGCTGGACAGACAAGTCGGATCCACGGAGGCCCCATCTTGCAACTTACTGGACTTGAAGGATCTGCTGCTAACGCCTTAGTGCCAGATACCACAGGACACCATCAGAGGTCGTGTGGAGTTCATGCCTTGACAAGTCAGAGCTGTTTTGGTAGCACGAGGGGGGCCTACACAATTTTAGGCAGGTGGTTTTAATGTTATAGCTGATCGGTGTAGATCAGTGATACTCTTTGGATTTTTCGTTAGTGTTTCTCTCCGTACCTTCTTACTCCAGGCATCGTGGACCTAGACTGCTCATGAAGTATGGCTGAGTTCTTGGGTCGCTACTGGCTCTGACAAATCTGGGTGTTCTCTCTCTCTCTCTCTCTCTCTCTCTCTCATTCTTTATGCAGGAATCTGGTACAACATCCTCAGCGGAATGGGCAAGTTCTCAGTCATTATAAATGTAAGTGGTAAATCTAAGTGCTTGCAGCTTCGGGGCAAATAATGGGCTCTAAATAGCTTTACCCTTTCAGGCCAGGCACATTATTCAGCCCATTTTTTTAAATTAGACCACATCCCTTTAGAATTTCATTTTCATAACCTGCTCTGGGCACCACAAAACTGAGGTTATGGTCAGACCAGGAAAGTGTTTCAAACTTGTCCTCATTTATACTTGAATGAGGAGAAGATGGTAGCTCCTCTGCAGCTTGGAGAGTAAGGGTTCGAGTTGAGGTGCCAGTACAGTGCTTCTTGTGAATTTGGCGCCTCCTGCAGGCTGTCGGGTACATTCTCGTTGCGACTTGCCCATAGTGGAGCATTGATTAGTCAATGGTGTCTCTGTTGTACATCGCCATGGGAACTGTGGAGGGTACTGTCAGGTAGTCACAACAACTTACCACCTCCTGTATCTCTGCTGCTGTTTGTGAATCGCGTTTTCACTGCTAGCTCTCGTAAACTTACTGTAAATTAACTAGATGCAGTTAAATATATAAAGAAGGAGGTTCGTAAAAGCCAGTATTAGGAACACAGCAAGAATCCCCATTAACCTCATACTCTGAACTTTAGAAAGCGGACTTAGAAAGTGGGAAACATGATCAGATGAGAGAGGCCTTTGAAATCTCATCTGCTGCTGTTTAAGCTTTTCCTGGTCTTCATTCCTTCTCTCTCTGCCCTTTTACTGGATGGTCCCTTTGAGATATATGTGGGCAAGTCCCCGTTCTCTGGGTCAGTAAGTGATTAGTTTATACCTGAAGCAGAAGACTTCAGGTATAAACAGGCAGAAGTTCCTAGCTCTAGAGATCGCCTCAGTTGTACAATTATGAGCAGGGGACAATCTGAAGAAGTGTGGGTCCCCCTGGGAGATTCCTGACAGTAGATTTTGGGGCCCTTATGAAGTGCTGGGCCCCATGAACCTGCTGAGGTATCCATGCCACTCCGACGCCCCAGATTATGAGCTGCAGTAGATTACAAACTCACAAGCACTGTTGTTCTCAAGGTACTGCTTTAGTGCCTGGGTTAAATTAAGGTCTGAGCCCAGCCCCTGGCAGTAATCCATAAAGGGCTGTGAGCAGCTGCCTCCCGTGGTCTTGGGGCCACCTCAGTCTCCGACGTCCTTCTCATCTGCGTCGCCCAGGCCTTCGTCATCTCCTTCACCTCGGACTTCATCCCGCGCCTGGTGTACCAGTACATGTACAGCGAGACGGGCACCATGCACGGCTTCATCGACCACACGCTCTCCTACTTCAACGTCAGTAACTTCAAGCCGGGCACGGCGCCCGTCTCTTCCCAGTTCGACAGGGAGGTTACCATGTGCAGGTGAGGGCGGCGGCCGTGACCAGTTAGTGCCCCCTGGTAGTCGGCATGCACTATCTGACCTTCGAATTGAGCGGGATGGAGGGTAACATAATAATCAGTATGTTAGTAATTATAAAGCAAGTGGGCTAAACTTTCGACTATAAGGTTACCTGTTTGAGAGCCAGGGGGTGTCTTGTACCCTAAAACAAGGAACTGAAGCCTGGTGTAAAACTGTAAGCTATATATGCCTTTAAGTAGCAGCTTTTGTTAGACAACAATGAACATGCTATGGGGGAAGGTCCTCCACATATACTTTACTTGCCTTAAGATGGTGAGATGTTTTAATCCCATCTATCATCCATTGTCCAACCAGCTCTTCAGTATAGGTTTGCGGAGAGCCAGGTGCCAAACAGGGCAAAAAGCAGGGGATGTCATGGGTGTTGGCCACAGCACCATAGGGGTACATAAACACACACGCAACACAGACCATGGTAATGAAAGCTATGCAGACTTATGCCTGATCAGTACTTGGATGGGAGTCATTTTAATTATGGGGGTAATGTAGACATCACATTTGTGAGCCATTCTGCATGGAGCACAGGGCTGAAATGCATTTCAGGGGGGGCAATTTAAAACAGATCAGGCTTCAGTTTTACAGTCATGTTTTTACTCAGTAGACTTGTGCCCAGCTGTTTTGATTTAAATTTTTTATTGAATTTGAAAATGCTGACATGCATTTAGGCATTTGGGCCACTTCAGACTGTAAAAACTAGGTCTGGTAATTTGAACAGTCATTTGTCATAAAAATAACGTTAAAATTTCATTACAGCAGGTTAGCATCTTGCTTTTGCTTTGTGGGAGAGTTGTAACCTAGATGGGGGGGTGTCTTTTTATTTTGATTGACTTTTTTCTGTCATGGATTCCGTTTGTCTGTCTTTGGGAGGGCGAAGTTTGTTTGTTTGTTTTATTACCACCACGTTTACTGGCCGGTTCATCACGGACCCAGCCTCGTGCGACTTCCTGGAGAATCTCTTTTCACTTAGGCCCTGTTACCACTTAGCTGCTCAGCAGAAATGCAAGCTTTGATCTGCATTTTTATTTCTTTTTGTTTACTTCGTATGAAGTGCAAAACGATGAGCGAACGGTTGGAATACCGTCTTTTTTTAGCTCAGATCAGGATTTACAGCCGCTCTTCCGGCCCGCCGGTTTTCCGGAGACCCTGAGATCACTCTCAGATGCTTGTCTTTCCCGCTGTTCTCTCACATGATCATGGCCTTTATCATGCGGCTTTGGAATGGCAATGGGAAGTAAGTAAAATGTGTTAACAAACATTGGCTGATTATTACCACATTCCGAACATCAGGCACAGTAGTCAGGGACGTGGGCCTGGGGATGTCGGCTCCAGTCAAAGAGGAGTGTCTGGTGCTTAAGCGGGTTGCCACAATTAAAACTGAAGATGCCATGTCAGCTGATGCCTGAAATGTACCAATGTGAAAGCAGCATGGGATCATGGGTAATACCAAGAATCCAAAGACCATACTTGTGGTCTTGGCAAGACTGGTCTTGCTAACTTGCCTTCCATTGAGCGCTACGAATCATGGGATTAATCTTTTTCGGCGAGGATGCAGCCAGTGCATCCCTGACATTTGGCGCGGAGCAAGACCAACATCCGGGGATTTTGATCGTCCTCCTGTGCTTGTGTTCTTAGTATTGGAACTTGTCTTCGGCAGTGGAAGGTGACGTAAAACAGGTACACGAGAACACAAGTACACATATTGAGATATTAAGAAGCTATGAAAACAGTTTGGTTGTGATCCCTGACTGGCTCCTTACAGGGACCAATGAGGTTGTATGATTGGATGTGTGGATCCGCCCACTCCTGACACTCAGCTCGTCTGTCTCTCGTAGGTATAAGGACTACAGGGAACCTCCCTGGTCCCCGACACCCTACCAGTACTCTAAAGAGTACTGGTCTGTCCTGGCTGCGAGACTGGCCTTCGTCATCCTTTTCCAGGTACCCGCTAGCTCCGTCGATAGCTCTGTCCACCCAGCTGTTAAAATGGGACTTCGCTAACTTCAGCCATTATGTAAATTCAGCCAGTATGTAATTTCTGCAGCTTCATTTTAAAAGAAATCTTTTTGCACAGAATGAAGAAAATGACATAAGGTGTTACCTGAACAATACATGAATGTATTACTGTACATATCTGTGAAATATATGTATATGACACACACACACAGGTTTGTAATTATACCATTCATTTCTATGGGGAAAACTCTAATCCCAACATGATGACTTTAAACCCTAACCCGGCCCTAACCTTAACCATAAGTAACCAAATTAATACTTGCATTTTTAGTTTTTTGATTGCATTCATAGTTCTATGTGGAGTTCTAAAAAATGGTCCCCACAACATCAAAATACCTGGATTTTATCACATTGGGTGGGGGGGGGGGAGGCATTTAGTCCTCACAGTGCAATATAAACCTAATCCGCACACACAGCCTAAGGCTCAGTAGGCTAAGTCTCTGTGCCTGCGATCAGAAAGTCGCCGGTTTGAGCCTCGACAGAACCGTCACATGGCTGCGGGCCCTCGAGGAAAGCCCTTAATCCCCAGCTCCAGGGGGGGCTGCTTGTTGACTGACCCCCAAGCTATGGCGAGCAATATGGGGTCAGCGAAGTGAAGCATTCTAATATACCTGTACTTGTGCAAGTGGCAAAGCATGTTTGTTAAACAGATTGTGTTACTTTGGCTGGAGGAACAACAATACACTTTTACTATTGTGTTGTGTAGTAATTGTAGCTTGGAAACTTGCATGTTTGGAGAGTATGTTGAAGTGGTAGTATGTTACTGGTTTACAAGCCCATCACTGGTTATCCGCCGGTTCCCCCTTCCCACTGCTGACGTCTCTGCACCCCCACCCTGCGTGTTTCGTGCACAGAACCTGGTGATCGTTCTTAGCACGCTAGTGGACTGGCTCATCCCAGATGTTCCCAAGGACATCAGCGCTCAGGTCAAGATGGAGAAGACACTGCTGGTGGACGTGTTCCTGCACGAGGAGAAGGACAAGCTGCAGCTCATCCAGAGTCTGTTCCTCAAGGACAAGGAGGGACACCGCGGCCCAGCCGCCAGCCAGCTCCCGGCCCAGGAAGGGGAGGGCGGCCCTCGTGCCCGGGGCCGAGCAGCCAGTTTCAGCCAGTTCAGCAGTCAGCCGTCGCCCGGGACGACCGTGAAGCACACAGAGGTGTGAGGGGGGGTGTGGGGGGGTGAGGGAGGGTTCACTGGAATGGGTCGGGGAAGGAGAAAGGGAATGATGACAAAGGACGGCCTAAGGCTTCAGGATGGATGCTGCAATCGCTCACGTGAGCGTAGGTAATGGGAGCTTGGAGGAACATAAGGCCCCAGGGGACAGACGCTGACAGCCCCACAAGGCTTGACTGGGGGGGGTCTCACCCGGCTCACGTCTGGCTTGGAGTCCAATGTTAATTCCTTTCTGTCCATCCGAAATTGTGTATAAAGGAATACCGTTGGGGTCTCAGCTGTGACGAGACTCTTCTCCATCTCCCTCTCCGCTACTAGCTGACTAATCCTGTTTCTGTCCATGTCCCGATGTCCACGAGGCAGCAGCCTGTGGGCACGGTCGTCCCGGCGGCCCGTCGGGACCAGGAGCGAGGAGGACTGTACACCCTGGATGAATGATGAGGCGGCTATCCGTGGGACAGACCCGTTTCCAAATAGTTTGGAGATTCACTCGATATCCTTCCATGAATAGGGTAAATGTTTTTAAAGCTGACGCTCAATGCTATATTTTAGTACTGGCTCATTTGCATTGTACTCCGCATCTATACAAAACAAGCCATCATAATGTTATTGTTAATAAATATCTTTGTATATTAGGTCAAGGAAATACACAATTAACTATAAAATAAAGTACAAAATAAGTAATGTTCTGGAAGTATGGAATGCTGTCTCCTAAATTCTCCACCACATGGTGTGTATACACTCTTCCGAGTCCATTTCAGAGGTGGTAAGTAGTGAGTTTTTACTGGGTAAGCATTGGTAAGGAGGTTGTCTCCTGTGTCTTTCTGAGTGTGTGTCTGCGTGTTTGCTTTGGCACAGTACTGTGGAGAAGATATCTGAACCTTTGCTTTGGATTATTTGACCAAACACTCATTGCTCTAGGATAAGAACCATAGAACAATGACAGTAGTGATCACTAATGCTTAAGCGGACAGTCTTTGTTAATAACCATTGGATAAATTGTGGCTAATTTTGGCCGGTTAATTTTAGATAAACCAAATACGGCCAGTTTCCACATTAGTGAAGATCAGAGGCATTGTACCTTAATCTTCAGATTCAGGGTATCACATGTCTTCTCCCCCCCCCCCCCAATGGAACGTTCGCCTGCAGTCATGGGTGGACAGTACTGGACTTTTCAAAATAACAACCACGGCTGTGTTCCTTTGTTTTGACGGCGGGGTTATGTAATGGCGGAGCCGGCCGATTTAACAACAACCGGGTTGTTAAGCGCTGGCAAGGCTTGCTGCCTTTCCCGCAGTTCAGCATTCCTCGATGTTGGACAGCTCAGTTACCTACAAAGCCAGAGATGTTGCAAAGACGACAGGAAGGAGCTAGGTGGCGCTGTGGCGTACGGCTGGGCGCAGCACGAGTGAGTTCCACACACGAAGTAACCTCTTGCCCTCTTTGGAGAGGTTAGTCACTCTGAACAGGCTTTGCATCATCTGTAAATACTGACCACTGTGCATGTGTGTTTGTCTGAATGATGCCCCTCCTGCCACGAGACGTTTCTCCCTGCAGCTCGTCTTGTGTTTACTCTAACCTCTCCGCACAGTTTGCGTTGTATCAAGGATGACTGCTGTTTGGAGGAGGGAGGGGTAGGTGAAGGTAATGGACTTGTGCTGTATAAACAGCCGGGCCTGAAATCCCTTCAGCTCGTGCAATGGAGAGCGTTCCGAAGAGGTAAAACTCATACTGAACAGTAGGCAAACGTGCTAAAGCTCAGCTATTTCTGTCTCTCTCAGTCTTTCATTGGTGTTTTATGGTAAAAGCAAATGGGTGTGAGGATTAATAACATTAATCCAGTAGGAGATATAATTAACTTTACTTTTTAGATTCTGAGGGTACTGTAGCTGGACGTATAGATAAGAACATACAATTCTGACCATAAGATGTTAGAGGGAGCTCTGTTATTTTAGATGAAAACTGTAATTCCTTTGGGATAAAATCAGCTCTTGCTGGGGGGGGGGGGGGGGGGGGGGGTGGGCATGTTTTGATGTTGTCACAGTCATTCTAGAGAAGGGAATTTTTTTACTGGCTGAGCCATTTTTGTCCAAGGCGTCGTACAAGTGAGGATCAGAGAGCGGAGACAGCCGGCGTCCCTGGAGTGATTATGGTTAAGGGCCTTGCTCAAGGGTCCCATCATGATCTCTTTCTCTGCCAGGCATGAGATTTAACTAGTGACCTTCTGATCAGAGAGGCCAGGCCACAGAGCTACACACCAGCCACTGGGCCCCCTTGGGACCCAAAATTATGAATGGCTGCATAAGTTAACAGGCATTTTACAATGTAACCAGCTGAAATGTAACTGAAATCGCCGTCTGATCACCAGGGAATTCCATCCAGGAGTTACGGTTTGCTGGTAAACACAGAATGTCTTTCGAATCTGGAGGAAGTTTCAACTCATTATCCATGAAATGATTTGGGGAAATTTCCCCCTGCGATGTGTACGAGATATGTCCCCCTGGCTGCGTCCTGCTTGCTGCTCACAGTTCTGCTGGAGCTGTTGATATGGGGACCTCTTTGGATCATTCATCATTCCGCCATTTTGAGTCACTGTAGCGATATGTTATACCGATAGTCAAATATTTCCACTGGCTCCAGTGTCCAGTCGTGTTCACAGCATAAGAAATGTGTCTTGGATGATTGTAGCTTAAGTGTGTAATCAGAGACTTTTTGAAATGCAAATGGTGACTTGTTCTTCTTTCATGCAGGAAGTTTTTATTGCTTAAGCGCCCACACACTGAAAGACATATTTGTACAGTCTCTCCTTAGGGCCCTCTAACATTTTGATTTTTTTTAAAGCACTGGATTTGGCCCTTTCAGTTGTTGGTGTGTCTCATATCATTGTATTCATGCTTCGCTTTTAACTGTAACACATTCGAGGATCACGGCTCCCCAGAGCGTGTCAGCGTTCTGATCTCTGAATCACCACCTGGTTCCATTGAGCACATAACTACCTGGCTTCCTGCAGCTTCGTGAAAATAAGATGAGTAGTAAGCATCTGAAAAGCTTCAGAAAGCTTCCCTCGCCCAGGTTAATTTCCTTTCTCATTCCATTCTCTGTGGTGGCTGAAGGGAAGCCCAGAGACGAGGGGGAGGGTTCCCCAGGGTGAGGGATCCCCAGGGTGAGGGTTCCCCAAGGTGAGGGATCCCCAGGGAGAGGGTTTCCCATCCAGCTGCACTGAGCACCAGAAGCCCCATTTTCTAGATCACATTTAGATCTACAGACCATCCTTCAAGATATTCCTACTTGATCACAACAATCAGACTATCATCTTCAGGCCCCCCCACCAAAGAGTACTACCGCAACCAGCAGAATATTTAGAGGGGGACCTCCCACCCACTGACAACAAGATATATCATGGAGGAAACACCAACCCAAATCTTGGTTGCTACCCACATTATTTCTTTGTAAAAGTATCTCTCACTGTAAAAAAAACCACTCTTCTGTAACTTAAAGCCCCAGTGTAGACATTCCTAAACAGTTAATCCCAAGTCAATCACAGTTTACCCAAACACTGCAAATTAACAGGTCTATACAGTATAACACCTTGCCAGAGCTACCTACAGTAGGTATACAAGCAGAGCCACTTATTCGTTTATGTTTTGTAATTTGTCACCATGACAACCTCAGGTCAGAATGTATTAATGAAAATGTGCTTTGGCATGGTTGATACAGGTTTTGCCCATTTCTGGTTGCTCCTGTTTTGTAGCCAGTCAGTTTTGTGCTTGAAGGTGGCAGGGACGTGTTCACAGTTCACCAGTCATTTCAGGTATTCAAGTAGTGTCATTTATGTGAGCCCCTGCCAGTGAAACATCTTGTCTTCCCAAAGAAAAGCACATAAAATCAATCATTTTACTCCCTTGTTTTTTTTCTAATGAGTCTCTAGTGGCACTTTTTTTTCTTCACCACTGTGAAGGGTAAAAAAAATTATCCCAAGCAGAATTTTTTTCTTACGGACTGTTGGGCATGAAGGTTGACTGCAAAAACTGGTGATCGCTCACAAAACAACTGACCAGAACGAGCTGCGAGAAGCTTTATCTGTGTCTCCTGAAATGTTGCTGGTTATTTCAAGCATGGTGGAGCAGAATCAAGGATGAAACGGCTACAAATTACTGGCCACCCTGGGAGGTGGAGGAACATATAATTTTGATTGTTGTAAGGTGGCCATTCAACAAAGGGTAAAGTGTAAATGTTAATGATAGGAATACATACTAATGCATTATTATGCATTTTTCATTCAAGTTAGAGAGAAGTGAGATCAAAATTTGTGTAGGTAGTTGGTACAGTGGCTCTGATTCAAAGTAAGTAACTTCTAAGGTTTTGTCATGAATTTCTTTGGAATAGGTTTAAATTAAATGGAGGTGCTTCTATTCCAGTTGTATTAGTTTACAAGTTGGGACAGTTCTAATGGGTTTATCTCACCTTGGGCTTACAAACATGAGATATAAGAGAGAAAGAGAGAGTACTGTTCCATTAAACTCTTACATCAAGAGTAATCTAGTCATCCGAATGAGCAGCATGTGCAGAGGGTACCGCTGTGAACACTGGAAGAAAATGCAAACTCTGCACATACAGACTTGAAGCCAGATATAATTTTGGCACTGTGAGACAACACTCTGCAACAGACTGATCTAACCATAGCCCTTCCTATCCTGGACAGGGTCATAGGTCATGGGGAGCCTAGAGCCAATCCCAGCCAGCATAGAGCAACAGGCAGGGGTGCACCCTGGACCGGATACCGGTCCATCACAAATTTGTGCGATATCTTGCATTGATTTCTGGATATTGGTAGCAAGTTTTAGTGTTTGATGGTTGCTATAAATGTGTCATTTACCACAGGGCCTTTTTCAACCAGCATTCTAAGCTATTAGGTTCTGCTTAATAACACCTACATTCATTCTTTAATAAAAACGTCATTTAAAACAAATTGCAGCCTTCAGTCCCCCCATCCCATTGTGCACTGTGCTGTGTGGGAAAAACTATCCAGGAAACGGTGTGCATTTTGGTATTTCTCTGTCCCTGAATGACTGGGGCGTGCTGGGACAGGAGTGCGTGTTTACCTCTCAGTTGCTGACAGACTCTCTCTGCAGCAGCCGACTGTTTAATAGGAGTAGACAGGACACAGACATTTCAATTCAAAAGGGATTTTTGACTTTTTTCAGCAGGTCCAGATAGAGCTGATATGCTGCTAGTTCTAGCAATTTCTCCTCAGTAATAACAAAATAAGTTGGTTAGTCTTTTCAAAAACAAACAGTGTAACATAGAATTCTAAATATGTACACCTGGCAGAGATATTACTACACCACGAAAACAAACTGGTTTTTGTACTTCTACAGGATGAAAAGCTGTCTAGGTATTATCCAGAACAGGAGCCCTGGCAGCTAGCCTTAGAGTGTAGCTCTGCTACTGTGCATGTATGTTGGGTGAAATGGTCTGTGTTGCATTTTCAGGAGGAGTTTTCTCAGTCCCGTCACACTCCAGTCTCTTGTTTGCTGCCAGCTCCTCTTCTAGAACCTTCTTCTGGAAGCTCTGCAAAGTTAAGAGGACAGGTTGCCAACATGACTGATTTGCTATCAGCTGTTTGCCATGGTCATTTAGTCAAATATATGGTTCCAGGTAACATTTTCTTGGTTAAGATGTAGGGAAAGAATCTTACCGGATTCAATGTGAGAAAGTTACTTGGTATGTCCTTCCGGAAAGTACTATATAGTGCTTCAGCATTTCAGTTTTACGTGTTCTTGAAGAAATGGTACTTGACTTATAAACAACAAAATCTGGAATAGTCCGTCATGTGGTTTTGGCACACTATAAAGTTTCGCCTCATTATACCTTTTTGAGATTGACATGAGAGCCTTCCTTCGAGAGTCTGCCTGAGGGAAGATGATTACGACAGGTTTGAAATGTAATATTGATTCATACTAGAGCCCCTGTCATGTGTCTGGTGATGCTCTTGCGTAAGGTGTCAACTTTACCGGTACAGTAGCTTCATTTTTAACTGCTGTCATTCAATCTAACTGGGAAAACAGAGCAGTTGTGGCCGAGCCCAGCTCGAGCTAATGGCAGAATTGGTAGTTGCCTGTAGGCCCCCAAATTATCTGCGGAGGAAGTGAAATGATCATCGATTTCCTTGGTGGGGAAGCTTTGCCTAGGGCCTCTAACAAGGTAGATCCAATCCTGATAGTGGGTGTCACTCCTTCTACCATCCAGCCTTGGTAAGTGCACACGTGTGAAGCTCATCAGGCAGGCTGTGTGTTGCCAGTTAATTCAGCTTTAGGGTAAGGTGTGTCAAAGGCACTTTGTCAACTTTGAATGGGAATTCGCAGAGTTTTAGCAGTCCTGCAAATGACCAGTGGCCTTCCGTGGGGGTTCTTCCACGCGTGGTTCTTAATCATGGTTGGTTTGGCGGCTCAGAATTCCCACGTGTCTGTGCACCCTTGAAATGAGTTCAGGAAGTGGGACGTCCTTCAAAATGATGGGCCTCCTCTCGTATCGCACACTTACCCTGAAGTCACGAAGCCGGTCGGCCCTTTCCTTAATGGCCGCCTCCCGTTCCGCGGCCAGCGCTGCCACGTGCTCCTTCCACTGCTGCTCCTTTTCCTGTAGGTGGCGCACAAGAGCCCAAAGATTTTTAGAGATCTGAATTTAGATCGGTTCCCATGTCAATGGGATTTATCAGTTTACCAGGTCGGACGTGTGTAACTCATGTCACATGAGCTCTGAGCCGGACAAATTACAGTATGAAAGCCTGTCCCCTGGAATGACTGGGGGCGTCTCTTTAGTGCAAAATATTCATCGTTAGGCAATTGCATCATCTTGTCATGCAGTAAAGGGATAGTTTTGGTAGAGGTGTAACTTTGGGGGAGGGGGGGTATTTATTTTTCTAGATTATGTTGGCTTATGATAATCTGCATCAGATGGAATAAGCGTGGGACTCTGGGCAGGTCACACCACCCCCATGACGCAGACTGTCATCAATTAAACACGGTCAGGGCCCCCCGGGCTTTGCAAAGCAGTCCCATATGGTGAGAAGTGTCAGCTTTGGTGAAGCGGTGTTTACTTCCTGCCCTTTTCCCTTCCTCGCTCCTCTCTCTGACAAACACATAAACGCTGAAGTGCGTGCAGAGAAGACCAAGCCCCCTCATGTTGAGGGAACCCTTTTTACTCTGTAACATCAGTGGAAAAGACATGCAGTTACAACACATAACCAAAATGATTCCCTTTTCATACCCATAAAGTATGAGGACAGTTTGCCTTGGGCAGGACTGCTGCTTCCTTTACCACTGTTTAACAGCGACCACATGATCTTTGATGGCCGAGAAGGTTCCGGGCTGTGACACGGTTGCACTGCGCAATGTGCTGGGTATGTTGTTTTTTGTGCGTGTGTGTAGATGACATCCTGCTGTCAAGAAGGCCGTGAAGAGCAGGAGAGTCACCAGTAATAAATATAACGCAGTCATTAAGCACCCTAGACGTAGCTGTAAATCACTGCCTGGCATACGAGAGACTTGAAATTTATTTACATCCTGAGAGATGGAAGATTTTTTTCTGTGTAACAGTAGTTGTGCAGACAAACTACAAAGCAGTTTAACTACTCGTGGACTGTCAAAGAATGGTTCTTTCTAAATAAACTGTGGAAAAAGCAGAAAAACTGAGGAAATGCTTTTGGGGTTTGGCGTTAGGCTTTTTTGTTTATAGTAACGGGCACATTGAAGTTTTATAGTGAGAGCCCAGTATTATGGATTTTTAAATGTCCTTTAAGTCAGAAACACTGATGCAATGCAGCATATTGCATTTATGGGCGGTTTTCCGAACAGCGACAGCCAAGCACCTGTGGCTTCCTGAAAACAAAAGGGTTGGATGTGTGACCGAAATACAGGAGTTTCAAGAGTGAAGAGAGGCTGTGCTTTGCAGTCACATGACAAACATTTATATTGCCGTGATGGGGAGGTGTTAATGTAAATCATTCAGTATTAATGCGATTTATCACAGCGTGTTCCAGAACATTGCTGAGTGCCATTTAGTTCTAGAACATCTCTGGGTAACACTTTACTTGAAGGGGCTCTACTAATATAGTATATTATGCTATTACTTATGTATGAATTAACTACAAACTATGTCTTAGTTACATACTGATCTCATGTTTATTCATCATTAATGAATCGTGATGGATCTTTTATCTCAAGTAGCTACTATATTTGTTCATTATTTGTACTTGTAGTAACTCAGTAGTAACTGAGTTGTGCCCCATCGAGTAAAGCAGGGGTCACCAAGTCCGGTCCTGGAGGGCTACTATCCAGTAAGTTTTCTATCCTACCTGGCTTCTGTTGAGCCACACTAGTTCTCAGGTAAATACCAGGAGCAGGTGTGGCTCATCAGAAGCCAGGTAGGATAGAAAACTTACTGGATAGTAGCCCTCCAGGACCGGACTTGGTGATCCCTGGAGTAAAGTGTAACCGATCTTTGCTATTAGCATTGATGAGGCTTTGCCATTTCTGTAAAGACTAAACCACCGAAGTCCACATGAAGGTCACAGGCATACCTTCCTCATTCCCTCTATCTGTCTCAGCCTCTCCTGCTCCTTCTTCTCCCGTTCCTCTCTCCGTCTCACCTGTGGATTGAGGGTTGTTGCTTTTAGACTTGGGCTTCATGTTACAAAGCAGGTCCACATAGGTTCTTCTCTGTGTCATAGTGTCACTCACTCTATCTTCATGATTTCCTCTCCATTCATCCTCCACGTGCTTGGTGTCCTTCAACTGGTTCTGTGATTTGTCTAGGTTGCCCAGAAAGGCATAGTCTTCCTCTTTGCAAATCCCTCTCATTGCCTAAAAGGAAGTGATCGTTGGACCAATACGGAAGACTTTAAGCTTCCTATGTAGAAGGAACTTTCTAAATAATCTATAAGCAGATCTTTCAGTAGGGGATATACAATTTTTTTCTGTTTTGTTTTGTTAGCAATTAATAAAAGAAAATAACATGAATTGAACTTAAAATGGAGATGTTATTAAATTAAGCACCTTAGAGCTAGTGGTCATAATCATTGATTTCTGAAATCTCGTGAGTGGATTTAACAGACCTTTGTACTCCTTTAGGAGATGTAATGGCAAAGGGTATTTTTTTCTCTGTAAGCTGTGAGCACTTCCTTCTGAAACATACCTTGGACATGGGAATGTCTTCAAAGCGCTTCACATGAGACATCCTGAACAGACAGGGCAGTTAAAAAGTCAACAGGCTTGTTAATTACCAAAGATGAATAAACCAACATGTGTCACTGCGTCAGATAATTCTCAGACTCAACCTTGGTCCTGACAAGTCAGACCGCAGAGTAATTTGACAAGTCCAGAAGCATTTAAGCAAAAGCGCATGACCAGTTCCAAAAAGTATGTGAAGTCAAATTCAACACCATCTCGTCTTGACAGTTTAATTAGCAGCCGTGCGGGAGGAGGCTTTAATGGACCACGTCCATCACTCATGATAAATAAGGAAGACAAACAATAGATAGGGAATGTCAATAGGGAATTTCAAAAACATGTTAAGCATGACTGAAAAAAAAATGTCCATATAAAAGATATTTGAACCTGAAGTGCTAAAGGCAAAAACAGGATGATGGAATCTGATTTGTGGTTTTATTTGAACCTTCCTTATAAATGCCCCCGATGCACCATGCTGCTCGAACAACATAAATAGGAGCCACTGTATACAGATAAAATGTCAAAGTGTGTAAACTACCATAATAAAACAGGCAAGATGCTGTAATCCTTGCAAATCCAACACAAATCAGCCTGCCATTGCCTTTACATATGGCAGACAGCAATAATGTCAGCAGAACTAGAATTTAAACTCTTTAAAATAAATCCACACTTTGTATGACTGTAGGCTCCAGGCAGTTCTATGCCTCTGACTGGGACAGAAGGTTAGAAAATGGATGGATGAATGTTATATGATTAAATTATGAGGTTATTATTAATGTATATTACAATAGTACATTGGTGCATTGAGTGTTTATAAAACACTGGCCCGTTAGTTGGTTTGAAGAAAGGCGTCTGCCATTAAGAAAAAGCTTGACAAAATTTGTAGTATGTTTTTGCCACATTTAAACCTGTTAAGATTTTCGTCTTTGCAGCTCTTTAATTGTTAATCGTTTTCAGTTAATACAGCGGATACATTCAGTGACTTCAGAGAATCCAGTGTGGATTCAAGATCCTCTTCGTTGTAACCTGTTTGAAGCTTCTATGAATAACGGCACAGTAATTCAATGTCTTTCCTTAAAAAATTGCACTTTTCCAATTTGAGAACTAGTGTGCATGCATCCGACCGGACCGATACAGTACAGCTGCATGTCTCTGCAGGCATGGTAAAGAAGGCCATGTTGACAAGTAATCAGCTATTTCGGTTGTCTGTTCATCTAATGTCAGTCACTTTCGGTCAGCCAGGAGGCCCGTATCACTGTCCGGTTACAACTCACCTGAAGTGGAGGTGCAGCACCTGGACTCCAGCTACGTGCAGATGATGACACTCGCTGGGTCTCCCCCGGCTTCTGCTCCTGCTCTGTCCGGAAGCAGCCCAGAGCAGAGGGTTCCCCCCGGCCGCTATTTTTGGCAGCTGCCTGCCAGAAGTGCCGCGAGCGTGATAATAACAATCCGTGCCACGCCTCGCCCGATCGATCGCATTGAGACAGCACCTCGGCATGGGGTGCACTGATTGAAGGCAGGCAGAATCACGGTCACCTCATAGCCTGGGAGACTATGAGGACAGTGATGTGTACTGTTACACTCTCACAACACATCGCTTGCTCTCATGTGAGTCTCTCCGACGCAGCTGTACACCGTCTGAGACTCGTGCAGCACGTCGCATTTAAGGCAGATAGATATGCATCTGGAAATTGTGTGGTGGTGATGTAAGTCCTCTGGGTTTGGAGGAATCTTTGCATCATCCAGCTAGAGACATAGAGTTTTCAGTTGGGGTTGTGTCTGGCATGGTTTCAGTCCATGTTCTGAAAGAGTCTGCGCTCGGACCTGGGACAGGATGCGCTGGGGTGGGGAGTGGACACCCCCACAGGGGATCCAGCCTGCTGTTTGAGGGCATCTGTTCCCCTGTTCTCTAATCAGTCAGCTGTAACTACAGCTAAGTGCCATACGAACTGAATGCATCATACAGGCATGTTTGTGCAAATTTGGTTACAGATATATCACAGAGAGAGATATTTAATAGTTACCCTTGGGACCTCGGAGACTATTTTAATTCCATTGTGCTAATTGTGTTCAAACATCAACAAATAATGAAATGAGTTTGGGTCAGTGTCTGTATGGCTAAAAACTGCCCACTTTCCTATTATTCAGGGTCTAAATAAAATCTGAAAAGAGGGTACAGAATACAACATTATAATATAGAGGTTTTGTCTCAACAGTTAATAAGTGGAACCAATGACAAGGTTATAGCTTCCTTGTAGTAGGCCATTACATGAGGGCATCTAAATGGCCTTTGGTGTTCATTGTGTTTATATCTGTGCCATCTTTGCCCTGAACTTGTAACACAACACCGTAAGCTCAAAAATGAGGAAACGTGTAATATGCCTCCACTGACATTCCACCTCTGTGAGACTGATCACCTTCTCTGCTGCAGACCCATCCTTCTCCTAGAGAACCGGAATTCTTGTGGTCAGTATTGAAACTATAGATATTTGAATGAAAGGGATACTGTGGTCCTAATACAACTTCTTCATATTTAATGAAGCTGACATCCGAAAGAGGTGATCTAAAAAATTCACATATCTGATGAGTGTGGAGGTTCTCGACTCCCCTGCCTGACTGACACGGGATTCCCCAACCACTGACAGGAAGGACAAAGGAAGCAGCAGCCCTTAGGTCATAGAAAACATGGTTAAGTTTATTCTGATGTTTCACACAGACTTCAGGCCCTGTTTTGGTTCCAAAGGAGAAAAAGAGGGTCATTCTGTGCAAAAGTCTATTAAGTTTCATCAAGTATCGTTTACTGCCGGGCAGTTTAGGATGACATTGTACAGGGCGAGCCAGCGAGGTCCGTGGCGTGGACGGGGTGGACATCACAGGGGGGCAGATCACATCAGGCAGCGGAAAAGTACTTCACTGTGCAACGTCCATCCGAAACACAACAGCAAGTTGTTGGTGACTGAGAATGCTTTTCATGTCATTTTCAAACAGTTTACTCTTATCGATATGTTACCGTTTTTCTTTTTTTTTTTTCTTTTTTTGGCACCGTCATTTTTTTCCTAAAAAAAAGACAATGTTTCAGCTATATTGAATTATGTCCTTGACACAGTATTTGATTCCAGCTTAAAGAAACATGGCATCAGTGTCATGAGACCACAGCTGTAACAGTGATGGCTGACACAGTTTGTTTTGTCAAGCTGGACGTGAGCTGAGCAGGATATTGTCACTGTCCAATGAAAAACACGTATCTCCAAAACTACATTATTTCAGGAGCGTGAAAATAATTCTCAGAAAGTACCAAATAAACCAAAAACAAGATAATGAGACACCCTTAGCACCATGAATAGGGACCTAACTTTACACAGCTGTCAGTGAACGGTTTTATGTTTTAAAAGGACTTACATGGATTGTTGTCAGCGAGGCAAATATGTCAGAGTGAACAAGATACAAACTAATCTCGCTTTATATTCGCATAACATTGATGTTGGTTAGCTAGCTATCTAGCTATCAACTCTAAGTTGTTAGAATTAGTGTGTGTGTATATATATATATATATATATATATATATATATAAAATATAAAGTAACCCATACAAATGACCTTTATAAGTACAAATGTTAACTAGTACAATCATAAATACCAGTTAAATAAATGACTTCATAAAACGTGTTTTCATTGGTCAATTAGATTTCAAACACTATCAGTAGACAGAGGAGAATGGGCACATTCCATCTATAGTAAAAAGTCACAATCATCTAGAAGTGGACATACATGGTTTTCATCGGACCGTGACGATATACTGTAATATTATTCACTGTGTAACACATAAGAAAAGACTGTTTGAGTTCCTTTTATTACTGGCGAATGTCATGTGATTCTCTACACTGGAGTAGTTTTTTATTTTCAGCAATGCACTCAGAGACTTTAGTATAATTACATAAAAACACAGATTTGTATCCTGAGACAAATGAGTTCCTTAGTGAAGGCAGCATTTTCACTGCACCGATGAATGAATCCGTCTGGGTATCGGAGTTCCCCGGGTAGGTTAAAGAAACATTCTGCCTTTGGCTGGGGACAGAAGGAGGCGTGGATGCGACGGCATTTCTCGTTCTCGACATTCTCTCCTCGTAACTCAAACCCGGCTCGCCAGTCACAATATCCATCGTTCTCGTCTGTCCATTCTGTGACCCTAAAGTGTGTCGCTGATTAAAGATCGTGAAAAATAGTTTCTTTCACACATCTAGACATTGTTTTCTCTCAAGCTGGGTTGGCAGGACGGTGGCAGAGTGGGACCGCCCCCCCGCCCCCAGACGTCCCCCTGACCCTACCCTGCAGGATGCCTGTGATTTTTCACAAGCCACGGTAAGCATGTCAGCCCTGCGATGCCATCACGCTTCCCGCACGCCTGCCCCTGACCCAGCTGAGATGTGTCACACTCATGTGTCCGTTAACATGTTAAACAAAGGCCTATAAAACATGCGTGTGAAACTCAGCGTCATTGGATTCAACCTAATAAGCTTCAGCGAGTGACTTGGGGCTACATATGTCCTCCGCTTTTTTCCCCGATTAAAGTCACCATCGGCTATAAATATGCTCCAAAGTTTCTTGGGAACCACAGACGTATCACACTCATTTGGTCACACTTATTTTTTTCACTTTTTTTTTTTTTTTTTTAAACCTGCTGCTGTCAGAGGTTCGAGTCTCCAATGATCAGTATTGAATCTTCTCCACCAGACCTGAAAAATGCAGATGCTGGAGCATATGAGCAGCAGCTAACTGACTTGCAGCCATATCTGTGACCTTTCCGTCTGCCTGTGTATCTACTCTTGTGCTGAAATACCTGAATCAAAGAGCCCCGGGAAATGTGACCAGGGCCGACTCTAGTTGCCTCTGCAGGCAGAACAGGCTGTTGCCTATAGGCCCCCAAATTATTTGCGTTGCGAGGGAGTTGAAACGATTAGTGTTCTTGGTTCTTGCCTATTGCCCCTGAAAGGGTAGAGCCGACCCTGAATGTGACTCTTCTTATGAGTGAGGCGAGTCGACGGCGTCTGCCTGACAGCGTCTGCCTGACAGCGTCTGCCTGACAGCAGCATTCTTTACTGAGGTCACGGCACCGGGACAAGATGGCAGAGAGGTCTTTCAGTCCTCCGCTGTAAATCCACACCTGAAAGGAACTCTTACGTAAAAGAAACTCCACCTTTACTCATCCAGGGTGTGAGGGCAGAGCACTCAGCCCCTAAGATCACCCTCACGAGTACCAAACCACCATGAAAGCGGGATTAGATACATTTCATACTAGATCCATGACATCATCTTAGTATGACCATTCCTAATGGTAACAACATTCTTAGGTTTGCCTGAAAATCTCTCTCTCTGAAAATCATGAAGAAGGTTTTTGTGCATGTGTACATGTGTGGGTTATGTATATATTACATTGTCCACACGATGTAATAAAAACCTGCTATTTTGATGTCCTGGGGACCATTTTTCAATCTCCACAAGAGGAAACTCAATTATATCTGTTACTACTCAATAAAGATCTGTTACTGCAATCAAAATACTAAAAATGGCAAAAATCTCGTATTTTGTTAAGTTACTCATGGTTAGGGCTGGGTAGGGGTTAAGGTTGTCATGTTGCGATTAAATTATTCCCATAGAAATGAATGAAGAGTCCCCACAGAGACATAATTAGAAGCCTGTGTGTGTGTGTGTGTGTTTCTTTAAGATGGCTGCCTGAACTGCATCATCAAATGTGAATTCCCATAAGCCTTTTGGATTTCTGGAGAGGAAGCTGGGTGTAGCGAGCGGGACTCACATGGCGTGTGTGTGTGTGTGGGGGGGGCTTGTCAGCATGCTGAGTTTCGAATGTCACCGAAACACCCACACGCTGCCACTTTCCAGTTACTGATCTGATGAATGGACCTTCTAATCTGGGTCAAATCATTTTATCCTTCATACACATACACATACCACTTAAAAGGTGAAAATACTCATTTCAAAGCAAATTTTGGCCTCTCTTGCTGCACATGATTGTCTGGAATCTGAAGCACATCAATCCAATAGCTGACAAACATTTGACAAATAATTGTACATAATTTATAATTATACCCCTTATGATGGACTATGGAAGTAAATCTGTGTCATCAGAATTTGAATTTTATATGCCACTGAAATTCTAACATTGAATATTTATGCA
>JAODJU010000062.1:24870557-24893807 GCA_026776725.1 Gnathonemus echidnorhynchus | reverse complement strand
GTAGAGCTGTGCCCGTCTTGAGCCGCTATGTCCTGCGGCGTTTGCGCGACAGCGCACACACGCAGGACGTGTCTATCCGTATCCAGTTCCAGCTGACGGAGGTCTTCTCCGAGGTCAATGCACGCACGTAGGTCTGCGACGTCTTGCACTGCGAATTCCAGTGCTTGTCGTCGATTCCCCGGCAGCCACCTTTCACCGGCTTGCTGCTCTTGCACTTGGTCTCGTAGAAGTACTGCTTGACGTCCGAGCCGCTGGTCTTGATCATGCCCAGGACGGTGACCTGGCGTCCGCGGATGTCCACAGCGCTGGTCTTGTCCGTCACCCACTGGCTCTCGCTGTCGCACACCGAGTACTCGCCCCGGTAGCTCCTGTGCTGCGTGTAGCGCCTCCTCCTGGTCTTGTTGCCCATTTCCGCGGTGCTTACGTAGTCGTCGCCTAAATACATAGGCGGAGGCTGCAGCGGTGGCCTCTCGCTGAGCACCACCCGCGGCGAGTTGTGGCGCTTGTGTTGCCGGAGCAGCTCCTCGCTCAAGTCCGGAACGTTCCGGAAGCCCGGAGCCATCCTCTCCGGATAATCGTAGCCGCCTAGGACACGGCGGCCTGCCGGCGCCTCCCCTAGGTAATCCGAGCCCCAGGGCCCGTTGGATGCTGTCTCAGCCCTGGCTCCAGGGGTCTCCCCAACGCTCTGACTCCGGATGATGTCCGCCTGTAGCAGCCGGATGATGAGCGAGTTGACCGGATCCGGTGTGGTCCTGCGCTTGTCCATCGACATGGCTTGGATGCCGCACAGGTACGCGAGGAACATCACGTAGAGCAGAATGGACATCACTAGATTCACCTGAATAATCTACAGAGAAACAAAGAGGCCGTCGGCTTCATCCATGTTTTTCTCAGCAGAATAGCAATAATACCATGAAGCATTCATCTTAACCTGCCCTGAGTGTTACAGTAAGTGTGCTTTGTGTGCGTTGGCCCTGAATTGAGAAATTCTATAAAAGGCTATGAAAATAGAGAACTAATAAAAGATAAACTCTGTCCATAACTGGGAAAACTCTTTTTGATGCTAAAACTCCTACACACCACGCAATCACCCTACAGTTTAACATCTTATGTTAGTAGTTGAACAGCATCGACAGGCTAATAAATCACATTAGCAAAGTAACTAGGCAGCCTGCACCTGGCCATACGTTACAGCCATTGACCCCCAAGCAGTTTGGCTGTTACACAGGCAGTCACATGAAACGCGTCAACAACAAACTGCAGCTATGATCCCATTTGTCCAGCTACTAGGACGTTTTTGCTGAGCCAGGCTGCCTGTCGGCCTTCTCAACCTCTTGACAAGGAAATGGTAGACTTTACTCTGTGCTCATTGTCAGGGACTCTTTGCTGGGATTAATCAGTCCATGAGTCATTCATGCAGACCCTGATGTTTTGCTGCTCAATCTAACATCGCAGCTCATAAAATCTCTTGCAGTAAGTGAAGTCTGCATGTTAGCAAATAAATTTAGGAATAAGCTCTAACACACAGAACCAAACACCCCATATCCTTCATTTAAATACTCTAGAAGGTGTTTTGCTTTTCTATGGAGTGAAAAACTGCAACCACAGATCTTGATTGTTGGTTGTTTGTGACCAGTGAGAAGTCCGTTTCAGAACAGCGAAGCTTTTAGGCACAAGGGTTTAGTTCAGTATCATATATAATGAAAAGTCTTTTAAAAGAGCAATAAAAGACCATGTGACAGATCATAACACAAAGCCAAATGGAGTAAGAATCCAGGCGACTCCCCTTGATGCTGGAAGTTCAGCCCAGGCACCTCTGACCCCATAAATACAATATACTCAGAACAAACATAAGCATGCTAGTTAGGCATTTGAGTCAGATTCAGCTCTGTTCTGACAATACTCACGGACAAATGACTGAATAAATAAATAACACAGCTGTAGCCATAAATAATTCAGCGCCAAAGTCCAGGTCAGCAGATTCTGGGAGTGGCGACTCAGCACAGAACCAGCCGCTGCTATTTTCTTGGTTTTTAAGGTGGCAGTGACTGTCTGAACTCCATCAGTCAATGTGAATTCTCATAAGCCTTTCAGGCAGGCTGCACACGGCAGGCGGGAGGGGGGGGGTCAAAGGTCAAGGAGGAGTGAGGGGAGAGGCAGCTTCTGAAATGAACATCAGGAGGACACAGGCATCACTAATAATCTGCAAAACCATACATCATGCCAATGTCACAGGAGCACAGCAGAGGTGCCACTTTTCTGCCATCTCAGACATACCGTCCCACAAGGGGGGGCTGTCTCCGGAAGGGGGGGCTGTCTCCGGAAGGGGCGGCTGTCTCCGGAAGCCCTTTCTGTGAGTTTTCTGACCCGGGGTACCCTCAGGAAGGCACAGCAGTCCAGTACGTCATTAACGTGATTGATGAATCATGAGATAAAAGTTTCACGGCGGCAGTGAGTAGGTGTGACAGTCATTAGCAATGGCTACGAGCTGGTATTCAAAGGGCCCCTCAAGTATAAGCAGCCCCACCTAGGTAACCAACCATTGTGCCTCAACAAAAATAGAAAAAAAAAACATCTTTAATCACGCCCTGGCCCTCCTGTATTTCATTTTCCTCTTTCACTGCTACAAGCCGGGGGGAAAGCAGATGTGACTCAACGCATGCAAAAAGAACCACGGAAAGAGATTCATCCAGAGAGAGCTTTCTAAGAACCTCTCCTGTAGGATTCACGCAGGGCGAAGAATCACGCAAGCCAGTGCAGGTGCCCCTTCAAATGCCCGTGGAACGGCGTGCCAAGCTGATGCAGCAAGCTCTAGTAGGACCATGCCGGTGTCAGGTCGTCGTCACGGCAACTTGGAGGCTTCCCCAAAACACGAAGGAGCGTGTTTCAACTAGCGCAGGGCAATATCCGTGTTTCCAGTGAATTACGTCCGAGTATCTGCTGCGTGGTGAACAATTCACCGTTAGAGTGATGAGGCCAGAGTCACGCTTTCCAACACGCAGACCTGGAGCTTGGGGAGGGTTAGGTTGACTATGTGCTTTGTTGTGGCACACAGTAAGCTAGGAGGGTCATGGTAACTGTGTGACCTATGAATGAACTCATCCATGCAATGCAGCAGTGCGGTTCACCTCCAGAGAAAACCATCACCTGATTGTGGATGTAAGCTAGTTCGTGGAGATGTTGAGGTGGTAAAATCTTGCCTAACTGACACATCATGAATTTCATGAGTGGATTCACGATGCTTGAATGTCACCACTGGAAACGTGACGCATGCGTCACAAGAATGTCATGTGCAACCAAACAGGCGTTTCATGCAAGGAATGAGCATCTGATATCAGTCTTTATTAAGGATGTAAATGAAAATCTGGGCAAGTGACCTTTCTGGCAGAAGATGAAGATGTTGAGAAAGGGGCCTCCTACACACGTGAATGCAGGAAACAGTCGGAGGTTTTATGTGAAACAGCCGCCTGTCTTGTAGGTGTCCTTGCTCTGCCCCAGACCCCTTGCTGGTTGCAGTCGCGACCTCCTGTTATATGTACGGCTGCCACCTTGTGACGACGGAGCGTCAAAGGCATCTTACGGGCAACGGCGCACGGAGAAGCACGTCACTGCGGTGCCTTAGCACGGCATTTCATAAATGCAACAGCGTGAGTTTTTAACAATTATCATCGATTAGCATCAATGCTAATTTGTCGTACGGGATGCCCGCGGTGCACAAAAGCTTAACAAAAGAAAAACAAAATAGATGGCGCCGGCATCTGGAATCTGATTCGGTTCATCGCTCAGTTATAAGTATTTTTAAAAGGGGTAATCGGAAGAAACGTATTTAAAGGATCCACAAAGTCGGGTAGAGGGACCATCTGTGGCCAATGTTTGCCTGTAGCAACCTGTCTAACCTCAGTTTGTTTTACAGCACAGAAGAGGCTTTCAGACTTGGCAAAGTCAAAAGTCATACTATACTTGACATTGCATTACCGTACATTAGAAACAACCGGAGCTTCTATTGTGTGCCATTCGGGGCCATTATGATTCTGTTGCGGAAACCTGTCACCTACTTGTTGGGCATGTAAAAGTAATTGTAGCTAATGTTATAAAAAAGAGGGAAACAAAGTCCCGAATGAATGAAAACTGTCTGCAGTTGCACACACCTATACGTTCAGTGGTACCAATCCCTTTGTGCCTTTGAGAGGCATATTCTACTCGCGGCAAAAGGCCCTTGTTCCCTTTCTCAGAAAGCTAGAAACTCGTGACTGCAGATCCTACCCACACAGTCGCAGGCCGACCTGAGTTCAGTGCCAGGTGAACCTACGGCCCAGCCTATGAAATGCTGGAACATACTTTGTTTTGCATTTCTAACATTGAGCACATCAGGGTTTTCACAAAAGTTGAACTCGACACAAAAGCGAAAACCCAAATCGCTTTTGGCGTCATGGAAAAATGAAGCTTCGCAATGTACATTTCATTGACAGATTGGGTAGGCGTCTCTTTTTTAAAAAAATAACCCAGCCATTGTTTGAATTAAAACGCCCCCTTCTCAGATATAAGGAAGTCTCTTCAGATGTTCTTCCAGCTGTTGATAAACCTCTAGCTAAATTACAGTCAGTTCGGGAAACAAAGGTTCAACAAGTCTGACAGCGCTTACATGTCACATGGGCCTTTAGAAAATGCACTAGCTAAGTTTACTTTCTCATATTCCCTCAAGGCAATCCATTCATATATCAAATATTTCATGCAAACATGCATCACGAAACACTACAGCCTCATATCTCCAGTTTTTGGTTCGTTTCAAGCTCTTCATACAGAGTTTGCATATCCATGCAGTTAAGTCATCTGTCATCTTTAAACTGACCAGAGTATATGATTGTGTGTGTATGACCTTCAGCTGACTGGTGTCCAGGCCAGAATGTCCCTGTGCCCTATGCATCCTGGAATAGGCTCAAGTTTCACTGCAACTCTGTACTGGCTAAGCGGTTATGGAAGATGGATGGATGTTCTGTGATAGCAGTTCTGAAACTGTAGTCCTGTAACCAGTTGCATTTGGAAGGCCTATATCTGCTGATCATGTGAATCTGCATTTTCAAAAGATGTATAAGGAAATATACATTGTGTGTGTGATATTGTGATGCACTATTTCATTAAACGCAACTGAATATCCATCCATTTGTCCATCTTCCAGTACAGGGTTGCTGTCGATCTGGAGCCTATTTGAGGCAGTAAAGGGCACAGAGGTGGAGGAACAGGATGCCAGTCCATCCCAGGGCATAATTCTGAAAATGACCAGTGGAAAGTTAAGGTTAAAAATGCCAACATTAGCACTTTTCTTCTGGTGACTCTCACAGGTCAACATACTACAGCTTACAGCTCTATGACATTTCTGTACAAAGTCATTTATTACAATGTCAAATTGACCCTACTCATCTTGATCTTTACTGCTCGATTAAATTTTGATTAAATTTCTGACTGGAGTAAGCGAATGATCTGTAACAGCATTAATAGCTGAAGTCCGTGGTTGAATGTCATTAAAAGGACTCTGTACTCATCCTCTTCTTACACGTCACACTCGTGTCAGGACACTGACCTTCATGAGTCCTTGTACCGCACTGAGGCTAAGTTTCTGTGTCCATCTGATCCAGTATCACATCTGAAAGGACGGCATTAGCGGAAGCCAGGTCTACAGGTCCTTCAGCGAATCCATAAGCTTTGGCACCACAGTGTCCGGTCTCAAGCAAGAATTTGCACACACTGCTTAGGAAAATGAGGGACCAGAAAGAAAGAACCTAAAATAAAAGACAGAGGCCCAAATCCTTGATAGTTAGACAGACAGAAGATGAGCCGTTCCTTATGTTGATCAATTGCCACTGAACAAAAACAGATGACGATATTCTGCCTGCAGTGTAAAAGACAGTTTTCCTGATAAAGGCAGCATTCTTACGTCACAGACGCCTCGATGGTACCTGAAGCAAAATTCCTCTCTTTATTTAACCAAAGTATAGAGACACTATTCGAGTTATGCAATCGACAAGATGGCCGCCCTCTGATAAGGTGATGTGGGCTACATGCCCGCGGGGGCATATATGGCCGGGGGAGTGTACTGACGATCAGGGGATCGGGCGCGGGGCCGCTAGCCCAAAACACTGCACTAACACAGAGCAGGCATAAGTAACGGAGGGACTGGCAAGTTGAACCTTTTTTTTGGTTTTCTAAAGCACAAGTCAGCATTGTTAAGAGCTCAGCGGCCCAAAGCCTGGTGTCTTTGAGAAGCAGAGTACCTAAGACACGGCAATGCTGGAAGCACATTTGAAAATGCTATTGATTGCGTACAATTGGGCCTCACAGGAGGCTGTAAGAATCATCTCAGTCTAACGGGAAGTTCGCTCTTTATATAACAGTCTTGTGACATGCGCATATATTTTTAGCTATTTTTCCTTCCTGTCACTCTGACCTGAAGCATTTTTAATGCTGAAATTTGAACAAGCTTGAAAAGTATTTCTGTGGCAGGAGCCAATGATCAGGTGTAGCTGAAGCTCACCTTCTGATTTACTTCTGTTTGTTGGGAACTTAACTGGCTCAATTGCAGAGACACGTGCTTTTCACCTAATCCAGGATATTGACCACAAAGCAATGATAGAATATACAAATATCTCAGAAGCACAATTTCAGTTGTAGGTACAGTACAGTGTTGGCTCCAGCATCACAAATCACCTAAGACACTCTGAGCTTCTAACTCCGCTGGGATTGCTTGGAGATTAACAACTGCTTTGCACTGCTATAGAAAGTAAATGCCTTATCTTTAAAAAAAAAAAAAACAGGCGAAAATAATATGAAGAATTACAGCAAGACTTAGGTTATCAGCTTGACGCCCTGGTAAACAATGGGCAAGAACTTGTAATGTAAAAAAAAAAAAAAATCACTCCACAGCTATCAAAGTCGTTTCTACAAAAACCCCTTCTACAAACGTTTAGGGTAAGATCCTGTGGAGAATGACAAAACAAACTTCATAAAGGTGTCTAATGAGCATTTATGACCAGTGCTATACAATAAAATACTGAAAAGGAATAAATAGACTTAGTGGCCACTTTATTAGGTACAGTTATGTAGTACCAGGTAGGATCCCCTTTTCTCTCTGGAAATACTGTTGTGCAGTTGTGCTTTTGGAGATGCCATTCGGCCAGCTGTTATTTTTACATTTTCAACCAGGTGTTTTCTGCACTCACCCTGTTACCTCCAGCATGATGTTTTCTGCAGCTGAACCTACACTGACTGTATGTTTTTATCCAACTATTTTGTGCAAACTCTAGACACTGTAGTGCCAGAAAATCCCAGGAGGGCGGATATTTTTGCCATCCTGGAACCACCATGTCTGGCACCAACAAGCATACCATTTTTAAAATGACTTAGATCAGGCATCTCAGCTGCACAGTAACTGTACCTCTGTCTGTACCTTGTCTGCATGCTGTATATATTCAGTTGCAGCCATATGATTCCCTTTGAAGTACAGGCTCCTTTCGTTACCGAGCACGTGCACATAATAGAGTTACATCTTGTATAGGCTATATACATACGATAAGAACAACGAAAATCACCGAAATGTGAAAGTAAGGTAAAACTGGACTTGTAACATCCTATACATAGCCTACTATGAAATTATAAGCGGCATCTATTAATTTGCGTATTTATTTGTCCAGTTTATGTGCTGTACTATGTCCAGGCATCCTGCTTCATTCACAGACTGAACTGTAAACTTTAACTGTGTGTAACATGCGATAAACTTTCTCTCGCAGAGGGTCTCCATTAATAATAAAGTGGCGAAAGACACTCCTGGGACGTATTGGGACTTGGCAGGCGCAAGTTTGGCCGTGTATTTTTTAGGATTGTTTGTCTAAAAAAAAGGAACCGCGGCCAAACACATGTGCAAACAAACTTCCCCCGACCGGGATCACGCACAAACCGACAGTATTTAATGAAACGTAAAACCTACTGCACTTCCGAGTAAACAGAAAACGCCTCCGCGCCGCCGTCCATGTGCTTCTAGTGATGAATTAATTTTAATTCTATAGTCAAACAGCTGCATAACTGACACCGGAGTTTGCATATATGATACGAGCCTCGCCAAAACCATTAGCTCTAGTTAGCTGGTTAAAGCTGGTGATCGACAACACGTTAATAGTGACCCAAAGCAAGCGCGTTTCCCATTCTTTAGAACATCTTGCGGTCGCATTTAGCTGGAAAAAAAACTGTCCGTGAAAGTGTCCTAATAGCATGCGGCTCATTAAGGTTTTATAATTGTGTCGGAAACTACAACCAAATAGCCAGTCTTGCTGAAAGTATTCGTGGAAATACACAGAGTTTACGCGCAAGGACATCTCCAACATCTCTTGTGTTAGTTTTGGATTGGTTTCATGTAGTGGATTATTTTTGGCAGCAGATAGCACCAGCAGTGCCGATTATTTTTTCCATTGTTTTAATCGTAGTGGTCATTTTCTACAGAAAAGTTGCAGTTTACAAAGTGCATACCAGCTGTGAGAAATACTGGATACGAAAGAGCAGGATACCCGAAAAATACTTGGCAATACTTGATAAAGAAATGCGCTTAAGCCACAATGCAGAGTTTATTAATGTATTAAAATCTGCAATATCTGGATCTTCTCTTTCCCAAACTGCTAGCAACCCTATTTATATCGTCAGCTGTTTAGACTCGGGTAGGAAAAATGTGAGCAATAAAAAACTTTTTGTGTTCGGCTACGTTGGGAATGACGGATAGTAAGAGCAGTAATGAAATACGGATAAACTCGTGCCGTGCCACATTCCATAGGGCCAACGTTACACGCTGCTGTTTATTTGTGCCTCTAACGCACAATATTACGGTTTCCACAATGACTAACTTAAGTGTCTGCCACTGTGAAGTTGTCCAGAACTTTTGCAGTGGCCTGGGCATTAGTGAGGATCAAAACGCACCACCTACAAACCAGTCCCCAGTTAAACAAGAGGCTCCCTTCCTAACTCCTGCCTATCCTACCTCCTGCAGATATTAAGGGGGGCAGTTTGTCACCATGGTTCCTAGATTTCTCCATGAGCAGCCTAAATGTGGTGCATTGCTTGTCAGCAGGAGCTGCACACATATCTTGTGCATTTACAAATGCACCAATGCCTGACATTTGCTAGAAGACGCCTCAAGGCTTTGAATAGGCAGCATTCTCTAAGCATATTATTCCCCTGTGAAGACAGGCAGGGGTCAAAGCAGGGCACAGACCAAAAGGTAAGACTGCTTGTGGCAAATAAGGACAGCCATAAATCCCTCACGTAGGTCAATGACATGTAATTAACCTGTTACAGGATATAATTTTAAGTGCCAAAACTTTTTACTTTATCTGAGTGCTGTTTCTACACCAAAGATAATCTAGTAAAATATGACGTTTGGTGTTTTTATTTTGATGAAAACATCTGGGCTTTTTGAGGGCTGTAATGGGAGAAAGGAGAAGTGGTCCACATCTTGTAGTAATACTGGTTTGGCTGGTGTCTAAGCACAACATGTGTACTTTTGATCTGTCCTGCCACTGTGGTGCCTCAAATGCCCAGCCGTCTTCATCCCAAGTGCCTCACTGTCATCAGAGTCTGAGCCCTTAGCTGTGCTGTGCCACATCAGAATGCATGGGGGCGCTCAAGCTGCCGTAAAAGGCAAGTGTGGGTCTCTGCAGACTGGTGAAATGGGTGTGTTAAAAGGTGACGTGTGCAATAGAGCAGGCATGCCCAAACCTTATTTCTATTGTCCAAAAATGCTGTCAATAAACATTATTTCAGAATGAGACCAGCTATTTACCAGGCATATAAACTTTCAGAAATTTGTACCTTTGCTTCTCGCTGGGGCTGTACCTTTGTAATTGTACCTTTTAAGATATAGAAATGGACTCCCAAAGGTACAAACAGCATTCATATACCATCAATGGTTCCTCAGAGTCCATTTCTATACCTTAAAAGGTATGATTGCCTACGCTAAGGTTACAATTGGCAGACCCTTGAGGGTACAGCCCCAGTGACAAGCCAATGTACAAATTTTTGCCCTTTTTTTCTGAGAGTGTACATTAGGTTAGACCAGGGGTCACCAACTCCGGTCCTGGAGAGCTACTATCCAGTAAGTTTTCTATCCTACCTGGCTTCTGATGAGCCACACCTGCTCCTGGTATTTACCTGAGAACTAGTGTGGCTAAGCAGAAGCCAGGTAGGATAGAAAACCTACTGGATAGTAGCTCTCCAGGACTGGAGTTGGTGACCCCTGGGTTAGACAATGATTATGATTAACAGATATCTATAATTAAATGCCTGTTTCATATTTGTTCATATAGCCTGAGACTTTTCCTATGCTTTTGATCTTTTGACACTCCCACTGACCTCTCTATATGCTTGCTAAGGTTTTGACACGCCTGATAACCTTTGACACACCTGCTGACCTTTTGACATGCCCAGTGACCTTTCGACCCGCCCGCTAACCTTTCGACATGGCTGGTGACCTTTTGACACGCCCACTAACGTTTCAACATGCCCACTAACCTTTCGACACGCCCACTAACGTTTCAACATGCCCACTAACCTTTCGACACGCCCACTAACCTTTTGACATGCTCACTAACCTTTCGACACGCCCACTAACCTTTCAACCCGCCTACTAAACTTTCAACCCGCCTACTAACCTTTCGACCCGCCTACTAACCTTTCAACCTGCCTACTAACCTTTCGACCCGCCTACTAACCTTTCAACACGCCCACTACTCTGTCCTGCAGAGACTCACGTCTCATGAAAAGGAAGCTTTCTTCCTACCATGTCTGTCAATCGTCGCCTCGACATCCCTAATCACTACACATCCACCAGTAGATTTGTAAAGAGCAAAGGATTCAGAGGAGTGATTCCCCCCTCCCCTGTCCTCACACTGCACCCCATGTATTTGACAGATGACAGAGTGTCAGATGACAGAAATGCCCTGTCCCATACAAATCATCCATTCACACTTTCTAATGTGCAGATCAATCCTATGAGCATTTGTTGTGATACAGCAACTCTGTCGCAATGAAATATATAGGAAATGATTATTAAACTAGGTAATGAATTTGTACCAGAATAAGCATAGTCGTTACTGCAAAGCAGGAATTCCGCAGGATCGCTACACAGCTCACATCACGGCGAAAGGCAATTGGCTGGCACCAGGCCACATGTATCCAATCATACAGCAGCATCTGCATTTGATGTTTTGTCTCATGCATGATTAAGCCAGAAAAGTGCACACTATGTTAATGTCTGGCATTGATTTTTTTTTAAGTGATATGATATTAATGCAGAGATATATATGTGTGTATATATATGAGTACAATATATATGTACACATCATAGATTAGCGGTTAGCATTGTGGTTTCAGGGTTTTGAGTTTCAGTCCCATTACACATTGTGCACATGTAGATTTTCGTCCATGGATTGAAGTCTCTAAATTGCACATTTGTGCGTGCGCGTGTGTGCACGTGCGTGTTTGTTCCTGGCATACCCTGCTTTGTACTTCCTAGGAATGGGCCCAGGCTCTCTAACCCTGCATTACATAAGTCGTTATGCAGAATGGATGGATTATGCAAAGTATTGATTTTAATGAACCACGTATATTCCAGCCTCAACAATAATCTAAAATTGTTTTCCTAATGTGTACGTATTACTGCTCCGCTTTAATCCTCGCTTGACATTTGAGGGGGCAGCTAAATTCCTTAACGTCATAATCCATAAATATGACCCAGCAGATAACGAGACCATGTAACTTGGTTCCTGACCCACTTCTTGAAATTTTAATCACATTTCCACTAGTGACAGCTGAATGGGAGTAGAGGACAGACCAACCATTGAACAGATACCTCTCTCCTGACAAAGCAGAATGGGCAGTACAGTCTAATTTCTGTTTTACCGTGCAGTAAACATTAAGATCTGCTCTTCGGTCTGATGTTAGCATACCAACTTTCTAACAAAAATATGAGCACAGCACATAGTTTAACTTTAGTATAGTTATTGTCTTAGACATGTTAAAGCCATATATCTAGTGACTTGAATAAATCTGAACACCCTGTTGCTCTACCAGGAAGCTAATTCCAAATCACACCAGCATCTGTGTTAGAAAGTGTTTTGAATTGGTGAGATCTCCACACAATAATGTTGCTGCTTTGGCAGTCTTGTGTATTTTTTTGGCACCTGTGCTCACACTAAAATAGTGGGTTCTCCACGTATCCCCCACAACACATTAACCACGTACGTCCCACGTCACTACCTTAATGATATTTGGTGATTCTCTCCTTGTATGGCAATCTGTCAAGAATAGGGAAGGTCATGTCAGTGTAGCGCTTAATGCAGTATCTTGAACAGAAATGATTTTTATTTTCCCTTGCAGATCTTTATGGTGAAAATGGGAGACTTGTGAGAGACACTCTCTGCCCTATCTCTGTCAATGGAGGCCAAGCTGGTGCAAATCAAAATCTACTGAACAGAAGGATGGTATGCTGTGGAATGCGTTCTGCTCCCGGTGTGTTGCTGACTGCCAAAATACACATTCGGGCTAATCCAAGAGATTAAGGTGTGATCTCATTGTAAATTTGTTCGAGGAAAGCCAACAGCCTCAAAAACAAGTCTCATCTGCATGTAGAAAGAGTAACATATAAATAAATCGCGGTGGGACGGTTAACGGAACTTGAGGATCAGAATAGTAACTAGTCCTTTAATATTTGTTGTTCTGACCTTATGAATACTTTGCTTTCCTGGAATAGTAACATTTTAAGTCACAAGCGTGTAGATTTTTCTTAACGGCAGATTTTAAAATAGCCGCGGCTTGTATTTGTTGACCAATTAGTTTCATTCACCATGCCCGACAATCAATTACATGTATTTCTGTTATTTAATTAGTGTTCACTTAATCAGTTTACAAAATATACTAAATTAAAACCACATTCACTTTAAACTTTAGGAAAGTCATGAAAATACTGTATATAACCGATACGAACATTACAAAACCGAAATTAAGTATGCTGAAATACTTTCAGTCTCTCCATGTCTTAACTTGACTGCTACTTGCGGCTCTCCTATCTGTCCCCAGCACACAGTAAACGCTCAGCGAACATGACTGGCATCCCGCCCAGGATGCATCGCGGCCAGTTATGCCCGAGATGGGCTTCGGGCTCCACGCCACCCTGGACGGATGGACGGAGAATTGATTCACCTATGGATCGGCTAATCTATAGATTGATTAATCTATCGTTCTAACCGAAGGAAAATGCTATATTACCGTATGTTAGAGGAATCCGTATATGATAGATCCCCCACAAGACAGGTAACTTAAGCACGTATACATATCCAATCTACATCACTGTTCGTTGCAATATGATGTTTCCGTATAAGACAGAATGTTATCCAGTCCACTCTTATACGATAAATATATTTACAGGGCAGGTTATGTAACTAAAAGAGTTTAAATGAATTAATGCAGTATAAAAGGCACTGCATATGTAGGCAATTCTTTTTTCTATGCATAAATATAGACTATAAAAACATGGAAATATAGAAATACAAATGGAAAGTGGGTGACTGTAACAAAAAACTTAAATTACTGTGAATCTGTAGTTGTAAGTACCTGTAAGACTGCAGTAAAGCTCGTTTCCTAGCAGTAGGTCACGTATCAAGAAATGTTTAAATAAATATAAAATGTATCATTTTGGAGTTTGACACCAAAATCTTAGAAATTGGTTTTAGATCTCGAATAAAACTGTTCCCCTTACCATTAGCATTCGCCGTCATGGGTCACGTCCATTATTTGGCAGATGGTTCTGTGAGAAGCAAAGCCATGTTCAGCTTCTCCGTTGGGGAAATGGATAGTTAAGACAGTTAAGTGACAAAATGTGGGAATTTGCCCTGATAAATACTGTACGGTGATTGTACATAATCAAAAATCACCCTCAAACAGTTCAACCTATTGTGCACTGCTAAAGCTGTTGCCAATTCCGCCTACGATACAGATTTGCGTGGATTATCCATTTTAGGGATTGTCTGATCCCGGACAGGGCTCCAGTAGTATAGCCTACCTCTGGACTGAGAATGACTAAAAACAAATGTTTTTTTACCGCGATTTTGAAACTGTTGTGACCGTATACATTTTATTTACGCGGATTGTGCAGAATTGCGCTGATTTCTGCCCCGTTATTAAGCTGCAAAAGGTGGGAAAAGACGACGGTCCCGCGAAAGTTTTGCGGGACAGACCCGGTGCGGGCGCGACGATCAAAGGGGGTTTCAGTTACGCGCGGAACAGCCCGGCACCAGCCTGCATTAACACAGACCTGTGCGTTTTCACTCGTTAATAATAAAGAATTGTACTTCTCTTTGATAAAAGTAAATGCTGAAGAAACAACGAATCTAACATTTCAGCATGCATTCTCGTGCAAAACAGTGTTTTATGTTATTCTGATTCCTTATCCCGACTGACAATATTAGTACTCTTATCCACCGATGACAACTACCACGCTTTAGCTACCAATGGAAGGATGATTTTAAAATGAATTTCACCCTGATGTTATAGAAAGTTTAAGTGACAAACCACGGTACGTGTTTCCACCTGGTTATAGTCGTGTGGTCTATGTCGTGTGTTTTGCTAACCTGTAATAGAGCTACATTCCGCCTAAATGAAGACGCGGCAGCGCCCGTACTGGTTTGTACTCCCCCCTTGGGCAATGTGCGCCGAACAGATCATTTCACATTCCGTCTATATCTAGTTCCTTGGGAAACTGGAGGGGGGGCACTATATGTTTTATAGGAAAATAGTTACCACACGTCACTTAGTACTGCATTCCACTTTTCGCAGTTTCTTCCTAACTATACCTATATATTGTTACAACAAACGGTACATATTTATACCATATGAAATTACAACTCGTACGAAAGTTGGAAACTTGCACGTTATTGGCCCGAACTGCCAGTGTTGCACCTACTGTTGTCAAAATGTATATTTTTGCACGATTTCATAATTACCAAAGCGCCGTGAGAAGTCAGTGAGTGGTAAGTCGCTATGCAATAATATAAAACAAACTGAACGATGCATATTTGAGAAGGTCCACAGAGCCGTCCTACCGTAATAAAAGTAACCATAGCATCGGTGTGAAAATATCCAAAAGAGTCGACATGAAGGTGACAAGGTAGCAAAGATCCCTTCGGAAACTTCGCAGTCCGGAGCGCTCCGTGTGTGTTGTCTTACTATGGTGTACTGTGCAGTCTCTCTCACCCTTTGGAGTCCGCTCTTCTCTCTCGCTGTCTCCTTCTCTGTCCTGTCCCTCCTCTGTTTTTTCTTTCTGACAACGTAATCTGCTGTTCTGCTATATCTATCCAGCTGAGCCACATGGCTGTTGCGCCTCAATAGCGGTCGGCGAATACCGCTGGACCTTACTGTGCTCTGGGAGAGCGTATATAATATGTGAATGCAATACCAATACTATGACATTTATATTAATAAATGAATATGAATACTAGCTTAGAATTACATCCTTATTCGTTTGCCCGTAGAGACTTCACAGTGACAGAATTAATTCCTCGTGTTTGTGTAAAGGCGTAAAAAAGACAATTGTTTGTCCTTAATCTAATGATTTTTGAGGATTATGTACTGATCATATGTCGTAGATATTTACATAATGTTTGCACCTCTGTATCTGCAATATATGCGACTGTTTTAGTTATGAGTAACATCTGAGTATTAATTGGCATGAATCGGTGCTTCCAATCTTTAATTGGTGTAATGGACGTTTTTTGCAAAGAAGTATTACTTTTTCCTAAGTATCAGACTCTGTATATTTTTAGATGAAATATTTACTGAAAAAAATAAGCTCGGCCCTAAAAATATTTCACTTTTAAAAAGCACAGTGGCTGTACATAAAAGCCATTGGCAACAGTTTTTGAACGGAGTTACAATATTGAAGATTAATTGAATTAGATAAAACAATATGACAGCACAATGTGACATTTCACCACTTTTTTTATCATATCCATTTCAAAGGGACCAGAACTTTAACCCTGAAGGGACATGGAAACATTCAATATGATACGTAACATCCTTGTGCATTTCCATTGAAAGAAATTGGCATTTTTTTGTGATATTGTGGAATGGGCTATGGAGTCGACACCTACATATATAATTCTTATATTAATGAGGTGATACCTTGCTCACTCACTTTTAAGATGCTATTGTCTCAATGGAATTGCCACTGGCCACCTCATACTTAACTGCTTACACTGGCCTGGTTATATTTTGGGGGTTTTGGGGGGGAATAAGATTCTACTATCGTGCTCACAAGGACGTTCTGCTTTTAAAGAGAGGGTTGGGTTCTCCGATCAGTTACGGCAAACACTTCAGCCAGTATGAAACATCGGAATATTGTCTTCTGCAGATTTTTATAACCATGCAAGCCTTTGAAGCAAGAGATGCAAATGTGTTAGGGTTGTTAATCTTTATAGCAAACTCTTCAAATAATGGTTCTGGTAAAACACTCAAAAGTTTTTAAACTTTATTGTCATGGTCAGTGTTCTTTATGATACACCAGGTGATGTGCTCTCTATTTGGCTGCGTGGAAGGCTATATGGAACCTAGAGTATTATTGTCCTTAGAGAAGACTAATCTGCAAATGTGTCATTGTTATCAGAGGTGGAAGTTTCCAGTTCAGAAAGATAAATTCCGGAACAAAATTTTGTTTCAACCAACTAGCTGAGTATAAAGAGATACAGTCACAGAGTACTCAACTGGTTGGTTGAAATAAAATCTTGGTCTGGATTTTTACTTTCTGGACATGCAATTTCCACCTCTGGTTCTTATAATGCAGGTAGACTATTCCCCCCCAACAACTGACTGTGTACCTGTGGCCCAGGTGAGGTCTCACGGCAGTGCAGTCTAGCTCATCCTTCACTTGTGCGTCCTTCTGGTTTGTCCGACTGGTATTTTAGAGCCCAGGGACTGATTTAGTGAGGACACCTGATGAGGAAGCCTGGAGTCATTTGGCAGTTATGCCTATGTTATGGCTTTGGTTTCCCTACAGAGATGTATGTTTGGGGTTTTTATATATTTACAGCTCTGGAAAATATTAAGAGACCACAGCACAATTTTTTTTTTTGTTTCACTCATTTCTCAATTTATGGGTGTGCGTCTGTGAATAATATATATATATATAAACAACATTGTAGCCTGACTCTTCTCTGCTTCTCATTGATGAAGGGCTTTTTCCATGCTTTATGGGTCTTCAGTCCTACTTCTAGGAACCTGATACAAAATTTCCTAGCAGTGCGCTTCACACCTGCAATTAATGCTTCCCATTCCTTTTGAAGGTCACTTGAGGTCATCCTCCAATTTTTGAGGCAATGCTGGATTAGTTGATGGTCATCTCTGGCATTAGAAAGTCACTTCCACCATTTACCTGGCTGGTTTCTAGTTGATCCCAGTTGCTGTCTTAGAAATTTTGAATCTGGAAGCAGCCTTCCGATCAGCGTAACCTTCTGCCAGTAGAACCAGGATTAAACCAGGATTTAAAAATGCAGATTTGTTAAAAATGTAGCCTCGTAATGTTTCCTGACACCGTACTTTAATACTGAACAAGAAAACATGACTAAAGAACTAATATTTTAAATCTGTGTTAATCTGCAAGAATAATCAAGCAGCCCAGTGCAGTGTGCTGGAGATTCATTCTTTGAACATCCACAGAGTGTTCCTGGCTATAAACCAAAAAGAACAATGTCTGAGGAAACATCTTGCACGTGAAAAATGTCAAAAAAGATTACTAGCGGTAGGTGTGGGTGGGTGACGTGTGCGTGACAGTCCGTCTCAGAGCCCCAGGCTTCTCCGTGGTAACATACCACCCCTCCCACCAGATCCGGGTTCATCACTCATACTTTGGGCAACTGTGTCTGCAGGGAGAGTAAACAGGAAGTGGATTTGCAAAAGGTGAACCATAGAATGGGTGTTGGGGGGATAGAGAAGGGAAAGGAGATCTCACACTGCCCTCCTGTTCAGACCATATGTTAAGTAAATGGCGACAGGTGTGGAATAGCGTTACCCTAGTTTGGTTAAACCTGAACCATGTTGGCAGACTGCCAGAAATCCTGGATAAAAATCTTAAACACTAAGGAAAGGGGGTAGGCATTCAGTAGAAAGTTGTCGCACTCAGGATTACTGCCGGTGAAGGTGATGTTGAACTGGCCCTCACAGTTGAGAGGACATCATCAATGTTGGGTTCGCTGTAGAGACTGAGAAGCAGCATGGGTTTTCGTGACTCCAACATCATGAAGGATGCAAACCATGTTGCATGGATGGCGAGCCGTGTTCCTGGATAGATTTCTGACTTACAGTAGGAAGTGGGTGACCTCAGCGAACAGGATTCACAAACTTACAAAGCGTGCCGTGAAATGCCACCCGGTGACATCATTGTTGCCATCATCTCTGGGCAGGTGGCAAAAGCGTCGCAGGCTGGGTGTGAATCATTCACAGATGGCGGCTTGTCCTCGAGATTCTTACGTGGAGATGGAAAGGTTAGGAATGGCTGCTGTTCTATAGCCAGAGAAGAAGTCAGAGTGCCAAAACGTGGCTTTAATCACTTTATGATCTTTTGAAATAAACTTTTCCATGTGACGCTCCGACTTTCTGCTGATTGGGCCTTTGAGAACTGCTTCCCCATGATTCTGAGCTCACACACCATATACATGTATCATCACAGCACTTCCTAAAAACCACGGAGTCAGATGCGGTCACTTAGTAAGAGGCATGAGTGAAATTCCCTCATGAAAACTTTTGTTCAGAGGTTTAGAAACTCAAGAATTCATGTATTGCACTTAAGGCCCAATGGTGCAAACATGATGTGCTCTATACTGTAAATAAACGCCGTACATATATACATAAGCTGTATAGCCAGTGATGTGTGCACTGCACTTATCTGTCAGTAATATTAAAGTTTTTAAATTGGAAAGCTAACGTGTTACGGTAATTAGAAGCTCATTAATATTTGAGGTTAATTCATTTGAATCTCTCCACAAGAGGCTTTTGGGAAGCCCATAGACCCAGACAGAAGACAGGACATTTTTGAGGAATGTCGGCTATATTAGCCAGGGATAACAATCAGATATAGGAGTAGTAATAATAATGATTATTTTTTGGTTTACTTGATACAAATAAACATGCAACCAATGTGAAATCTGTTAAGGGAATCTTAATGTGCCTTATTTTAGGCTCTTTATATGATACTGATAAGACAAAAAGTTTAACTAGAGAATATCACAGAAGTTACACAAATGTTCTGCTGGATGAAACATGGCTGTAATTCTGCCTAATTGTTTATGGCTTGGCGTGATTATTATCCTAATTGCCTTCACTGTCTGTCCATATGCAAAGGAGAGCTAAAGGCGAGCATTTGTCCTTTCCCTTTTCAAAAGAACTTCCATGAAACATTTACTATGTCCTTGTGTCTGGCAGGAGCTTGTCTGCGGACGGCCTCCACTGATGGCAAGCTCCTACTCCTCGCTGATTTGGCTTGGGGTAGCTTTCGAACACCCTGGTTAATTAGGACGTCCGCCATGATGTCCACGCGTTGTCTTTCTCCACACTGCCGGCGCAGATCCCGTCCAGGAGAAGCACGTGCCGTGTTCCTCAGGGAGTGCAGCAGGAAGAAAGGGACTGGAAAGGGAGAGGTGAAGCCTGCCCAGGTCGCGCCGACAGGCTCGCGCTTCCAAAAGCGTGGAATTTGAGAGACGCCTTGGGATGGGACCGGTGTGGCACGGGTACAGAAGCTAGCGGTAAGCTTGAGCGGAGCTCTTGTGCGGCCTCCAGCAATGCAGAGGGCAGGAAAAAAAAAGACAGAAAGACCTTGGACAATGAGTGCAGCTGTTGGCTGTAAAGACGTTCCCCGTTGGTTAGTTGGGGTTTGTTTTTATATTTGACTCTGGTCCCGCCGATGGTGTGTCACCACTTCACATTTGGCTTGGTCCCCTTTTCATTACTGAACTCGCTGAAAAGAGGATAAACCTCACTGTCAGCAATCTTCCAAGGTAACTTCCCGTCTATAAGTTAGGCAGAGTGTGGCTCCCTGGATAGGGAAGCCGTGTTTGTCGCTGGCCGGTTGCCGGTTCGAATCTCACGGTCAGCAGAGTGGTTTCATGGTCAGATCCCTCTGGCAAGGCCTACAACCCCCCCAATTGCTTTCTCATCAGCTTCATGTTTGTTTGCCTCAACTACTTTTTCAATTATATGTCATTTCAGATAAAAGCGTCCACTAAATAAGTAAATACAGATGCTCCTCGAGTTACAGTGGGGTAATGTTCCGATAAACCTATTGTAAGGTAAAAATATCGTAAGGCGAAAATGCATTTTAATACAGTACACCTAACATCATAGCCTAGCCTAGCCTACCTTAAACATGTTTAGAACATTTACATTAGCCTACAGTTGGGCAAAATCATTAACACAAAGCCTATTTTACAATAACGTGTTGAATATTTCATGTAATTTATTGAATAATGTACTGGAAGTGAAAAACATTTACGCATCGTATAGTCGAAATATCGCAACACGGACCATGATAACGCTGGGATGTGTACTCCTAGCTATTCGTAGGCTGCAGTTCCACCATTCAGGTCCCTATTTAAAGGCTGAGCTCCTTGGATAACTCGCCTGGAAGTACGACAGTGAAAGGTGAATCTGTTTTTTTTTGTGTTCAGTGAAAAACAGGCGATCCTTGTCTCTGCACTAAACAACTAGCTTGAGCTGAGGACAGCCGTCATCGTTGTACCTGCTCAGCATCTGGCCCTCCTTTAAAGGGATGTGCCTCGTTTAGCCACACCCTTTTAAACCCCTTTGTGATGCCGGACGCCCCCGAACATTCACTAAATCTCAAGCCTACGATGGAGGCTCCATTCCTTGAATTTTATTCCGTGGATCTGATCCATAATACCACCAGCGTTTTTACATTACGTTAGATTAATTCCATAGTCTGCATTGCTATTGTCCTCCTTTGCGTATGTGTATGGTTAAGAAGTGCTAGCGTGTTTAGCACACACGTGCTACGCGTGTGGGCTTGCTGTGCTTCCGCTCGGGGTGTATTAGGGCCCCCTGGGGAAGGGGCAGTGGCCTGGCCCCCATCCAGCCTCCACCCACTGAGGGTCTGTGACCTGGTGGTAGAGATCAACCACGCCAGACTCGCCGAGGGGCCGCAGTGGTAGGCGGCTGGCTGGTTCAGATTACCGCGAAGCGTGACCGACCACCTTGGCATCCCATGTGCGTTGACACACGCAATTTCTGTGTCCTGTCGCGCCCACACACGTGGACACGTGTGCGCGGACACAGAAAACATACGTTGTGGACTGAAACGTGCTTTCATACTCAGTCTGCGTCGCACTGTCACGTGCTCTGCTCTACAGTGGCACGCTTGCCAGCTTGAGGCCCTGAAGACAGACGCAAACATTTTTCACTAGTTTTACTAGTTAATTCAGTCAGGTATTGCGGGAGAAGCAGGGGATTTGTCACATCCGACTGAAGACCACATCCCATACTTTGTTTACCTATAGTGGTGAATGAGCTTTTCTTAGACGGCCATTTACATTTGTGTTTATAAACATGTCAGTGTTGTTAGGGGTCATCAGGACCCCCCTCCAGTGGTCTCTCAGCCGGCCTGAGTTTGAGAAGTAGAGATGACCGTCTCCCCCCCTCCGCAGTGACACAAGTGCAATCCCAGGATGAGGAGTGGGGACTTGCAGGAAGGGACATGTGTCACCCCACCCCTCCTCTGCCGTGCAGACAGGGCCCCCTTGTGCTCTTTGTCCCGCCGCTGAATGGCAGACGGCAGGCAGACGGGCCAAGGGCGAAACCCAGTGACCTGGGAAGCTGGAGACTGGGAGTAATTCAAGGAACAAGGTTCAATTTACCTGATCTGGCTGCTTCTTGGCACAAAAAAAAACACTGGGTGCCGTGATTATGGGATAGCACTGCGCTCAGTCCAAATGGAGTTCGATTGCACATATAAGGGAAAGGCACAAAGTGGACTACTGGAGTAACTAAAGTAAAGAACAACTTTATTTAAACAAACTTAGACAGTAGCGTGGCAGCGTTGCATGTCAGCTTTCTCAGCTTGGTGTCACAGCCAGTGGACGCCAGCTTTATTGTGAATGAAGTGAGGTTCATTGTGCTTTGACACTGCCACGGTTTTATTTCTCTCTCTTTCAGTCCAGTTCTCTCTCATTGTGGAAAAAAATGGAGTTCTTCATTCTTCATCAGTTCTTCATTTTGGCTTTCACGGGAATTTTTAATGCAAGATATTCCGTGTTACGGGTCTCGTCGTAGAGGGCAAAAATATCTGATACAAGCCAATGATGACACTTAGCTTTGTTTTTTTTTTCAAGATGATACCACAAGGATTGTATGGATCTTCAAAGAAGGGTAAACGTATAAGAGAAGTGAGAGTCTTACCCCCAATCGTGGTTCGTTGTCTTCCAGCGTCTCTGAGGCGAATAAAGCATAAGTGGTTGCTGATCACACACCTGGCTTCCTCTATATCCCGCGACATCCCTTTGCTGTCAGTTTTTTCACCTTGGAACATGATAAAGCGCCATACATTTAAGGGAGCCTCCCTTCCCCCGCACGTCCAGGAGGGCCCATCCATAAAATGTAGGAAATGCATACATTCCCCAGGAATGCGCAACACATCGTTCTAATCTGTTTCCATAAGAAGGCTGGGGTCCCTGAGTGACGTTATAGGCTCTGTGTTTCCGGACTCACCTCAGGGCGGGTGGGCTTCTGTGGGCTTCAAAGCTCGCATTGTGAGTCACCGGCACTCCCTCATACCCCCCGATACCCTCCTTGGCAGGACCAGAGGAGCGGTCGCCTTCAGGCTCGCATGTAGACTCTGTGCAAACACAGCTGTAGATCGGGCGTTCCGGCAGGGGATCGAGAACAGATGAGATACGCAGGACGCGCAAGCACAAATAACAACAGCCTAACTGCAAGAGGGGATAGTCCGGGATGGGGGGGGACATGAGCTTAGAACGCTGCTTGTGTGATCTCTGCAGCTCGATGGGGTGTGACCTTCCTGTATACTTTTCAGCAGAATGTATAGAACCTTTTAAGCAGCCACTGAAATCATAACCAGAATTCACTTTATCCTCCTGAGACCCAAGGAAAAAAGTGTCCTTCAATTGTAGGTTATTTGTCTTTGGAGGAAATAAGACATCTTAC
>JAODJU010000062.1:24821521-24870457 GCA_026776725.1 Gnathonemus echidnorhynchus | reverse complement strand
AGTGAAAAAATAAATGCAAAAATACAATGTCCACTACAATGGACATAAATGAATAGGTCGGGTCTCAGGAGGATATTGGCCAGGTACACCTGCTTGCAGTAGGAATTTAGGCTCAGTATTCGTGTATACATTCAGAAATAACATAAAATATAAATGGCAGGGGGGCGGAAAAAGTCTTTATTTATAAACCACATTTAAAAGACAGCAGGTGTCAACCAAAGTGCTGCACAATAAAGTTAACTATGATACGACATTTAGACAATGGTGAAAAAAAAATTGAATAATATAGATTTAATTATGAGAAATAGTGCAAATTCATACAGGTTAGTCAATCTGTATTTACGAAATGTACTATGTGTACAAGTCCAACTAGGTGTGCTGTGTGATTTACTCAGTCCTCGTTGGGTAAAGTGCTGGGTAGCAGCTGAAGTCTGCAGGAAAACACCCCCTGTATCACTCATGAAGAGACCCGCACAGGTACTCGGTGTCAAGAGCCTACTCCCAAAGCCCTTTGCTGCAGGTTCTCCCACATCTCCAGGTTGAGTGACCCTCTCGTGCATCTCCACAAAGGCCTTCCAGCACCATAAATGCTTCATGGCAAGTGGATGACTTTGAGGCACCAAAAAGTGTTGAAAGACATTCAAGTCACTCTACACAAAGCCCAGCACCGGGAGGCAGGCCGACGGCACCAATTAGGGGGCTGATTCACCGTTCATAGCATTGTGTCACTCAGGCACACAGAGTTCCTGGTATCTCGCCTACCCTGCCTACCCAGCCACGGCTTAAATTATTCATGGTGTCTCTTATGCAGGTAAGCGTTCAGGATGTCATAAATCATATCATATACTGCTGGTAACTGTGTGTGGGGTTACTGGATTTTAGCAAGCAAACAAGGATGAAGCTCTTGACTGGGGTTCCATGTGGGATTGTGCACGTTTGCCAGGCCAGCTGCTCGAACCATAGGCATTATCCTTATTATCCCTGCTTTTTCCAATGGAAATTTGGGACAGATGGTTACTGAGGGTGTGTATGAAGCCAGCAAAACCCAGTTTGTACAGGAGAGAGGTGGTGCATCTGCAAAGGACTACATGTAGATCTGGATGAGACTACACATTGACATGTAGCTCCATAGTCTGTGCCTGGAGGCAAACCAGTTGATGAACCCCAGCTGGCTTTAAATGGTCAGTTTTGTTGGGTAGGGGTTTGTGTAGGGTCAGCTGGCTGAATGGAAAGGGAGGGATTGTTTCATATTGAGAAAACATGGAGGAAGGCTATTGGCCCATGTAGAAGTTTTGGTTTTCTGTTTTCCATTTGTCTTTGTTTTTTTTTAAGTGATTATTTTCTGAGGCACTTTTCAGTTTCTTCACCCTCGTCTTCATGTTTTCCCTGTAATAGTCTCGTTTTTGACCCCTGCAGTAATCAGCTTTTTCCACCTATGTGACCAGCTTAACCTGCTAGCTAAGCTGCAATTAGTCAAAAGACCTAAGCAGGCCCAGGAGGTCTCCACCAGCCTCGTCCGTCGCTCAAAGTATCGAACCTCTGTTGCAGTTTATGACGCCCTAACGGGGTATCCGCTGTCACGCCCCACAGCCAGATGCAAACCTCTTTAACCGGCTAAGCCGCTAATGCTCCATGCTAGCAAGATTTGCGACCAGTGGGCCTTCATTCTTCAGCCATCTAAAGAAAATAGATTTTACAAAAAGAGTAATTCATTTTTAAAATGTGTGGGTTTTTTTGACTACTTTGCCCATATTTGTAAGGCACACCTACAGCCTCCGAATTACAAATTCTGCGGCATTTGGGAACATCTTTCATCATATACATTTTACCTAAAGGTTGTACGTGAGTAGGAGAACTCATTAACCCTGGAAGAATATCAGCTAAGGTCTAAAATGATAACCCTGAAAGGGTAGCAGCTAATGGTGTTTTTCCCCCGATTTGAGTGGGTTTCCAACCCTAGTCCAAACCCTAGATTCCCTGCACTGTGTGCTTAGTTGTAACTGCACTGCAGCGGACTGGCATCCAGTGTCTAGGAACGTCTAGGGAAGCCCCCACCCAGCATCCAGTGCTCCCCTCCTTTCATCGGCGGCTATGGCGTCGTTAATAATTGTCACTTGCACTTACCGTCCAGCGGATGTCCGCGAGAGCGCATCCAGAGCTCCTGTACGAAATGCACTCCAGAAATCTCATTATACGGACATCCTGTCCAGGCTGAGCTGGCAAATGTTTCTCGGAATAACAGATGCCACCCCGGTGAAGCAGATCAAGTACATTCCTGTGCTACACATGTTGAGTTTTCATGGGACACTTCTGCCAAAAAGCTGGTGGTGGATGTGGGAGAAGTGAGTTCTGGATTCTACCTCATAGACTCCGACTGAGCTTCTTAGAGATAATAATTCTTTTGTACTTTTTAATTAACTTTTAATGTTTGATCATAGGGGATACATATGTGGAAAGTGTGATACTTCCCCACTGGGTCAGGAGTTCTCACAAGATGGTCTCCATATGTCACTATTTGTCTGTGTCATGGTTTATAGATCTGTTAACTTTCCCAGCCGCAGAAAGGACCAGAAATGCATGTGTGGGGCACATGTACAGTGGAGAGAAGATTCTGTAAAATCTTCAGCCAATCAGAAAAGACCATGTGATTAAAATGTCTCCCCCACCCCAAATGCTCCCAATGAAAAATGAAAAACAAATATGTACTAATGGTGAGCTGGAAGCCAACACTGCACGCCAGTCATTCTCAGTTAAGCAAATAACTGTTGAATATTCCTGTTATCTGGATTATGACTGACAGTTCAGGGATGTGCTAGTGTCTCTCAACCAGACCCATCAGGGTGATGAAAAAATAAAAGCACAGGATCTCCTCAAGCCTCTTGAGCTGGTTTGCTATTGTTTCATGTTTCTTCACAAAGCTATGAAAACAGGTTAAGAAGTAAAGGGAGGAAGGAGGCTCCAATAGCCCCTGGGTGTGGGATCAGACCTGAGCCTGAAGCTGCTTTTATGCTTTGGGAACCGGTGATGTAGCTGACAAGGAGAGGGTTAAGCTGCTCGGCGACTGACATCACACAGAAATGTCACTCGCCGTGATTTTCAACACCTCATTTCTCCCGTCAATGACGTTGACGTGCCATGGCAATAACATCTCTGGGCAACCGGCGCTGAGACGGGCTCCGCGATGAATGAAAAGCCAGTTTCGCAAAAGACTCGCTCCTGTTTGTGGAGCCACAGATCTGGCAGAGCTTAACTGAAGCTTTGGCAGCAGAGCAAACCGAAATGATGGATTGCTCAGCGTTCTGACCGCAGCCAGCCAATTCACAAAAAAAATTCCCATCTAGGGACAACTTAAGACTAATTCAGAACTGTGCAAGCCTACTGGATGCGTCTCGTGACACGAAATGCTAAGTCGCCGTCACCTTAGTAAATGTATGGTGGGCTAACTTGAAAGAATTTTTAAGTAGTAGATTTAGCCCTTGGGAGGTGCAGACATCCCCCTGGCCCTTGAAATCCAATATGTCAGTTAATCTGTCCCACAGGTATACTGCCACTTTGCATTAACTGTTTTGGGATGAGGACATTTTAACCGTAGCTGTGAGCAGCCCCCCCCCCCTATACAGCAGCACCCGTGCTGGCCTGCTCTAACACGGCGCGCTGAACTCTCTCTCCCTCTCTCTCCGTTTCTTTCCCCAGGTTTCCTACGAGTATTACATTCCCTCGCTCTTCTTCCCCCTTCTTCAGATGACCTTACCTGTGGCAGCCGCATTCTTTAACACGGCTCACTCAACCCCCGCTTCTTGCCTTGGGCCACGACTATTTCCATGATCCCGGGAACTCCTATGGGGGGGGGGGGGTGGATGGTGGGCGGATGGTGGCCAGCAGGTGTTGGCCTGCTTCCTGTGCGCCCAGTCGAGCCCGCCCCCCCTCTGTGCCCGCGGAAAACGCCGGGGAGATCAGCGATTTGGCCATCTCCTTTCTTCCGCAGTCTTGTGTTAATTGAGACTTTAGCGGTGCGGTGGAACGTCGGAGAGACTGGAATGTGTTCCCAGCGCCAGGAACCTCTATTCCCATGACTACACCGAGACCTCAGAATACACACGACGGCATGGACGGTATCCTAATGTGACACGATCGAACGGGATAGGGTTAGGGTTAAGGTCAACCACAAACTGTGAACTCCTGTTTGTTAACTGTTCGGGCAATTCTCGCATTATGTACGTGACATTTACACGCATATTGGCAAATAAAATCCCTCGGAGCCCAAAAAAAGCTTAGTATCAATAAGTCAATTTGTCTTTTCATGTCACCTCTAGGGCTGAATATAGACAAATGCTCAAAAGTCACATATTAACTGACATCTTAAAAATACAATATTTTTTCAGTGCGAAGGATGTCACACCAAACATCCTTGCACTGTCTCACTGCATGTACCGCGGCTTGTGTGGTCACTGCTGTGTTTCGTGTTGAGAACGAAACCTCTGACTGACTTAAACAAGTTCAGATAGGTGTTTTTGACTATTAAACTTTTGTTTTCGGAGATGCACAAACATTCTGGGGCTCTGGTTTTACTATGTGCTTATTCTGGCACAAAGTCCCTCCCTATGTTGATTTGATCCTGTCATTTATCACAGGGAACTGAAAGGCAGAACTGAAGCAAAACAAGTGAAGATCTTTCAGGGGAGATATCAAACCAGGGTGAAAAACAAAAGAAAGATATTTTTAAACTACGTGTATAATGAAAAGTCTTTCTAAGCCATTCTTACCCTGAACCGCAGATTCCTATAACGAAACAGCAATTTTAAGTTTGTATTTTCTGTATAGTTTGTGAATCGTATGAGCTGATTTGCATTCGTGGTTTGCCCTGAAGTTGTCAAAATGCGCGAATGAGATTTGGAGCATTTTCTCTTCTGCACACGAGGGTCTAATGGCCGGGGAACATCTCTGCTTCCCGAAAAACGGACGTCACTTGGGCAGGGGTGGTAAAATAAGTGAGAGTTTTGGAGAATTTTAGCAGACCGCAGGTTTATTCTGGTTTTAAAACCCAAATGAATGTGCAGTGCTTTGAATGTGCCGAGTCAGCGACCTTCTGCGGCGCGACGGTGGGCAAACGAACGTCTGCTGCTTGTGAATGCGATGTTTTGGCTGATCTGTGGGAGCGTCTTAAGGTGGCACAAAGGTCTCACGGCTGGATCAAGCCCACATGCTGGAAAACGCCTCACTTTTCGTGCGTGTCTGCCTCTATCTGATATCCATTTTGTTTTGAAACTTTAAATAAATTTGAAAGTCTATGTCTTTATTTAGAGCCCATGGGTCAACGGTTCAGGTTCACAAGCCAACCCTCGTCAAGTTATGAAACTCTGAATGATGGGAACCAGTTTCAACTGTGGGGGCCATTTTCATTTTTCTGAGACAAAAAGATAGAAAACACATATTCTACTTGTAGGATAATATTTTTAAAGAGTAGGCTGAAATGCAATGCCCCGTCGAAACACTTAAAAACTAGATAAATGGCGAAACCATTTAAAGGCACGAAACGACATTTTTCACATACGTCATTTGAGATGGCATGTTTTAAAAAAAAAATAAAGAAAAACCTGGTAAGTAATACTTTAGATGTGGTGAGCGCGAGTGCAAACAGTGGCACTAACAGCAACTCCTGAGGGAAGAGATGAGTCACAGTATGTGGACAAAAGGGTAACACCTTTGAGTTTTCACAAAGAATGATGGATGAACGTCTCAGATGTGGACAGACTCGGGATGAAATCATATTGAAATACTAGGTGCAGAACTGCTAGCTGTCGTCAGTTAAAGATGTGGTCCAATGAATGTTGTCTCGCATATACCCCTTTTCTCTCGTGTTATATTCACACTTCAGGCCTGTGTGGTGAGCTGCTTGCCGTTGGTCCAGCTGGACTGGTGTGTTATTTACCAGCTTTGTTCCGTTATGTTGCGTATGATTTCGTTTACTGACGTGCAGATTTAGGAAATGTGACATATGCAGCTAAGGTAGTGGTCAGAATGCGTGGAGGTTAAAACCCAAATCGCACTGGAATCCAAAACTGCAACTGGAATCCGTCGTGCGGTTAAATATTGCAGTCATGTGCTCATGTTGACCTTTGACCTCCAGTCTTTTGGGTTCTGACAGGAGCTTTTTGTCTGTGAACCCCAATCTCCAGGACAATTTGCTTCTCGTACACACCTACCTACAACCTGACCATGATATTACTAACAGGCCCTTGTTATTCCAAGCACCAGACATCCCCTTGTACGTTACACAGTACAGTTTCAACCTGATTTTTAATTCAAGTTTCAATACAACCAATGAATATAAATTATCATAAGTAAATATACCCCAGATTGGCCCAGTAAATATATTTTTAGCAGTGTTCTGGCACCAAAAATGACCCGTTTCCTGTCGTAATGAACAACAAAATTAAATAAACTTTGGATCCAAGTGATTTTTCTAAGTATGCGTCTCCTCAGATAACCTTGATTTTGTTTATTTCTTAATTATGCTGTAATACACAGGCGTCCCCTGGGTTCTCGGCAGCTAATCGTACAAGGCTCCGTTTTTTTTCCCCCCCCCCCCCCCCCCCGCCAACACACACACACACACACACACACTTTTCGTTGTCGGTGAGCAGTATGGGATAGTGTTCTCCCGCCTGCTTTTGCCTGCGACCCCTCCTCTCCTTACACAAGCCCAGGTCTGAACAAGAGGGGGGCTGTATCCCAGGAGCCCCCGCTGGTATTGCTTACGTTATTTGCATTAGACCCTCTGAGACGGGGCCGCCTAGTCCATTAGACCTCAATGGATGACCACTGATGTGTGCAGTTCCAGTCAACAAACAGGCTGACAGGCTGAGACGCGCCTCATTGTCCTGGGGAGTCACCAGCGTACCTCTTTCCCTCCCTTTCTCTCTCTCTAACAGTTTTTTGCTTTTTTTCTTCCCCCATCCTTTTTCTTCCCCTCACCTGGATTTTGCCTGGCATGCCAGCAGTTGGCCGTGCGGAGAGTTCCAGAACGGGCTCCCATGCACTGTTTATAGATCATGTGGCTCATTGTGACGGTGATCCACTGGGACACCTGCAGTTTGCAATTTAGAGACATGCGGCACTGTGACAATTCCAGGTAGGCCGGTGCATTGTGTGCTGGCGTGTTACACGCTTTGGTGTTCGCTGATAATTTCGATGGGAGATTGGGCTGCCCTTCTGTGTGCCTGACCTGTGGGGAACACCACAGAATGGCTTCTTCGTGCCTTTGCCTTCATCCCTTCTCGATTACGTCGCCCCCACCACAAGAGCTGCAGAATCATGGTTTTGGGGCCAGTCTGCGTAATAAGCTCTGCACCCCCCCCCCTTGGCTTTGAACCTTCCGTGAGCATAATGCACCATCCTGCATGCTGCAGAACTTGTATCCGTGGCATCTGAGAGGCTCATTTTGAAACGCTGCAAGTGTGTGGATAGGGAGACTCATGGAATGGCATTCAAAGGGTGCATGCAGAATCCAGGATCTTTCCACTTTCTGGATGTAATCAGCTTCAGGCTTTTACTACCAACTACTTGTAAAATTAAACACTGCTCTCAAACGTCTCATTATAACGCTTAACGCTGCTGTTTGGGACGAGGTTTTGCGGTTGGCTTATTTAACTCAAAGATTTTAATGCTTTTTATTAGCAGCAACAGGGCGGAGTGTTTGGTTTTCCTTCCCCCAGCGCATTCTAAATTCTGGCAACCCCCCATTTATGTAATTCGGGCCAGAGACTTTACTCTGAACCGTCAAATCCAGATGCTCCTAGTGGCCCAGTGTGCATGAAATGAACCTAATCAGTGTCTACAGCTGAGTAGACTTTGAGTTTATGAATGTCATTTTAAGGCTGTCAGATTTTTGTTGCCTTAGTGGGAATAGAAACACAGACATTCAAAGTACTATGAGCATTAAGATAACTATCATGACCCACTTTGTACATCCATCAAAGAGCCTCTTCAAGCAATATAGCAAAATGCTGCTCTCAGCTACACACCATACGCCACCCATACATTTTCCTTCACCCCCTCTCGGTCCAAAATCCAACTGCAGCAGTTCATTGGCTGATTCCCCTCAGGATCTCTGAGCCACCTTCCCCGCCCCCCCTACCATCGACCTCCTGGTACCCATCAGTCAGTCAGACAAGCTTTTGAGTTGAGACACCAGAATCGCATGAGACACCAGCGGAACCTTGAGGAGCTTTGACAGCTCCGCCATCCGAGATGAGCTTCCGCAACTTCTGCTGACTGTCTCCGCCCTCCCCGATGAGCCGCCCCTATTAAATATAAAACGAGAGATGTACTTACTCGCCCGGTGCTTTTCAGAAAAGGGCTGAAGGGTGCAAATTATTTATCAGGGCATCTTCTGTTCTTGGGACTCTTTGCTGATTGGACCGATGTCATCGGGCTGAGGTTAAGAGGGTCTGAGAGGAGGCTCATGCCATTGCGATCAAGATGTCCTCCTTGGAGAGGAATGGAAGATCATGACTCTTAACTCGTTGACGCTGCCAGCTTCTTACAAACCACCCCCCTTCCCAGAAGCAGCTGAGATCAATCAGATAGTTATAAACCAAAGACATAAAGACTGCTTCAAAGGACATTCATCACAGCGACACAGGATATCCACATCGTATTGATACTGACCATCATTTAAAACAGGGATGGTCGATCTTATTCAGAATGTGCCGCTGTGTATGTGGGTTTTCACTGCAACTTCCTAATTAGATCACTAATTAGAGGACTGATTGGCTGAAGAGTCCTCACACCTGGGTTTGAACAGCTGACCTAAAGGTTATTCCAACAACTTGCATGCACACTGACCCTTTGTGGATAAGACTGCCCTCCACCCCCCAGATTTAGAGTCTCAGAGAAGACGGCCAGCGATCAGTATCCTATTCAACAGCCATCAAGGGCGTGGAGGTATATATCACTAAACTGTTCATGTCATCAGTGGGCACAGACAACGACATTCACATGGATCCCTTAGTGGAGAGACTGAGAGGGACGTAGAGGGAGAGCAGCTAAGATGCAGGCTCTGGCCTTCAGCTTGTTATAGCGCATCTAGCAAATTCATCGAGGCAATGGGATGTCCTCTTCCTGGGAGAAGCACTGGGCTCGTTTCTGTCATATTTAATTAAAAGCCTGTGCAATAACACACCTCCATGTTTACTTGCATATAAATCTACAGGGTCTCCTATTATATTCAAAATCACTGAGGTGGAACATATAGGATTTGTGCAAGTGACCTTTTTATTAAATCACTAGAGTGGACTTCATCAATAAGATGAGCGCATATTTTTAAAAAAGGAAACAGAATTTTGTGGTTGTCAGCTAATTGGCTTAGTGTTTTTTTTTGTAAAGAATTAAATGAGAATCTTGAAAGTGGACGCATGGGGAAGAGCACGTCCAAGGACATTAGTGTGCTTGGTCTGGGGTTTTTTTTCCTGCTTTCCTGCTTTTCTGGGAATTAGCATGTTTGAGTTGGAAAAAAGTTCTGTGGAATTTCACAAACAAATGCTGGTTTTTCTTTTACTCTGGATTCCATAAGAGCAACCAGTATGCCCAGTAAATCTCTTCTGAATTTTTATTGGCAACCACCTGGTCTCTTCCTTTGAAAAGTACTGAATTTCCTGATAATGGATACGCCTTTTCACAGCTTTACAACCATTAATTAACTTCAGTTATATCAATCATTATCCTCCTCCTTGCCAGTAAATATCTGCCCATCCATTCATTCAGTTTCTTTCTTATCGTCTTGACGTTTATCACATAGCTGGAGAACTGATACTTTTCTACATTACATTGATGGTTTTTCAGATGTTTTCTTGTATTAATTAATTTGCTCAATTCAGACTCCCATCCACTGGCCGTGTTGTAGAAACCCGGCTGTACTGTAGGTGGACTCCTTTCACTCCGCCATAAAGTACATGAATAACTTCCAGGAGGGACACAACCCAGGGACCCAGAGAGCATCCAAAATTGCATACTTGTTTGCTATGTAGTAGGCAAAAATATAGTATGCCAAGTAAACAATATGTCCGAATTCCCAGTATGGATGAGACACTAGGCAGAAAGGGGCACCACTAGAGGTTTTCGGACCCATGAAAGCATACCATTTTGCCCCCCCCACCCCAGACCAATTTTTCACCAAAATATTTAGGGCCCCTGTCACTCAGAGGTCCCTGGAATCATCCTGACTGCACCCCTGCCCCAACTCCCACCACGACTGCCCGGATGCAAAATATTGTAAAATTTTATTGTTTACAACGGATGGACGTTATGCTATCCCACAAGGCCACTGGAACTGCAACCAGAGAGGGAAAACGTCGCTTGCTCAGAAATTGATGTGGGAAGTGCTGTCTCTATACAAATTTCGGTAGAAAAAAAATACCAAGTTACATAAGTTGACAGCATGCCTGCTGTTCTCATGCACACATGCAGTACATATTACCTTAACGGTCGAATAGTAGGCTTCTGGAGCGATTCAGTACATACTGTATAAGTATGCGATTTCCAACACACCCTCTGCCTCTTTAAATTCAGACTCTGCAGTCATTAAAAGCAAGTAATCCGCAGCATTTGAGCAAATCACAGTTTTTGATCCCTGGCCGCAGAGATTCCACGCTGCCCAAACATTGCATGATCCCTAAAGCCACCAGGACCCACCAGAGGCAGAAGATTTAGATGTAGTTCTGCTTTCAGCTTGTGTTAATCTGCTAATCTGGTCCTCCAGGGGAAGTGGCCATGTCCAGTCCGTTTGGTCCACCGGCGGTATATAACCGAAAGCCGATTTGCTGCGAACGATTGAATATTAGCCGTAATTCGCGTGCAGACGCACAGTCACTCTCAGTGAAAGTATATACACTGGGGCCACATATTGGAAAGCTGTGAAGGCAATAGAGAGGCAATCATAAGAGGCATTTAGGACAAGCAATGACAAAACTGGAAATAGCACACGAATTCTTTCCCACAGGCTTTCTGCAGAAAAAAAATTATTAAAAAAATAACATGTGCTACTTTTTCCATGAACACGTGGAACGTGGACTGTCCCTGTCAATGTCAGGGATCTGATCCAACTGATTCTGGCATAGGTACAAACTCCAAGCGTATGGTGCTGAAGCAACAGCAGGAGACGAGGAGGAAGGCCTGAGTCATTCGTTAGGCACCCTTAAAACGGCCTGTTAGGGTATGTAAACAACAGTAAGTCCAACATCTTATTCAAAAACTTTTTGCAAACTTTAAAGCATTCATCCATCTTCTAACCACTTATCCTGGTCTGGATATTATATTTGAATAATATAATAACAGGGCTAAAACTCCTCAAGTCTCATCTATGCCTAATGTATCTATCCTTTTACCCGTAGTGTATAGAGTATTTGCACATGCAGTTTTTTCAAATAGCCAGTTGCTAATTGACAATGATAGACACTGTATTGCTGATCCAGGAGATATTAAGTGTGTCCTTAACTTTCTTTGGTAGCGCTACCACTGTGCTTTTTTTAAAGACGCAACCACGCTCTCCAAAGTGTAGGCGGAGCCTATTTCTCATGCCCATAATTGTCCAGTTCAGCACATTACCTCATTATTAGTAGGTTCAAATATCTAAAAGTGCAGTAGAATGTGCAGTGGGTTGCAGTTAACATTTAGGGGAGGTCTGCGACGCCCTTAAGCTCATAATGCACGATGCCGCTGTGCGGTTTGTGTTGGACGAGAGACGTCTGGTTCACGGACAGATCGGTGACAGTGCAGAAAGATTCTGGAGGTTAGAGGATTGAGAAGCCTGTGCGCCGCTACTGGGTTTATGCTGATAAATACGGTGGGATTGGGGGGCAGATGGGAGGTGGCAATAGGATCAGGGTGCCTGGTAGGAGGTGGTCAGGAGCATCAGGGAGCCCGGGAGGGGTGGTCACAGGGGTCAGAGTAGACAGTAGGGGTGGTCAGAGGGATTATGGTGCCCAGTAGGGGTGGTCAAAGGGACTGGGTGGCAGGAGGTCTGTGTCAGAGGGGTCAGAGTGGCAGATAATAACACTGATGTTGTCATTATCTCTCTGCGCAACTAGGTGTTCCCCGCCTGCTGATATTCACCTATTCTTTTAATCTCTCAGAAACAGCATGCTGTATATCTATTTATTTTCATATTTTTTTCAGGTAGGTTCAATAAGGCCGTGTCTCAGTTAGAGTTGGGATAGAAACGCTCATTTGAAGCCTTGCAGTAGCTCGTCATCCTCCAGCGAGGGTCCCTCCAGCTGAGATGCATCGTGAATCCCTCCCGCCTAGTACACTCCGAGTTTGATCGGAGTAACAGATGTCTTCTCTTTTTTTCTGGCCTTAATGTGAGTCGGTCATTCTGCTGTGTACGGCCGAGGAACAGCACACGCAAAGACTGGAAGCCACCCATAACTTTCGCATCGCGATCGCCGGTCCAAACCAAATAAAACTTCTCTGTGCAGACACATGGTATTTTATTCTCTGTTTACCATCAAGAAAATTTTCTCTTGGAATTCCTGCGTATGCTACGGCACCAGGCGGTGTAGTTGTTCATTTTCAGGTCTCATTTCACCAGTGTGTGAAAACTGTAATCTGCTGCCAAGCAATTAAATAAAATCATGAATTGAAACAGGTCTTGACAGGTCATGCTCCTTAATGTATGCATTTTCATGCATGGTGTTCACAGGTGTTATTAAAAAGACCCCTGTATATTTCTGATCATTTAATACGTTGGTGTAAAGTAATTTCTTCAAATATTAAAAGAGCTGTAGATGTATGCAGTTTTAAAGGTGGCTATTTCTTTAACTTGACACAAATCTATAATTCTCTAATAGCTTTAGGTATCGATAGAAAAATACCCCAAAGAACTTCTAGACGTTGTGAGCCCTCGTTTCGATGGGCCTCTTTTGGGCCCTTTGCGGTCCTTACATGAATTAAGAGGTGACAGTCTCCTAGGAACCGGTTTTGCGATAAATAGCCAAGTGTCATTTATGCATGCGATATTTATTGCTATGAGCTTGTGAGAAACTGTAGGATGTACATTTCCCCTGGGATTTTAGATGCCCAGAGAGTCTCCCGTTCTACTGGGCAGCCGCTGTTGATATGACTGGCGTCTGGCCACGCAGTGCATGTCTGTTTTCTTTGAGACGACCCAAGGGACCTTCTGAGAAACCATGAAGGAGGGGAGGTTCCAAGGGGCCATGTTTTTCTTCTAAATAAATCAATGTTGGTGTAATGAGTTGTAATGAATTGTGTAAATTTTCCTATTGAAAATCTTTCAACATTTCCCCCTCTCATTAAACCATTTGTGTGGAGCATCGTTTTAAAAACTCTAATGCAAACACAGCCGGACAGTAATGGGCATAGGAACCTTTGTGGTCGTCCATGGTTCCAAGGGAAGCTTTTACCTGGCGCTCGCTAACCCTCACAGGATACCCTTTTCCCACAGGCTTGGCACATTCACACTGACGTTCCCTTTTTTGTCGCAATCTCACATCACATCTTGCAACCTATTGATCAAAAACTGACATAATGCTTTTCATTTTTTCATATCCAGAAGTGCGTTATGTGCAATCAGTGTTTACAGCAGCATAATAAAATCCACTGTAATGCCACATTGTGTGTATACATTAAACATGCCTCTGGGGGTGAATTTCATGCCAAAAGACTATGTTTTTTTTGTGTAGCTGATTTCCAGCTCTGGGGCAAAAATGTGGCATTTGGCCGTGTGTGAGTGATGCTTTCCAGCCCTATGTGGGCTGTTTTAGTCATTTTCATTCCATGCCATTGGAAAATCATTTTAAATTCTTGTACTCAGTGTCTGAAAACACAGAAGCATTACTCTGAGGCTGCAGTTTAAACTAGATCCATACTGACATGCATCCTCTCTTTTAATAAAGCCAGATGTTTTGCCACCTCTGTTAGTTTAAGCATCCGAATAGAAAGGTGTGATCTCCATCCTTACTGTGTGCAGCCCGAACATCACGCTCTAGTCCTTGAGTGTCCCTTTATCTCCTGTCTGCTAGACCACAATGCATCACTGCCACAGCTATAATTTATGACATTAATGAGTTTGTCCACCTAGATTTAATTATTTCTTTGTTTGTTCGCCTAGGTCATAAAGTCCTTGAATAAAAGTGTTCAAAATCCTCAAGACTACAGAGCTTATATGCTTTACAGAGGAGGTACCATTTAATTTCTCTAGACAGGCTTTTCTTTAACATAGTTTACCGATGACAGGCCACCCTGAAAAATGACAGTACGTTTTTAAGAGCTAACTATAGCTGCTTATTTTTGGGCAAAACGCTCCAGTGTCTGTTGGGATTTATTTTTTTTTTCTTTTAATATATGGTCAAATTAAAGTTTTGAAACATGGCAGGTTTTGCTGTGCTTGCTCTGGGAGCCTGGTCGGTAACAGGGGAGAGGTGTAATGTGGTTAGGATGCTTGCCTGAGACGTGCACACGGAAGTCTAGCTTAGTGCTGTTTAGCCTCTGCGGAGATGCAGCAAATGAAGGTGATTTCAGTGGGCTTTCTCTCGCAATGCTCGCCTGTCCAGGACCTGCTTCACTCTGCAAAATGAAATGGAAACACTCTGACAGGTTATATGTAATAGAGACGGAAAAGACACCCATTACCTCTTATGGTAAGTCCACCAGCTGCCTTCGTTCTCTGGATGCCTTCCTCTCGCTCCGCCTCTTCGGCTATGTTTTCCCTCCAAGAATGATAAAAAAACTTTTTTATCGTTTATCTTCTTTTCTTTCCTAAAAAGTGGCCCAAATTTTGTCCTAAGAGCTCTGCAGGATTTTGTTTTGCTTCAGCCTGCTGTGAAGAAAACCCCGGGTAAACATTGGCGCTGAAGTATGACATAATGCCTTAATCCTCAGTCGAAAGCGTTCAGCGTTGCCCAGACCTGTATCACCCCTAGAACAATGTCTGCCATTAAATAGATCCCTTTATTTTAGAGAAAGACCCAAAGCATAACTGGCCATTTCTTTTCAATGTTTAATTATACTCTAATACATACAATCATGTGCACCGGGTCTTTTGTGCTGTAGAATCATCAAAAGAGCATGATAACCATGCCTGTTCATACCTGTACCGCGCCATGTCTTGTTGAGGCGTCTTTGCTTGGCAGATCAGTCAGCATGGTGGCACAGTGACACCCTTGTTCATTCACCAAGTGGCCCAGTGACTATAAGCAGGTCTGCCATCTCAGGGGGACAACTGGGGAGGTTGTCATGGGTCCGAGACCCGGACACTGCCTTGGTGGGAGGGGCTGCGTGTCATGTGGACCCGGTTGGAGTAGGGTGACTACCTAATCTGTGTCAGGGGGGACATTAGTGATACATACATGAACAATAGTGATACATACATGATTATAGGAGACTGACCAATCAGCACACAGCAAGAACTCAGTGCTAAAGTGAAATCCAGGTCTTTCTCATTGAAATGGCAATTTACAGACCCTGTTCTAGCTTAGTGTCCCCCTGACATGGATTCGGTGGTCACCCTAGGTTGGAGTAATTCTGTCCCAGGCCCAAGACTTATGTGCAGTGGGCCTGACTGCAAGGGAAGGGAGGCCTCTTCTCTCTTCTGTACTCTCTTCTGTCCTCCACTGATGAGCCAATGAGTGGAAGTATCTGCTTGCCAGAGACTTCCCCTTGCTTATTGTTAATAAGGACCTTCTAATTGATTTGGAACAGGAAGCTAATATCTCCTCCAAGGGCCAGCTGCCCCACCACTGCACCTCCCCACGCCAGAGCCCATTAAAACCCACCGGCACAGGGAACAGGGATGTGATGTTAGTGGGCGCTCACTGCGCAGTGCTAACCAGGAGGTCGGTGCCCATTGGTTGATGAGGTCCTGCTGTGAGATGAGTGGCTGGGGAGACCCAGAGTGCCGTGTCTCTCAAAATATCTGCGGGTCATGTGACTGAGTTTGCTTGTAGCATGATGATAAAGTTTAGCAAGGTGAAGAGCATGAACATAAAGTCCATAAGCTATTTCCAGGTGATGAACGAGATCTGTTCCATAAGTCTGTGTTTAAGTCAAACTTGTAGGTAAGCTGGAGAAATAATAACACAGGACATCACATTATTATTATTATTATTAATAATAATAATAATTATTATTATTATTGTTGTTCATTATTGTGCAGTAATAATACAAGTAACTACATACTGTACTGTACTGTACCGTGCCTTGAGCCTACAAACCACTGAAGCTACACAATGTTTTCAGCAACGTCACAAAGTTGTGCATGCATTATTAATCTTTAACCCGAATATTTAATATGATAGGCTTTATGGCTGTCCGCTCATAAGTACGAGTTGTCCGTAAGTGGGATGTTGTTAACCCAGGGGCTGCATGTATGTAACATAAAATGTGAACTCGGTGCTGGTCTCGCCTCCCATACGAAGCAAAAAGTTACTCCTGTCGCAGGTTTGACAGAAATGCTCTACTTTGCATTCGAATAACCTGGAGGTCACTTTTGCAGAAGCAGGAACAAAACGCGAAGCTATTGTGGAGTCGTATGTTGATTTAACACAATATCGTCTGCCAAACTGAATTCCTCTAGAGGTTTCTTTACCAGGACCTTCAGGCTCAAACATAAGTTGTCACTGACGGCCAGCCAGGACGGAGGGATTAGCTGTGGGGCCGACTGGGAAGGAGAGATCTTAGCCAGCCCTGGAGCTTGCTCGAGTCCTGAAATTGTCTCTGCTCAGGTCTTATCCACAGCACGCATTGAATCTGACTGTATTCGGAGCTGCTGTATTTGAACTGCTATTCAAATTCTCAGCGGCAAAACTGACTCACTGTACAGTACCCACAATGCACTGAAAACTGTAGTGTACAGACAATGTGCACCATGGCTATTCAAATCACAGTCCTCAAGGTCTGAGCACTTGTGATTATCCAGGCTTCCTTTACCCATGAGCTGGATGTGAAACCTCTGGCCAATCAGAATCACTAATTATTAAACTTACTACCTGGGAGAACTGAAAACAAGGCCTGGATTTGGAATCGAGGTCCAGATTTGAAGAGCTCTGGTATACACTAACACGCTCCTTGTATGCCATAATGCAATACGCCAGTGACACCTGTTGTTAGCTGACAACCCATAATTCAAACAGGATGGTGCAAGTAGGCAAATTTTTATACAAATGTGGCACATTATTATAAAATTTGAAAAATAACACAAATAAAATATCAATTTCTATAAAGAGTGAATTGACATTTCAAGTTTAATTTATTGATAATAAAAAAATTAAACAACTTTAAATGACAGACCTATACATCCATATCCTAATCATATCCATACATGTCCTGCATTAATTCTCTATATACTGAGCGACGTAGATTTTCCTATACAGGGAATATTGAGTGAACAAGTGAACTATTTCAGAAATGACCACAATATCCCAGTGTTATTGCTTCTGTTAAATACCAGTATTCCTCTTAGTATTATTATTGTGCTCGCACTGGTTGCTTGGTGATACTTTAATGCAGTTCATCCAGCATGGTTCACAACCTTACCCATTTATACAGTTGGGTATTGTGTTACACTGCAAAGGGCTGGCATCCCATCCTGCGTTGTTTCCTGCCTTGTGCCCATAACTTCCAGGATAGGCTCTGGTCCCTCGTGATGGTACAGAAAATGGATGGATGGATGGATGGATGGACACCACGCCTCCAGGGCTCTTCTGTCCTTGTGTGTCACTGCCCTGCAGTGGCCTGGCATCCTGCCCAGGTTATACCCTTCATCACGCCTCGTATCACCAGGCTTTATTCTGGAAAAGCAGTTGGAAAGTTTAAAAGCTGCATGGGTCATAGGACAGATATATTAACTTTTGTTAAATTGCCTGGCTAGATTATAGGTGACTATATTGTATGTGTAAACTCTAAAATGTGTTCCCTACTGAGACTGCTGCCCCCGCGACCCGACCTGGGATAAGCGGAAGCTAATGGATGGATGGATGGATGGATGGATATTGTATGTAAGTAATGAATAAGAATACAGATTTATTTATTAAAGCAATAGATTTGATACACCGTACCATTACATGGACTTATTAAAGTGATTTGTATGTAGTTTGTGCTGGCCATTTTGTCCATTCACTTCACTTCACTACAAAATTCAATTCAATTCAATTTTAATAGTAAAACGCTTCACATTATCCATCCCCAAAGCCCCCAGAAAGCAAGCCAGAGGTGACAGTGCCAAGGAAAAACTCCACAGTACGAAGAAACCTTAGGAGGAACCAGACTCAAAGGGGAGCCCATCCACTTTGGGCTCGCAGAGGAAGTACTGATTTATACGCTCCAATTTGTTAAGCCCAGCTGTGAATGCAGAATCACTGGCAGCAGGGAAAGCAGGAGACATGCAGCCAGGATGGCAGGCAGGAGAGACGTCACAGGCAGAACGGCAGGCAGGAGAGACGTCACAAGGCAGGACGGCAGGCAGGAGAGACGTCACAAGGCAGGACGGCAGGCAGGAGAGACGTCACAAGCAGGACGGCAGGCAGGAGAGACGTCACAGGTAGGATGGCAGGCAAGATGTCATTGTATTATGACACATGGATATTTTAAGATTGTACTTCACATTATTCAATAAATTTATTGTGCATTAGCATGTTGACATTAATGTTCATATTTATACACCACTTAACCCTTTCTGCTAGGTCTATTTAGTCTTAGGGTTAATTAGCCCGAGGTTAATGCTGCTCTTCACTGGTGTCATGTTCTGTCAATGTTGAGGTGAAACAAGGGTGCACACCCACCGTGCTGGTTAGTGAGAAGGTTTCAGAGGTTACTTCAACACACTTGTAGCGACACTAAAATGGCAAATGGGTAAATGCACAATGTTTATTTCAGTAATTGATACTTGTAAAGGTGACCATTGGAATTGTGGGATCTATTAAAAGATTTGGATTTGGATTTGATACCAAACTTTTAAACAACCCTATGGGGTAAACTTCTCAGTGGAGGAAAATGCTGTGGAATTGCACATCCAAATAATTGTGAAGGACAACAGCTGTTCACTTGTAAAACTGAATGGATTCCATATTATTACATGGATCTAGCCACCCATGTTAAACAAACTCATAGCCAACTGACAAATGATTTACTCCTTGCAGTGTCATGAAACTTAATGACGACATTCTTCCCAAACGGCATAAATATAGGTACAATTTCAATCCTGAAATCAAAACTAAACTGAAATGAAACTGACTCAGAATTATTCCCATTTCTGCACAACCTTGAGTAAGATAAGTGGTTTAAAGATTATCCAATGCTAACAAGTGCCAGTGATTGCATTGTTCCCAGTGCTTCAGAATTCTCTGTGGATTATTACTGTGAATTTCTCTCAGAGAGACTGAATATTACTGTGGACTTTCATTTTGGATTTTGCTGGATTATCCTTACTGAACGGGTTGCTTTGGACTTACTTGCTTTCCCCGTTGAGTCACCCTGTTGATTTGATAGTTATGTCTGTCGTCTACCTGCCTGCCCTATTGCTGGTTCAACAGATCTTACGTTTGTGTTTTTATGGTTACGTCTGTGCTCGTGCTCCATTGCCAGTCTTGACAAGCAGTCACAAAGTGACCTCATTTGCATGTGATGCAAAACGTGTCACCAGCGACCCGTTAGGTTTTAAATTATATCAAACGTTTATCGAGCATTTGTTATATTGACATCGAGGGAAATTATATCGGAATAATTAGCATCATCATTTTATCGCCCAGCCCAAGCTCAGACTGTGCATGACCCCTTGAACTAAGGAAGCCCAAGGCTTTAAGACTATTCTCAAACTAAAATAACATACTGCAGCATGATTTGCTTCACTTTTAGAAGTTAACACTCTGAACTGAAAATATTTTAGGTCCTCTTGAGTTTACATAAGACTCGTATTGTTTTGTTTTGATTTGATTCTTGGCTGAAGTCACTTAATTTCCCTCAAATCAATTTATGAAGGAAAGGGAACATGTCCTTTTATTTTCCAGAATTCAAGGTAAAAAAACACCACAAACATGTCCAACTATGGTGAGGGCCTTCTGGAGACACAGGCGGGTTTTCTCTAACCTGGCTGACGGTGTCGTGCTGTTCTCTGTAAGGCTGCGGCCTTCACTTGTCCGCGGTAACAAGTCAACCCCTTGCATGCCTCTGATACATTCTGGCTTTTATCCAGACCAAATTAAATGTGATGTTGGACACGCATTTTCGTAAGTGTAAAAACCATCTTGGCCCACAGATATTTTTGTCATTCACACAAAATTTGTATATCTGAATGCTTAATTCCTTTTAAGCAAAAAACAGAAATCAGAAGCTAATGGTCCAGAAAAACTTTCCTGCTCTGTGGTTTTAGAACCCTTGTCGCTGATGATTACAGAATACACACATCCGTAATCCAATTAACTATACCATATGCTAAGATGCTAAAATAGTATGAGGAAATGAATACTTTGGTCATTTTTGTTTGCTACATATGAGGGGCTTAATTATGAAGATTAATTGTAATGGGGGACATCTTCACTGGGATGGGAATACAGACAACGTGCTGGAGAATGAGAATGAATGAGACGCCCTTGAAATGCTGGGGCGTAGAGAACATGGGCAGTGAGGTCGCGTTCGTGTTATTTGTGGGCAGGTGGTGTGATTGTGTTTACACTCAGAGCTAAACAGGGTTTTACCTTCTGTGTTGTTACACTGACAGGGCACGTGCACACGTAACTTCCGAAACATTTTTCCTCATCCAAACTATTAGTCTGAGAAACCTAGAAAACTGCTTAGACCAGCAGGCCTGTGTACGCTACAGTTCAGAGGGAAAGTTTTCAAAGCTTTCTAATATATACTGTATTAATCCCAGAGGGGAAATTTGTCTTTTTATATATATATATACAGTATATATATATATATTTTTCTTTTTTTTCTTTTTCCCACATAGCTAGAGAGCCCCAACTTAAAAACCAAAAACATTTCTTTTCAAAGCTGTGTGTAAGTATTGCAAGTATCGCAGTTCATTCCAGGTTTTTCATTTCACACGGTACCATAGAAAAAAAAAAGATGCTAAGCTGTATTTCTCCACCTAGTGTTGCTTACCGGAACAACATTTTGCCAGAGAGCTTTACCAATTTCCCAGGAGTGCAGGCTACCTTCATGCTGAACCCTTCCTATACTCTCTTGCTAGGTCAGCTTGAATTACTGAGGTTATGTAAAGCATTATTTGTACACAGATCATTTTGCATAATTTGTCAAACCTCTTTTCTATTTTCTCCAAACTTCCGTTAGCTAGAAGCTTGGCACACCCTCACATGGCCTGCATTCCTCTACGCTGCTTTCCCCTGGAGATGCCTTTGGGTTCTGTTTGGGGCTTTGGGGCTGCACGTTCCAAGCCAACAGCTAGACCATGTTGGGCACTAATCTACTTGTACTGCTGTTCTCAGGATTCCCAAGTGGGTGGGTGGGGGTGGGATCTGAACATCAGCCACAAGGAACAACCAGCTGGCTCCTGAGGAGGGTCATGCAGAATCACTGAAGGTGTTTGATGATGACATATGAGATCACGGGAGTTTTACTTACACAAAAATATTCTAAGGGCAGATGGGAAAATGATTGGCTGAGAGAGATCACCAATCAGATTGTAGAGAAGGTGGGTCCAAGCATTAGGGGAGGCAGGACCAAGACATCTGATTGGTTGAACCCACCTCCTTTACAGTCTGATTGGTGATCTCTCTGAACCAATCATTTTTTCTTCTGCCCTCAGAACATTTTTGTATAAAAGTCCCATGAGCTAGACATAACCCATGACAGCATTAAACCGACCTGCCACGCAAATTTAAACATTTTCATAACCAGTGAAACGCAGAGTGTCATTTTGCTGTGACACAGCATCTCCCCTTATACCCTCCTCCTCAACATGACTGAGAAGAGTGAGTCAGGCTTGCTTAAACTAATCCGTACACTACCAGTCAAAGTTTTTGCGCACCCTGAGATTATCAACATTTGCATGCTACTCACTTAAGCCAAAAATATACTCAATATTCTTTACTAACAAATAAATTTACAGTATGTTCACCATCTGAGTACTTTTATTAGCAGGAAAATGTCATCTTCAATTCATCAGAATAACCTCCTCTAGCAGTTATAACACCAGACAAAATGTGAGGCATTCTTTTTATAAGGGACATTAAATACTGCTCTGCTTCATGGGAAGAAACAGTTAACTAGTGCATTTAAAGTTAAAGGACAGCCTAGAATCTGACTATGCCATCACCACACAACCAGTTAATAGGATGTCAGACATGCACTGTTACGTACTCTTTCCATGTTATAAAGGAAACTTGTTTTAATTGACAAATATTGTCATTTATAGTTGTTCACTCAACTTTCCAATTGCTTAGCAAAAATAAAAACTGCAGTTTACGGAAGAAATGGACAACTGGTAAAAACTTTTGACTGGTATTATACATACTGGCTTTTGGCTACTGTGCACCTCACTAAAACAGAGCTGGGTTAAGGGGGTGACTGGAAAACTGTCTGCTTCTCATACCACTGGCATCCCGGTGCTGCAGAGAGAAGCAAGACAAACGTAGGAGTGCTAAGTACCAGTCAATCAAGCATCCACACAGCAGGCACCCAAGACTCGAGAATCATACACCACTATGCCGAACCCTAACGGAGTGTTCTCTGCACCTTGCGGAAATATGCTTTCAAGGCCTGGGCTTTTAGACTGACCGTTCATGCTCCACACACTTCACAGAGGTTTCCAGCTGGAACATCCAGTGAAATGGTCAACGGTAAGAAATGGGATCAAGTGATGGAGAAGGTGCGCAGTGAGGGACAGGGTATGAAATGATACTATGGGAGCCCAGCCACAGACTGGTAACACTGCACCCTCGGTGAGGCAGCTTTCATCTCCCTGGCAGCCAGTGTGTTGACTGGCAGGTCAAAACAGTTCAGTGTTTTCCAGCTGGGTGGTGCCGTTTTTCCCCCCCCCCATTCATCTAACTTAAGTATATACGTCGTTTGAAGTACATGGCCATCCTTAGAAACCCTGTGTAAAATTATCAAATTGGTAATCACCTTTATAGTACCATTTAACACTGATCACGCCAGTTGGGGTTACTTAATCCGGTGCTATTGAGTTAACTCTAAATAGCTATTGAGTTAACTCTGAATATGCAAAACTTGCAGTAGACTGCACAGATCTACCTTGGAGCAAGACACCCCCTGAAAGACAAATTTTCCACCTCTCACTGATGTATTATTATCCATCACATCTTGGACTGTCCATGACTGCGCAACACATCTGAAAGGGGGCGGGGGGGGTGGGGTTTGGATGGGGGCAAAAATTCATGTCTACTTGTTGGTTTGCGTTTGATGAACTTGCATACTGTATAACCTTCTGCCTCATTGGTTTCTCCACTGTTGAAGCCAGTACACAATACACGTTTTGCCTCCTGAATCATGTTGACGTTTCGCTAATGCTGCTGATGATGTAACATTAGATATACAGCCAAAACCTACAGATGATTTGATAGAAATCAAATCACAGCATTCCGTGAGCAACCAATATTGTTTACCTGTTATGGTTACAAAAAATATATATAATTTAAGCTTTCATGAATAAAGTTTTATCTCTTGGCATTAAATTATTTGTAGGTTTTTTAATATCATCATTGCTCATCACTATACTTCTGTTCTAATGTACGTCTTTAACGTCATCTTCCACTGCTGAAGAACAGTTCCGAAGGTGATTCTAAATACTTGCGGTCTTGGCAATCCTGGGCTTTTTACCGTTCTCCGTACTTCTGTTCTTGAGCACTGGAACTCGTCTTTGACAATGGGAGATGACATGAAACGGGCACACAAGAACACAAGTACTCTCAAGTACACATAGTGAGAAACACCCCAATACTCAAGAACAGACATGCAGAGGACGGTGAAAATTCCAGGATGTCAGTACAGATGCCAGTTTCCTTGCTATGTTTTCGTCAACACAAAAAAGTGGTGACAAAAAGTGTGCTCTGGCCCAGGATTGTTAAGTGCAATGTGAGTGCAGACCAGCAGGGGGGGGTGGGGGGGGCAGTCGTGCTCTGGCGCAGTACTGGGCAACCAAGCCAAGTGTGAGTACACTCTAAAACAAGAGCAGCTCAGCACCTGAAAAACTACTGACCACAACACTAATCACAAAACACATTAACAGACTCAAAATCTGTTCAAAATTGATTAAATATACCTGAAGCTGATAGTTTTATTCATCCAGGCTCCTTTGGTCATTCAGCTTGTTAAAACACCATATGATTATCCATAGAAAGAGAAGCCATGTTAACTCGCATAAATGACATGTGAAATTATTTCACTTTGAGCAAAGATTTCAAAGAAGATACTACTGAAAATAAAAAACGGCTTTTTCAATCAAATTAGCTTCACAAAAGTGGAGGAAGAGGCAAGACGAGTCAGTGGTTCCAGGTGCACCAAGAAGCAGAGACCCAAAGAAGAACTTGTTCAGGGACCGAACAGGAAAGAAGCTCATCTCCGTTTGTGGAGGAAACCAGGCAATTTTGGAATGTCTAAAGTATCGGGGCAAAGACAGAAAGACATAATTAATAAGGATGAGCTAAATGGTGACTTGGCTGAAAGCTGTTCAGGAGAGAGTAAACTAAATGAAAAGGTTGACCAGAGGAGAAGCAGACTGCAAAGGAGAGAGACTGTCAGTGTCAGATTTGGGAAAAATCACTGCAGAGAGGAGGCCAGGACTAATAAGACAACTGAACAGAAGGGGACCTGTTCCGACAGACACCAAGCCAGATACCGACCTGGTCAGACACATGCCAGGTCAAAGACTGGCCTGCCAAAAGGGGGGGGGATCAGGGGCCACCAAGTCACCAGCCATCGTCTTGGTGACATAAATTACCGAACCCTGAATGTACATTCAATGCAGGTCTCCAAAGGCCCTGGAGAATTTTTTTTTATGTGATTTGGTGTGTTTCTATTTGGCTTAACATTTGTCTTTTTGATGTTTCTAATATCCCTCACTATGTAGCCTGTGGTGTTTGGTCAATGTGTTACGGTTACTTAATAAAATTTTTAAATTTTCCATGTTGATGTGGTTTCATTTCAAAATGTGTACACAGTAAACATATTTACTGTTTGTACTGTGAGAAACGTCTACATTTTGTCAGTTTTGCATTAAGCTACTGCGGGGCTTTGAGGGTCTTTGCTTCCCCCTTGTGGACAAAACTAGAAATTGCACAAAGTCAAATCAAAGCACATAGTATGAATTGATGCTGAAGTCGCAGACACAGAGGACAAGGTGGCGTAAGGATTCTTAGCGGCTGGACCGGGGCAGCGTGTCGGTCTTGGTTGGATTAAGATATCCGGAATGTTTGTCTCAAAATGTTTCTAAAAGATGTCACAGCAATATCTTTGCTTCTTAACTCTTTTATTTAGGACTTGGAAACAAGCATAAGCCAATTTTTTCCATGATCACCTACAGTCAGTTATTCCCAGTGTCACAAACATTTCATGAAGAACTCCTTAGGTCAAAATTCTAACCCTGCATTCAGTCTTTATAGTTACAGATCCACCAGCCTACTGGCATTTTCGTTACAGACATCAACAACCACGTTGTGCAATTCAACTTCTGGAAGGTCAGTACATGCTCCCCCACATTCAATACACACTTTAAGACTAAAAGAACCAACTACTTTGATGTGATGCAACAAGTAATTCATCAGGAGTATCTCACACAAGATCACACTCATCTGAGCTACAAAGGATTCGAGTCGTACCCGACAAAGCCACAAGGATGTCAGATTTTCAGTGCAACACACCGACCATCTGAAGGTGTTGCCATTTCGTGGCTGAAAACTGTGCCTTACATGATGCATTTATACTAATGAACACTGAAAACAGAAGAGCTGATATCATGACCAGACAGTGGAAGGGCGTCATACACCACACTCCCCATTTTCACTTAAATACACATTATGTTGCTTTTCACTCCATAACACGACAAACAGAACCTGGCCATCAATAGGTTATGAAACTGGCTGAATGCAGAACATACAGGTATGAATGAACGCAGACAGCCATGAAGAGCAGGATTAGAAGCTTCGTGTCTCACTGATGGATGGATGGTGGGATCCCTTGAATCTGAGAAACCAGGACCCAGTGCAGCCTGTCCGCTGAGCTCCTGTCTGACACGCAGCACATACAACCAGATCTCAGGACCTTCTCCCTGGTGGCTCCAAAAGGGGACCTAGACCCCATCTCCCCCCCACAATGATTCCTGCCCCTTATGATGGTTCCTTAAGGCACACGTATGGAGTTCACATCTCCATACACAGCAGAGCAGTGAGCGATTGTGCGGAACCTGGCATGTATGCTGTTCTTTTCCCAAGCGAGGGTTTGAATGACTGAAACTGGTCCCTGTTCAGCATGGAGTGACACACTGACCGCACTGAAGTGGAGCGCAACACCTGTTTCGGGATATGAGATTCCGCACACAGCTGGCCCAGGTCGCCGCCCCGAGGAAGGACCGATGCTGTACTTCATTCAGTGCAGGTTCTTACAGAACAAAAACCATATCAATTATTTAATCTGAGCATAGATATTTTTATGTGCTAGATGACACTCATCACCTTCTACAGGGGAGTTTGAGGTCAGCCATCATTCGGTTGTGGCAGCATAAACCTGACTCTGAATACTGTAACTTGGGAAATAAGTGCTGCACCCCCCGCCCGAATGGAGATAGGCGGGGGAGCGGCAGCGAGTCTCACAGCAGCCTGGCTCCAGTCCCCGTCATCGCCTCTTGGTGGCACTGCCGGCCACGAGTCTCATACTTTTGCTCATCTGGGGCAGGTGCACGGTGGGGGTGCGGGCGGTGGGGCCGTACAGGCCCAGGTTCCGGGCGGCAGCGGACTTGCGGAGCGGTTTGACGCTGGGGAAAGGCGAGAATGCAGTCGGTGGGGTGCGGGGGCTCAGAGTAGCGACGGAGGGACTGCGCTGCAGCGAGCTTCCGCTCCCGCTCTCAGAGCTGGAGGAGGAGTCCGACTCTTTGCGGCGGCCAGGCTGGGGTGGGGGCGGCAGAACTGGGACGGGGGCGTCCGAGTCTGGAACCGTTTCAGTCTTTGGTGGAGCACACGGCTCTGGTTCCTGTTCCAGCTCCAGGGAGGCTAGCTTCTGCTCGACCTGCTCAAGCTCCTCCTCCGGTTCTGCCGGGGGGGGTGGCAGGACCTCCTCGGGGGTCGTCCCTTCACCCTCCTGGTCTGGCTCCTGCTTCATGCTCTCCACTTCCCCACTGCTTTCTGCTTCCTCTGTCCAGTCGTCCACCAGCTCTGCTGTGCCCGTGAAGCCCAGTTGGGCGCGGGCACGTGCCATGTTCTGCCGGTGCGTGCGGACGTGGGCGCGCCATGGTGAGTGCGCCCGCCCTCGTGGGCTTCCGTTCCGGACCGGGCTGGAGTGTGCCTGGGGGAGGGGCCCCGGGACGAGGCCATTCCTGGAGCCCCTTAGCCCTTTTGGCTGCTTCCCCAGGAGCAGGTGGTTGACCACAGGGGACAGGTGGACCTGAGAGGCCAGCAGGCTGGTGGCCGGACATTTATCTGCAACCAGCAAGAAAGAGCCATTAAACCACATGGTGCACGCAATGGGATTTAATAAAGAAGAGCTTCCAGCTATAGCGGTAATAGAAAAGACGACGGTAAGCCAGGAGTCCAACGGCAACTGTGATTCACCCATAAAAAAAAAAAAAGATCTGGTTTAGCTTTACACCCCCGTTTGCCCATGTGATTTCCTGCCAACAGCAAGCAGCTCCGAACCAAATGAAATCCAAGCCAAAAGCAGGACGAGAACAGCGCCCCCTAGTGCCCCCACCAAACCCAACCGGTGCGTGCCAATGAATACTACCCAGACCTGGCTGGCTCTGGGGATCAGAAGAAACCCCAGTTTCTGTAGGTGCTTCTGAACCTGGAGGAGAAACGACAACTCAAGAGCTGGACCAACCCACAAGCACCACCCGCCGCAGGCCCTGGAGACCCCGGCCCCCGGCTGTCAGTACCTCCGCGGATGTAGAGCAGGCCGGCCTGCTGCTGCCTCTTCTTGATGCGGCTGTATTGCTTCTTCAGGGCGTTGATGTCCGTGCTCATGCGCTCCAGCATCATGCTGTTGATGGCGGCCTGGTGCTCTGCCCTTCCCGCCGCCACCGCCCCCGGGCTCAGCTCGGCGATGTTCCGGCTGGGCTGGCTCAGCTCCCCCTGCTGATCTGCGGCAGTGGGAGGGTACAAATCCAGAAAGTCAGTTTACTCCCCAGCCACTGCGTTCCAGGAAGAGCTGGAGCCTATCTGTAACCACGTTCCTTCCTCCATTTAGAACAGACCCTGACCTGACACAGTTTATATGAATCAGGCATGGGTGAAAGCAGCTCCATCAGTCATTCAGTCGTCTCTACAGGCACACAGATCCAGCTTTGCAGTAAGTAAACACCAACATCAGTACCAAGTATCCTCCCTTAGAGACTCAGCCCCAACACCACACTCCTAAAAGCAGGAACAGAGACAACTATTTCTCATCTTGGGCCTCGTGTCATTTCAAAAAGAGGCACAGTCAAGCTATCAAATTACCTCAGCTAGCATTTCAGAGGAACACCCGATTTCGTCCTTTGAGGATCTGTGCACCTTTTCAACTGAATATTATCCTGACTGCCAGAGGTGGAAATTTCAGGTCCAGAAAGAAAAAATCCAGACCATGATTTTGTTTCAACCGACCAGTCGAGCATGAAGAGTCACAGTCAGAGTGTACTGAACTGGATGGTTGAAACAAAATCTTGGGCTAGATTATTATTATTTTTTTTTTTTTTTTTTACTTTCTGGACCTAAAATGTCCACCTCTCATGACTGCATGCTCATGTCAGCAGTGGATGCAAACGGTTCCTTGCAAAAAGGCGCTTCCTGTTTTGACAGGAAAGGTGGACGAGAGAGCAGGAAGTACAGCTGGGAGGGTCCACACCTCCAGAGGAAATGGGCGGGAGAGAGGGGCAGCAGTGGAATTCGCAAAAGGGCAAGACTCTCGCTCTCGCAAGGCCGGGGAGGGAATGCACCCAGGAGTTGTGTAGCAGGCCACGCACGAGGAAGGCAAGAGCAGCGAGGCAGGGATGGCCAGACCTTTCAGGTGTCTCTGGTACTTCTGCAGTTCAGGAGCCAGGAGGCCACCAAATGGCCCCAGGCAGCCCAGGATACTGGCCAGGGAGTCCTCGTCGTCGACGTCAGCCTCGTCGTCACTGTCCTGCATGTGGCCCCCCTGGCTGCGAGCGGAAGAGGGGCGGAGTCAGGGGCAGCGTGAGTACGGAGTGGCAAACTGTCGCGGTGCACCACTCCAACCTACACCCACCACCAGGTTCCTATAGGAACCAGTCAGTAGGACAAACCCTGAAGCTCATTATCACACCCATGTGGTATTCAGCATCCAGTCCAGACATTATCGGATGGAGCCAGTAACATGCAGAAGGACATTCAAACATCACGCAGCCAGAACAGCAGCCTGAGTCACACCTCGTCCAAAGGAAACACTCCCTTCCTGCCCGAAATCAAACACCTCTGACCATTAGCGTTACTACAAACAGCCAGATGTGCCGCTGGCAGTAGGTACTCAGATGATTAGAGTACGGAAGCTGGGAGTGAACTCATGCTCCAAGAACTTCCACCACAAGTCCAAACTGAATCCTGCAGAGAGGCGACAGCTGTGAACATCAGGTCCAGAAGATTCTGCAGACTCATCTCAAACAAGCAGTTACAGCACAGAAGGTTCTTCTCTAGTTACATTTGACCTCAGTCAAGGACGCACCCATACTCCACTGGATGAAAGGGTAAGGAATGTCAGATATATTAACAGACTGTCCACCGAACACCGTCTGTCACGACAGAAACTGTCCCTGTCAGGGTTGTCCCTCATGGAAGTGTCTGCTGGTAACACGAGACCGTTTGTGATCAGTGACCTCATTTTTATGTACTTACAATTTGAAAGACAAACTCGACATAATTTTAAAAAAAAAAAAAAAAAAAAAAAAAAACATGCAGAGAAAGATGCAGAGCTTGGCCTAATGTTTACCCCAAAGTCATGCCCTGACACCCAAGCCCCCAGGGTAGCGGTAAATTCACATGCACACATGTGCTGCAACCTGCATTTGTCCAACTGCAAAATGCGCAGTCGACCTGGACCGCCACGTCTGCGTAAAGCCAGGTAACGGCCAGCCCACATTTGATGTGACAGCTATCCTCACATAATACAGAGGCAGCCAGACCATCTTCAGTAGCTTGTGATGACAGTTCTTAGTCATCAATTTATAGTACCGTACCTTTCTGTAGTAAATCTATTGAACTACTGTAAGCAACCAGTAGCCTGCACTCTCAAGGACACAAGTCTAGCTCCTTAACCATTACCACTGTACTCCATTGTATCTGCACTTTAATAGACGTCAACCCGAGCTGCTCCAGTTCAATCTCCTCATTATGGAGTACAACAACAGGACCCTTCCTAGGTTACGGTCCAGGAGAATAGAGTAACTCCAGGCTGGAAGCCAGGAATCCTTATTCCGGTCCTGGAGGGCCAGTTTGCAACGTAGTTAGCAGATTTCCCTCCTGAAACACACCGGAACTGGGGAAGCCTGTCCTAAGGGATCCCAGAGCATGGCGAATGTTAAGAGGCAGGCCCGGATCCTTCCGGAAGACCCACCTGCCGCTGGCCTTAATGGGGGCGGGGAAAGGCGTGATGTTGTAGGTGTACTTCTCACGCAGCTCTGCCAGCTGGGGGAACGGGAAGGCAGCCATGGAGTACACCATCTGTCCGCAAAAAAAAAAAACAAATAGATAAATAAATTGGAGAGTATGTTTCACGCCTTGCTGAGTTAAGACCGCAAGGTGCCAAAACAGAATGATCACATGACCAGCAGGAGATGACTGCATGCCTAAATAATGCATCGCTAAATAATTCATATAACCTGGTTAAGTCAGTGAACCAGGACTGCTCTTTACATGGAGACATGACCAGTATTTACTGCATCTGTAATTGCAATTGGATTTTACTTTCTGGACCTGAAATGTCCACCTACGGCAATTGGATTGCAAGAACACTAAGAAAACTACACTGGTTCATTCCACACAGAATACTTATTCCTGATTGACTCACCACATAATATTACCCACATGCTTCATATATGTCGCCCAATGTGACAGGAATGTCTATTATTTTGCATTAGCCACTTGCAACCACTGTGTGAGGATTTTTTGGGACTCGAACCCATCCCTAAGCCCAGGTGTGGGCCCTGCTTGGTGTCAAGGCAGAAGCCCACCTGCATGAGCTCGTTGGAATCAATCAGATTGTTCTCCAGCATTTCCTGGGTCAGGCAGCCCATAGTGCTGTAGAATTCGTCTGCACTCTGACAGTACTCGATCCGCCTAGCAGAGGGGAGACTGAATCAGCACCGTACGGCTTCACAGGGCCGGATACCAGAACCCACGTCGAACCACTTCCTTATGATGTTGCAGTTTCACAGACATGAAGCATGTTCCCATGGTGACGAGCATGAGACTGAAGAAAGAACATCCATCTGTCTGTATGAGTCTTACATAGAGAATCCTTCAAATCACCATTTCAAGATTTGACAGCAGCGTAGGGGGAGCTTTTCCAGAACAACCTTCTCTCTCCTTTGTAACTATCAGCATATGAACAATGTCAAAACGGACAACTTTAACTAGTCTCAGATCACACTGGACACAAGAACACTCCAGGAATTCTGGATACCAGTTGTCTCCTGAGCCCAATGGATACAGGCTACATGGTCACTTAACCTTAAAGAGATTTTCCTCTCATCGGGAATCAAACACGCACCGCCTGGCACAATCAGGTCTATGCAACGCTGTGCTTGCTGCCCGGAGTGGCTGCCACAGGTTGGACGCAAACCTACTCACTCGGCCAGCTTCACCCAGATGGCCAGCGCCACACGCAGGAGCACCTCCGAGCCCTCAAAGAAGACCGAGTCCCAGATCTTCAGCACGGTATGGTGGGGCAGGCAGGTGGCAAACAGGGTGAGGAACCACTGCATAGTGAAGACGTTGGTCAGCGGTGGCTCGTAGCTCCCTGGTGCAGGAAACCGGAGGGGAAAGGTCATAGGGCATAGGTCATGGGTGAAAGGTTGTGGCATACTTGACCATACTTGTGTTCTCGTGTACCCATTTTACGTCATCTTCCATTACCAAACACCAGTTCCAATACTCAAGAACAGGAGTACAGAGGACAGTAAAAATCCCCAGCTGTCATTCTTGCCCCGCCCCCAAATATCAAAGAACAATCGAATGCATCCTCGCCAAAGGAGACCATGATTCATTACACCCCAAGTCCATTCTTGGGAGGCAAGTTAGCAGGACTGCTCTTGCCAAGTTCACAAGTACGATCTTCACGTTCTTGGTATTGAGAAACACCCAGTGATGTGTTCACTACTGAGCTGTAGGCTGCTGTACTGAGCTTCAGGTGATGGTACCTTACTTGAGACGCAGCTGAAAAAGAGATACCAAGTTTTGCTCACCTCCACCCTTGCGGTTGGCTGCCTTCTGGAGGTAGTGCAGGTGCTGAGAGAGCTCTGGCAGCTTCAGCCTCAGCAAGTCCCTGAACACCGCCATGTCCACGGACAGCGCACGGAGGTTGTTGGCGAAGTAGCTGTCAGGAAGCACCTTGTCTATCAGGTAGATCATCACCTGCACAGGTGCAAATAAAAACAGGCTCACTGCTCACGCCTTAAGTCTTGCAGTCAACACAGCTCAAAAATGCCTTGACTTCTGGTGAAGCTGTACCTTCAGAGCGTCCCCTTCATTTCCTTCAGTGACCTCAAGAATAAGAGCCGCCAGTACATTGAACCCTTGACAGTAACCAACATTCTTGTTCCAACGTGCATAGGCTAGCAACACTCGCTTCAGGACCACCCTGTCCTGCTCCCCCTCTTGGCCACAATAGGAACTGCATCCTGTCCGGTGAAGGTCCTGACGAATCAAAAAGTCAACGTCATGTAATGCAAGTCTACTTCTTCTTGCATAAAGCCAGTTAATCAGTGCATTCACTCTCTGATGTTCAGAACAGATAGACAGGGCAATGACTGACACTATGGAACAACAGCCAGAGGTACAGAGGCAGAGCGGAAGACCCGAGATAGAAAGCTGGACCGCTTCCCGCTCACTCAATGGTTCGGCACTCTGCATAAGTGCATGCGTGGCAGAAACAGCACAGGCCTTCACTTTTTCCATTACGCGCTCAGTGTTGACAGAGCGGCATGAGCAAACATCCTGATACTGATATTCTCCATTACAAACACGCCTTTGGCTGGAGCCAAGAATCTACTGTAATTATCCATCTAAGAGGATAAAGGTCGGTCTGATGCATAAAAAGGGGACTTATGGACAGGCTAGGAAGGACAGTGTGAGGTCTTAAATTGCTTCAGAGGTAACAAATGAATGTGACATATGGACAAAGCTACTGAATGCTGGCTGATTTTTATGAATAAATGAAGAATTAAACAATTACTGTGTAGATATGTGGAAAAATATATGATTTACTACATGCACGCAAGCGAGTAAAATTTGAACTGCACAAAAATTTAACAGCCTATATGACTGAAATAAACCAAGAAAAAAAATCAACCACTTATAAAAATGGCTCATTAGACAGGCATCTTTTCCAGGTCAGCCAGGTCTGAGCCCTGTGCCTTGCCTTGACGATCTGGATGCCCAGAGAGTCGTCGTCTGGGTTACTGCGGTCATTAAAGGCAAACCTCAGGGTCTTCTCCCAGTCGATGGAGATGCTGTGGAGGTACTGGTCAGCCAAAGTCAGCCACACCTGGAGAAAAATGCATTATATATATAATGCTGAAAATAAAATTCCACTGTATTGGCTTGTTTTAAAAAATATATAATAATCACAATTCATTACTACACTAGTCTACTAGTTCAGCTGGATTTCTAGGAATTGACTAAGAATTCAATTTGGTGTTGCATTGCAATTGCAACTTTAAAAATACCAAAAAAAAAAAAAAACACAAAAATTTCCACTTGTAAGCAAAGGAGGGGCAGGTGACATTACCCTTTTTCTCCACTCCTTGGGGATGCCAGTGGGCAGTCTGGCCACAGCCTTGAGGGCATCAAACCACTGCGAGACAAGTCACATGACACTCCACACTCTGTCATCAACCACCTGCTTCACTCACATCAGCTCTATCCCACAGCTTCTCAATTTCAAACACAGTGCGGCATAAAAAAAAGCCTGCAAGCCGTTCAGCTTCACAGACAAGGGGTGCAGGAGCATCGTATTAAAACTACTCACCTGCTGGAAGCCATTTTTACCCAGGGATGGTTCAAGGGTAAACTTCAGCCTCGTGTCCACCCCTGATTAACCAAGTGAAAAAATACACAAATTTAGAAAACAACCGATGGGGTATTGGTTTGGTTCACCCACCCACCCAGTTTCAAATTTAGAACCCCTTGTAACCTTGACTTGAAGTCATCAAAAAAAGGCAACCAAAATGATGGGTAAAATATTCAACTCGCCAGCTCCGTTTGAAATGTCAAACAAGGTAAGAAAGACCAGAAATTGACATTAGAAGCGCTACTGTTCCATCGCCCTAAGGCATAGTGTCTTTACTGGGAAGCGATTACGTCATGCACTTTTATGAAAGGACGGACCCCCCACCATTGCTCGTTGAAACATAACCAGGTAGCGGGCATATTTTTCAAAAAAAAAAAAAAAACGGAAAACAGATAAGAGGAAGTTATTTTGACCATGAGTTATTTAAAATAAGACAATAAGAGAATGGACAATATTCGCTGACACAAAATGTCAAGCCGCTGTTCCGCGCTGCGTGGTGCTGATTTCGTACTTCCGCTCTCTGACAACAAAGTGTGCTGCACGTACATGGAGGCCGGATCAAATACCAAAAAAATCAAAACAACACACATCCACCTTAATGTTCATCTGCCAAGCTTTCAGTAACGAGTCACTCACTACAAAATACAGATTCGGTGATAACGAAGCACCGGCCGGCCTCCTGAAGCAGCAGCCATCGCGGAGCTCTGTGGCAGCGATAACACGGTGCCGCCTTAAATTTAGCCCTCACACGGATTAGATCTTAAACAGTTTAACTTTTAAACAAACTATAATAACCTGCACCTGCATACGTCATGACACCTCGTCCGAACGGCTCACGAAACCCCCGGTTATGTCTTCCACCATGTTTCCTGCAAGCCCTTTCATTTCTCTTTGAATTTTTAGGATAAAAGGGATTAAACGATTACAGCCCTGGGAGGGAGTCCTCCTACTTCCTGAAAAGCTTACAAAAATGCGTTATACGACGCATGAATAAATCCCGGTTATTATTACATAGAGTATATTACTAGAGTACAGTTAATATTACATAGGCTATTTAAAGTCGATAGCCGTGAAGTGGTAAACCACGGTGACAAGGGGGACTACAAAAGAAAACATTAATCTGAGTACACTTAAATTAAAAACAACCGATTCAGAATAATAAGACTTGGGTTCGCAATGACGTGCAGCGCACATCCCCTTTCTGAATAAAGGGTGATCACTCGTTATCAGTAACCAAAGAGGCATGGAGGCATCGCGCCCAGATCACCTGGCTCTAAGGTGCACAGCAGGCGAGGAGCGCTCCTGGAGATGCAGCTGCGCTTCTTCAGGACATTGCTGATGATGTTACCGACGCCTCCGGCGGTCTGCCGCTTCACACAGACCCGAGACCTTTTAGAGGCGGCGAGCCTGTCTTGCTTCATTGAGAAAAATCCAGGGCGATGAAATCAAAATCAAACGAACGTGCCTGAACCAGTAACCGAATTTCTATTTGTTATTGCTCACTGTTTGGCAACAGTTCCGAATAGTCTCCGGTATCCCCCTCCACACTTGCACAAAGAGATATTAATTGTTCTTTAGAAGGGTGGCAGCAATCACTTGGTCGACTGCTTCATGCATCTCAGCGATTGAATCCGCGGTTCGCTCCTCGCAAAATAAAATTATTTACGATCGCTGAATATTTCAGCTCCGAGTGCCGCACAAGGGCGGCATTCTGCATCCTGCGTTACAAAAGCGATATATACATCCAATGCAGGCGTAGCGACGAGGTCATCCGAGCTCCCAGCGGACCATCCGCAGTCTGCAATGCAACTGCTGCAGCGGGACCCCGCTCACACCCACACGCGCGGCGTCACGGCTCCACACCTCCGGTAACGGCGGCTGCGGAAGGGAGCGGCAAGCGGGCAGTATCTCCCAAACGTGTAGCCAGGAACGGATGCAGTTAACTGGTATCTAAAATACTGTCAGGTGGCTGAAAGACGACTACAAGGCTAAATTACCGCTTTTGTTATAAAGACAGGTAATGGCAAACTTGCTAATTTTCAGAATTTAACACACCGTAACGTGTTTAATGTGTTGAAATGTTTCGGGTTTCAACCAAGTCAGAATAAAAATTACTTTGTATTGCTTTTTCAAAAGAAGCATGACGAATCACTTTGTGGTAAACCGGAAAATGCTACGAAAAATTACCTCCTTAATGCCCAGAAATTCATAAATTAGTTTAAGGGAAAGAACATTATATAAACACTTAATACTCCTGCCACGGCTATTAATATTTTTGCATAAATATTCATAGCAGTAAGGCAGAATATACATGGCAGAGAAAAGACGGTTAAGGGGGTCTAATTTAATACATATCTAATCACATCTGGGTGTAATCTTTCCTCATTATCACCAAAGAGCAAGAATCATTAGGTCAAGAATACCCACTTTCACAAATAATAAAAAACCATAACACTGAACAATTTGCATTCACAACAACATGCTTTCTCAAGGTTTGGTGCTGTGAATACCATACCTGTTAGATTCCTGCTACCAGGCTGCATGTGGATTCAAAAAAAAAAAAAAAAAACATGAATAAGCAAACCACAGAATGACTGACCATAGATCTGGGTCACCCAAGCTAGTACGCTATTGCTGAATATGTCAACTTTTCAATTGTGTTTTAAGGTTAACTTTTCTTTTCAGATTTTCATAAAAATTGAAAGTGCAAACACAGTGCCATCACGTCCCTCCCAATTTGTCCATCTGCAATGGCAGAGAACCAACTGTGAATACAGGAGCTCTACAGGCACCTAGAAGCAGGCAGCGAACATTGTGTAATTTAAAGGGAAATATAATCTCAAATGCTTATAGAAATGACTAGTATGCAAGCCAGCGTATCACACACAGCTGTGCACTTTTACATTTTAAGGGTGTATAACAACAACAGTACCTTACGTTTTATAAAATGATCATTTAACATTTGCACAATTGTTTAATAACAGTTCTGCAGGAACTTACTTTATCCAGCAGCCACTGAGTTGTTCGCCCACATTAAGATTCTAGCCTTGAGTACTGTTACTTAGAACTGGTACTGAGTCTTAGTGTCACTTAGAACCGGTACTGAGTCTTAACACTCTTTAGTGGCAGCAAAAATTAAAAAAAAAAAATACATAGACACACACTCCTTTTGTCAGGCTAATGGTTAAATGAACTTCTGGGCCAACATGTACAGATTGAATCAGACATTTTATTGCAGCTCCACAGGCAAGAGGTGAAACTTCTTTTCAGTGCATGTTAAACGTTAAGAAGAAATAAATAAATAAATCAGGAAAAAGTCTACATGAACTTTAACTGGTACTACTGGGCAGGAACCATTGATGCAAAGCCTCATACTAATCAGTCTATGTAATGTGTATACCAAAGAACACGTTTTGCAAAAAACAAGGCGTCATCTACATTATAATGCTGCATTACAGCAGCTGGGCCACGTACAGAATACTAGAGAATACTAATGCTCATTTGCAGATTTATCAAATACATTTACAGTTGCACTTCATATTTTGACGCTCTGTCCCATTTTCACAATTTCCCCGGAGACTGCACAACAGGACCAGAGAAATTAAACATCTTTAATGTGACTAAATCCATGGGCATCGTTATGTCTGATAGCCCCGAGTATTTTAGCCCCGAGACCAGCCCTCCTTCAAAAAAATAAATAAAATAAAGCCCCAGGTAAACTTAACTTGGCCCCTGACCGTTTCAATAGCTAGAAACTTCCCTGAATAAATCTGTAGACCGAAATTTGACCACTGGGAGGAAATATGCACCCACAGATACATTTTGAACGCATTACAAAATGGAGAGACCATAAAATGTATATGTATGCTTCAGGGAGCCCATTAAGTAGTGAACAGGCTAAAAAGACCAGCATTTGTCCCAATCTGACTTGTAACCAGAAATACTGACACACATCATACTATATCCCGATGCATATGATTTGTGGGAGAGGCAATGACTATTACTTATCAAGCAATAATTTTTGATTTTGCTACAAGATGAAGCCAAAGACTCTCCTGAAATGCATGAGATCACCTGCTCATCACACACACAGCTATAACAAATTAAAGCAAAACACCACGTTTTAATATTGCGTTAATGATTATAAGTCACAATTTCTGAAATTCCTGTTTCCATTTCCCGTCTCTTCAAACGTTTTAAAATCGACACTTTCAGTTTTACTCTTAAATGAATTCACACACAGGACTGAAAACCAGACTGACAATCCCCAGCTGCACATCTAAACCCTCCCAGCGTCCAGACTACATCCACACTTGACAGTGAGCGTGCAATTCACATGCTCCTCCCAGTAACACAACAGATTAACACTGTCACAGGTGTTCACTGTCTGCATCGCTAGAGGAGCAACAACTGAAGAGCACATCGAAGAAGGATCAAACCATGCTCTTACATCTTTTTGGAGACACGGCTTGCAGGCAGGCGGTCACAATGTCGCATTTCTTCTGCACCTTGTTATGCAGTCGGTCCTTCCTCTTCAGTTGGCGGACTAACTTGGCAGATTGAATCCCGATGCGATACTTCACCTCATAGATAATCGACTTAAGCTCCTCGGGGTCTGCGGGGGGAAGAGGAGCAGTCCAACGTTACTGTCCACGGTCCGGAGTGTATTACAGTTATACTCTTGCGCATGAGCTGACACAGTGATTAATTGTTACCGCAGGGCAGCAAAAAAGTCAAAAGCACATTTTGGGTAAAACAACAGCCCACATACATTTCCTGACGTTCTTATCAAAGATAATACTGTATATTGTCTTTGCCATTAAACTATGCAGAATACATACGCGTTTCTAAGCGGCCGTTTTCACTCTGCATGCCTTAACAGTGATATTTATACCAAAGCAGCAGGTCAATTGCATGTTGCAAATATATTCTGCAAAAAATAGCGCTTAAAGGGGGGAAAATCGTTTTTGTGGGGAAAACGAACTATTCAATCGCACCTTTTTGAGCCAGGTACTTCATCTGATACCGGCCAGTGTGCTTCTCCTGCAGCTCCTGGAGGAAAGTGGAGCCGGAATTACTTCTTCCCAAGAAGGCGTCCGAACTGGAGGCTTCGGTAGAGCTGTCCATGCTGTCTGCGCTCCTCTTATAGCAGCCATCGTAGGTGTCATAAAGCTCCACCAAAAGGCAGTCCAAAATAGATGCTCTGGACAGGCATCGGGGCTCATCCCCCAAGGCTTCGCCATTCCCGGGACTCGAGCTCACGGAGCCGCTAGGGGTCCTGGCGTTTGTAGGAACCTGGCTGGCCGGCTGCGCGGTGACCTCGTCAGCGGTTCTCTCCAAGGCGCTTTCCCCGGGCTGACCTACGTGGCCCGACACTGCCCACTGGCCAAATAAAGGGAGCCCGTCCGAGTACGACGTGGCCAAGTTGACAAAAACGCCGCTCTCCTCCTCGGAAAGGATTTCACCTTCGCATATGTCAATTTCCAAAAGTTCGCCCTCCCCTACTTCTGCCTGAGACGCCATGTCTCCAGTATCTCTCCGGCTTAAACTTGAGACGAGCCCAGTTTAGTATAGTTTCGGCACCAGGATAACACCCCATGAGTGTTTACAGCACCATAATAAGCGCACAGGTACACCGAGCGCCCGAAGAGGCTGCGAGCCGCGCCGAGCAGGTCCGTATCCTGGTGCATTCCATTCCACTCCTCCGCGAGGTTGGGCTCGTTCGCTTAAGGCTTCCCTTCCCTTCTTTTCCTTCCCTTCTCAAACTCCGGCGGCTAGGCGCACTCCCCTCCTAGGGGTGAATAGTACAGTCTGGGCTGAAACTTTTCTGCGGGTTAGACGCCACTGCCAACAGGTGCGACTGTCTTCATTAAACGTGGGAGTATGACGCTATAGGTCGATATAGATTCCATTCTGTCGATTCCAAGAATTTGATTTAGCTTAGTTTTTGGGAGCTCCGTGGATGTTTTTTAAATATTTTAAATTGCAAAATTAACTAGCTCCTTAACAATAGAACAGAAATGTTGCTAGGGTTAAAACATTTGGCAAAATTAAAAACATTTGTGTGACTCTTCTGTAACATTTTAATAAAATATTTTTATAACAATTTAAAACATCTTAAATTGTTTTAAGTAGTTTACCATCATTCCCTCATCCATTTAAATAGATTATTCAGCAAGTACGCGTAGTAAAATCGGTTAATAATAAATGGCTCCGATTTTTTTTTTTTTTAATAAGATATCTATATAGACAGGTTGTGTGATGAAACTAATTTTCATAATTAAATGGCACCAGAAATCCCGTTCTGAATACTATTCAGTCCGTTTTCACCACATTCATGATCTCTCTCCCCCCCTCTCCTCCGCGTGTACACACCAGTATTGTGATACTCTGCACAAAGATTCAAGCGGTTTATATTACTAGAAATCAGCTTATTGTAAAGACATGATAGTAAATTACATTAAATTGATGAACATGAATGCAGTTGTATGCTCAAAAATGTTATTTTTTATATAAACAATACTGCACAAAAATACGAAACACAGTATGACCAAGTCCTAAACCCTTCTAAGTAACTGCGTGCTAAGGCTGAACCCAATGTAATAAAATGCGTTTATACACGTATATTTATGGCCGAATGCGCGGTATTGGGCGTCAGGTTACTCGATTGACACAATAATCCACCAATCAGAAGAAAAGACATCGAGCTCATTCAGGGCTGCTGCGAGCCCAGTGCTGTCAGCTGACCGGGTCTTCCGCTGTCAAGCAACACATGACATCAGGAAAGCGCTGTGTGCAGTTTGGGGCTGTTTTCGCTGCTGTTCATTTAAAGGCATCTGTTTTCCGCAAAATTTCAACCTTGTGTAAATCTAGAGAGCATTTTCGCGGACACGACTTGGCCGTCCGGTAATTTGCTGCGAAGATGAGTCTTTACAGACATTTTCGACTGTTGCACTGTACCATGATCTGCGTCACTTTATTGTTCAGTAGCACGGTAGTTCTTGCAAAGTCTCGAAGACCGAATATAGTTTTGATCTTGACCGATGACTTGGATATTGCAATCGGTGGCATGGTAAGGCTAGTTATACTTGGTATTTTTGCTTTTGTTTCTGCGTTTTTCTTTGTCGTTTCTGAGCAAATACAACAGAATTACATAACAGTTTGCTATATACAAAACAAAAATCATCTGATGTAAACAGTATCTAATTTTTACCTTAACATTTTTAAATTCAGCTGCAAGACGACCTAATCCAACTTTAACAATCAAAAAGGCCGAACGTTTCTATAATCAGCAGATTCTCTAAGTACTGCTGGCGAATCTTTAGATAATTGACATTGCTTTAAATCCTGTAAACGTCTCCCCTGCATGAAACTGTAGGAAAACTATGTTCTGTCCATATTTAATCCGGTTCTTTTCGCGTAAGGCCTACCACTTACATCACATAGATTTTCGATCTTTATCCTGGAGATGCAGAGTGAGCATGCTGTCTTTCTAGCTGACGATCACGATTTTTGCATAATTAAGCCGATTTGGCATATCACCACAGTATCCAGCAATGTTAGCTTTCACAGCAAACTGCAATGAATGTGTTTTAACCTATTTAATGTCCTACCCCCTTTTCTACAGATTCCACTCAATAAGCTGAAAAAGTTGATTGGGGATGCAGGAATATCCTTTACCAATGCTGTAAGTTCACATTTCATCATAGGGGAGATTAATACCCTTTCAAAATTCAGTTTCAAACTGTACTGACTGCAGTGCATTGATTAACATTTACCAATTAATTCTGGTAGGATTCAAAGACTTTTTTCTTTGTCAGGGATGTCAGATTTGTTGATTGTTGAAATGTATTGAAATCCTTTGCTGTTGATTGAATTCTCTAATCTTGTGAACAAAAAATAACTTTTTTTTGAAAATAATATTGACAGTTTAAATGTTTTGACTCATCCATCCAGCTGACCCATCCAAACTCTCTGCCAGTTTTTCTCAGAATGCGATAACTAAAATTAAAACTGCCTACTTAGAAAAAAAAATCCCTTAAAATAGAATTAAAGCAGTAATGTACTTTTTTTGCATTAGGTCCCCAAAATGTGTATGTACAGTATGTACTTATATGGTAGCTTTTAGCTAATTTCCAGTCTATTTTTAACTGAGACAAAAATAGCAGTTGTAAGAGACCCCCTCCAATGTGCCACCAATGAGTTCCACCTATGGGCCTTTGTGTCCAGAACCAGGACAAATGCAGAACCCAGCAGGGTGGGCAGCCCAGCCGTCTGGTGACACTAAATGATGGTAAATGCTGGAGGATCTGTACTGGATCCCCTGGGTCAGCCCTTCTCTTCACTCTGCTCCAGTTCGTGGCCAGCCCTCTCTGCTGTCCCAGTCGCGCCAGCATCCTAACGGGGAAGTACCCTCACAACCACCATGTGATCAACAACACCTTGGAGGGCAACTGCAGCAGCCGGGCCTGGCAGAAGACTCAGGAGCCGACGGCGTTCCCCGCCCTGCTGCAGAAGTACGCTGGCTACCAGACCTTCTTTGCTGGGAAGTACCTGAATGAGGTGGGAACTCGTTTCTGGGGTGTTTCTCAGAAAATGGTCTTTTGAACACCATAATTAAACCAACACACTAATTGTGGTTTCATCAGTCTCTACTGAATCAGTTTGACGCCCAAAGGCAGGATATGAGATGTTGCAATGTGAGCTACAGTTAAAAGTATTAAATCACTTAAGATCAGTGCAGTGAAGTTTTGCATTTTTAGTCTAAAAAAGAAAAGGAAATTGAGGAATGTAAAGTGAAATAAGACTGCAAAATAGCAGTATTCATAAGAAGAGCAAGATGTTCTATTTATGCACAGTCATCTGTCCTAATTAAAACCAGGAATTATCACATGACTGCAGCAGTAATGTTTATTGAGCTTTTGCTTTCCATTACAGTCTTTCTGTTTGCAGTTCATCAAAGCAAATGGCTAGTGGGCTGTACCCCAAACTGTTATTGATTGGTTAACACCTCCATTTAATTACCTCATTTTAAAAACATATGCTCAACATTTAAGAAATGCTTCCTGTATCCTGGACTGTGCTAATGTCCCGTGTCTGTTGACCTGGTGCAGTATGGGACAGCAGAAGCTGGTGGTGTGGAACACGTGCCACCAGGCTGGGATTACTGGTTTGCCCTGGTAGGTGTCCCTGTCACTCGTATCCATGACATCACACAGTCATGCACACAGAGCATGATGTATAGAAAACCTTGATTACACTGATATTACTCACCTAGAGCTTTTTTGACTTACTCTTACAACTCGTATTGTCATGAATGTCTTGCAAGTAGCATTGACTGATAATGATTCAGCTTGCAAATTTTGTTAATCGGTTTTAATTTAATTCAGATTTTTGTTTTAATGTTTATATGATTTGGTCACACTTTGGTAATGCTACAACAAAATCCTGTTCGTGTTTGAGACGAGATTAGACAAGGTTAACTTTTTAAACATATTACTGCAGAAGAATAGAAGTGTAACATTAAACGATCTCATCCAGTTGCTCTACCTTCATAAAATCTGATCTGTAAATACAAAGTGGACATCATGTCTGTCCATAAAAGGCAAAAATTTCCCCTTCCTTGGAGGAGTGTGGTCAAGGTTGAATAAGCACATAAATTTGAAGCTAAAAATGGATTTGGTTTCTCTGGCATGGAAGCCAAAGATTTGAAAGGAACAGTCACTGTACTGGCAATAATATATCTCTTTTTTTCTTGTCGTTTTTGACAAGTAAAAACCTTATATTTCAGCAACTTTGAAATTTCAGTCACAGGAAAACATTCTTGTGTGTTTTTTCAACTGTATTTCTAGATTCTTGATGCTGGTACTCAGGGCTCCTTTAAGATGATAAGATGACCTTGTGCTACCTGGACCAGCATTGAATTTCCATTTTTTTACCCCACAGTCTTGGCAACTATATCACTCTGTTGCATGTTGAGAAAAATTTCCATCTTTCCTCCAGGGCTCACAATTGATTTTTAAAAACAAAACCAATGACGGAGACTAAGACTGCCTGCAGCATTACTCAAAGCTGTGCTCTCACCTCAAATCAACTTATCTTCCGTGGTTCTTAGTGTGAATGCTAAATTGTGAATGGTAGATGATGACTTGCGTATCCACTCCTGCCTGCGTTATACACACTTGTGTAATGTCTGTTAATTTCCAACATGTCACCCCTCTATATTGTGATTTCAGGAGAAAAACTCTAAGTACTATAACTACACTCTGTCGGTGAACGGCAGACCACAGAAGCATGGGCATAACTACAGTGAAGACTACCTGACTGATGTGTTGGTAAGTGCTGACGGTGTTATGGTCGACGTCTCGGGCATCCTGAATATGCATAGCCCACTATGGATCTCAGTCCTGACCAAATGCAGCTGATGGGAGTTTTACTTGCATAAAGATGTCCTAAGGGCAGAATGGAAAATGATTGGTTCAGAGAGATAACCTGTTTGTAAATCAGATTGTAGAAGAGGTGGGTCCAAGCAACTAGAGGAGGCCTTACCAACCAATCAGATGTCTTGGTCCCACATCCTCTACAATCTGATTGGTTGAGAGAGAGAGCCAAATATTTTTTGTTTTGCCCTCAGAACATTTTTCTGTAAGTAAAACTCCCACAAGCCCATATGCAGTCTGGGTAATGTTGTCTTTCTGTGGTGGGCAATTATTTTATAGTCCTATCCAGTCATGCGACCAGAATGTCCCTTAGTAGAATGTCCTCTTTGGACTGTGCCCTTTCAGGCCAATGCCTCTCTGGAGTTCCTCCAGTACAAGTCCAACTATAGGCCCTTCTTCATGATGATCTCCACGCCTGCCCCACACTCTCCATGGACTGCTGCCCCGCAGTATGAGAGCAGCTTCCCTGATGTTAAGGCCCCACGGGACCCCAACTTCAACGTGCATGGCAAGGTAGGCTTGGAGGATGCCAAAGGCTGTCTGAAGGGGATGGTGTAGGGGGGGGAAAAAACAATTTTTTTTTTTTTATTTTTCTTCAGGACAAACACTGGCTGATCAGACAAGCGAAGACACCCATGACAAATTCCTCTCTGCAGTTCCTGGATGAGGCTTTTCGGAAAAGGTAACTCGTCCTCAACGCTTCCGCAGGAGCTCTGAGGCGCAGCTCTGTAAATCTGATTTTATACCCAATCTCCACCAGGTGGCAGACTCTACTGTCCGTTGATGACCTGGTAGAGAAAGTGGTAAAGAAGCTGGAGATACACGGTGACCTGAGCAACACCTACATCATATTCACCTCGGACAACGGCTACCACACAGGTTTGCTGGAGCTCACACAATTGCACTAAAGTATTTTCACGCTTTAAGCTTAAAGTGGATTGCAGCAAATGATTTGCATGGATTATACACTTTAAATGCTCTAAACAGAACAAAGACCCTACATTACAAAATAATACACAAATTTTGATACAAAGGCAGAATTTGTATTAAAAGTTTTGATTCTCAGTCATTTTGAGGGTTGTATTGCAGTTATATTTAGTAGATGGCACAAGATCTAATCCCCTGGGGAGGGATTCTGTAAGGACCTTCTTCTGACTGTCCGCCACTGCAGATTCAGAACCCAGACAATCTCGCCTCCCCACTAATTGTTACTCTACTGTCCACAGGCCAGTTCTCACTGCCAGTGGACAAGCGGCAACTGTATGAGTTTGATATCAGAGTGCCCTTGCTGGTCAGAGGCCCGAACATCAAGCCCAATCAGACCTGCCAGGTAAAAATAATACAGCAATCGCATGCACATTTGTTTAGTTTAATGCCTTCTATGTATTGCCATTGTGTCAATCTATCATCAGATCCTGGTGGCCAATGTAGACTTGGGGCCAACCATACTGGACATCGCGGGGTACAGTGTCAACCAGACCCAGATGGACGGCATGTCTTTCCTACCACTCTTGGTAGGTGCCCCGAAAATGGGGATGGACCGAGTAGGGTGTAGAGTGTTCCATATTTATACCCCGTTCATGTTTACTGAACCATGGATGAAATGAATAAACGGAAATCCCACATTGCTCTGTCATGGCAGAACGGTCAAGGGCAGAACATCACCTGGAGGACGGATATCCTCGTGGAATACGAGGGTGAGGGGAGCAACGTGTCAGATCCCGCCTGTCCGCTCCTCGGTCCCGGAGTCTCGGTAAGTCGGGGTTTGGGGTGGAGGGCGCCCCCATTTTCCACTTCATGTCTATTAAAAATGCTGATGCTGCAATTCCTCCTTAGGAGTGCTTCCCGGACTGTGTGTGTGAGGATTCGTACAACAACACCTATGCCTGCGTGCGCACCCTCTCACCCTCTGCCAACCTGCAGTACTGCGAGTTTGATGACAACGAGGCAAGCGTGTGCAGCGCGACACCATCACCTTCTCTGCAGTATAACGGAGCTGCCGTGTATTTTTGTACTTCATTCATCCATGTCTTATGCTCCAAGTATACCCCTCAGTTGTTAGATTGCAGCTTGGTGTTCCTGATGAGAACACACAGAGGTCTGGAAGAACAAGGCGTCATTATTAACATGCTTGCCACCACTTAGGTGTTTGTGGAGGTGTACAACCTGACGGCCGACCCCTTCGAGCTGACTAACATCGCCAAGAGCATTGACCAGGAGGTTCTGGAGAAGATGAACCACCGGCTGATGATGTTGCAGTCCTGCTCAGGGGCCTCCTGCCGTATGCCGGGAGTCTATGATTCAGGGTCAGTTGGTGAAATGTGGGTATGGTGGGGTGGCTGTTCCTTTGTAGGCCTCACACTTTGGGGGGGGGGGTAAATGCAGAACTTGAACCGAGGCCAGAATTAACTTAAGAATCACAGTGAGTTCAGCTACTTGGAGCACAGTGGGTCGGTGATCCACAGCAGCCTCTCTTCTGGTTCCAGGTACAAGTTCGACCCACGGCTGATGTTTAGCAGCCACGGCCCACGTATCAGTAGACTGCGCCAGGCATTGAAGTAAGAAGAGGAGGAGGAGGAAGGAGAACAGCCCAGCCAGCCTCTCCTGTTCCCCTGTGGAGCCCTGTGCAGCCTCTCACTCACCCACCAAGGCTGAAGTCTAAACTGGAGGCAATGGGAGTCCGTTAGTCAGGCATGATCTGTCACTTCAGCTACTTTAAACAGCTGGGTTGCCTTTTTATTTTTTTCTTTCCTCTCCAAAGCCCTTCAAAGCTCTCCCAAAAACAGATAGAGGTAGGCACTGATTTCAGTGTTTTTATTTAGGGGTATTGCAGCACGTTGGTTTCTACAATTTTAATCATCTCTTTCTTTGATGAAGTGTATAGTAGACGTGGAGATCAGATGAGGTTCTACACAGCTGTGGAGAAAATTGAATGGTTACTAACAAGTTGCCATTGTACTCTAACACTAAACCTTTACATTTGTGGATTTATCTATTTATGGGTAAGTTTAAATGTTGACCACTGAGATCTATTGCGGTAGAGGGATTGGCATTTTTGCTATAGGGAAATTTTGTAAGATGATACCAACACTTTTTTTTTACCGAAATATGATAATGGTGGTAGATATTTCACATGTGGTTTGACCTACACTTTGGTTGAAAGGCACAGAGAGAATAGTGTGATGGTATCTTTGTATGGTAATATAAAACTGCGTACCAGTATGCAATTCCTGTTTAAAAATAGTGTTCATGTGTGGAACCCCCCCTCTCATTTTACCCTCCCCTGCCCTCCCACACATACCACTTATAAGCTTTTCGGTGAGACGGCAGTAGCAGGAGTTGGGCCGTGTCTCCTTCACGGTGGGACTGAAGGTACCTTCTGGATGCCTGTTCCCATTGCTGTGGAGTCTCTCGCTGTGTAACGAAGTTTCACCTCGTAACAGAATTTATAGCTGAATCACTTTCCTGGCTAAATGAGGGATTCCAGAATAAACTGTGAATTTAAAGAATTTAATGGTCAAAGCAGTGAGTGATTTTCCAGGGGTGTAGCGTTTTATCCAAATAGGGGAGGAACAGTGGGTCTTGCATGTGCTTCCCCCCTCCCCCACACGCCCCAGGTCTGTTATGTCTCTTTTAGATCATTTTGGTTGTTTTCCTGTTATTTTGTATCACCTTTTACCCTGGAAATGACAAAGGATTTAAAGGGAGTTTTCTTCAGTCACTCCAATTTTCTATGCTTAGATTTTTTTTTTCCCCAAGTGTTGTCTTTCTCGCTATGTGAAAGGTCAGAAACAAGCATGTCTCATAGGTCGATTTTGGGACTGCAAGAAGTAACCCATCCTGTGGTCTACAGCTGCTGGGTCAGTTTCATTAGAGCTGAATGTGGAGCTCACTGCTCAAACTCGTCTCTTATTGATGCTCAAATAGCAGGAATTACAGCAAGGCAAAGCACTGAGAATAATATGGAATCTGACCTGGTTTTGTATATGTAGTATTTATGATCATTTCTGCACATTAACCATCACGGATGCACTTTTAAATCTGTTAAGATGCTATGACTTGCCAGTGTTTCCTCGCC
>JAODJU010000062.1:24772924-24813528 GCA_026776725.1 Gnathonemus echidnorhynchus | reverse complement strand
CAGCTTGCCCCCCCCCCCCCCCAGCTTCTCACCATTCTTTACAGTTACATACCCTGCCTTTGCCAGAGGAGTGGGAGCCCAAAACACACACAGGGCCAGAGAGGCTGCGTAAGAGGCAGCTTCCCCCCCATATATGGCAAAGCACAGTCCTGGGCGAGATACCAAAGTGACTGCAGTCAAACAGAAGACTGCGACTTAGCTACAGCAGAGGCTAACAATAACAGACGTGAGGGGAGTGCTGCTCAGAAAGTCTCTGTCACAAATACTCAAAATTTCTGATGTTTTATTATTTTTATTTTTTTGCAAAGCTCTACTATGCATGAACACAGACCAAGAAGGGAACATTTGCCACAAAGCACAAGCAGATGAAGGAATACCTCCACAGGATTATGGCATGTTCAAAGGCTAAAAGCCACATGGCAAGTGGGTTATACTATGCCACAACACCCAGAGAATTAAAAATGGGCCGATAGAGTAGAATAGTACCAATTAAAGTGTGTCCCAGCAGTAGTGACCATTGAAAGCCAGGTCAGAAACACCCCCCCCTTTTGCATGTGTAAACTGATTGTAGACTGCAATGCTGTGTACAAAATTCTTTAAGTATATCTTGTTTCTATAACGCACAAATAATTTAGTGCAAAAAAAGTTGTGTATCAGCATCGCTTCCATTATTAATTTAAAATGGTGAGCTTGTGTAAAAGGCTTTGACACTCATAAATGCCCAAATTCTCCCCCACAATCTGAGGTGCTAAAGTCAGAACAGCAGGTGTAGCTACATAGACCAAGAACCTCAGCTGAACTCGAGCTGACTTTCCCAAGCTCATTTCCCTCCATGACTCACCAGAGGATTAGCAGAGGACAGGTGTATTCTCAAATAAATTCAAAATGTTTTACCGGGAAAACAGTGCAAGCGCAGAACACCACTACGGGAAATATGTAGTCTTCACATGACTTTTTGGAATGGACTTTTCTACTTCTTATGTCTTTTGGAGAATGAGTAAAAGTAACACTACAAAAATAACCGAACTAATTGTGTATCAGTGAAATACAGACTGGGTGGATGATTGATTGGATAGATAAAAGCAAGAACTCCATAGGAATCTCTAAAATTAAACATTTGGGTAGGGGAAAGTCTGAACAGGTTTACAGCAGCAGTCACAGAAGACCACAAGAATCAAATGAACAGTGGCACAGGACAAGAATACAAAAGGCCATCTCCTGTTAACTTTCACAGCTCTCTACCATCAATTATTTTTACCACAAAATAACAAGCTGCATAGTCACACATTTTACTCATGCCGTCTCATCTTAGACCCATAGCACATTTCTAGGCAGCAACTGAAAAACATGAGTGACAAGACTGTGCACTTGATCTGCATGAAGGGATACAGTATGACATAATGATAGACCTAAGGTTGAAAATAAATGATTAAAAAAAAAAACCATGCCGAATGATACAATCCTAGGATAAGTCAGTGAGTGATAATTATTGAGGTCTTTCTGTATCAGTCAATACGTGAGAGGAGTTCTGTTCACCTTACATGATTAGGGTCTGTTGATAATCCTAAGTCCATCCATGTCCCAGTGTCTCAACCTCGTCCCACCTCACAGCTTAATCACTGCTTCCATTGTATAAACAACCCAATTATGAGGTGTGCAACTTCAATCAGGGCATACAAACAGGTTAAACTTTGATTACACAGATTCTTGAAAATTCACGGAAACAGAGCTTTTACAAGATACTAAATTCCATATACTAGAAAGTTGGAACAAAACAGTGAGTAGCATCTAAACTGGCCTGTTGCACTCCTGAAAGGTGCATTTAGTGGGGGTGTAACAGTACACATAATTCATGGTTCAGTACAATCATCAGCTTTCAATTTCAGTACAGCAGGTTAAAGCAGAATGTGTTTTGAAATTATTATTGAAACTGCATTTATACAATTAGAAACAGGCAACGCAGCTGTTGACATGTTTGAATAACAAGAGATGCGTATCTGGGCATTGTAAAAATAAGTGGGTGATTCTCGCGAAATCAGATTTAGGAGGTGGCATGAAGCATTCTGATGAAAAAGTAAATGCTATCAAAATGAGAAGAATGCAGTTATAAACATCTCATCATAGGCTATCTTGCATACGTTTTAAAGTGAACATCATAAATATATTTTTTGTTGTTTTTTTACATTTAAGAGTAAAATTCTCATTACCGCATTATCCACCTCAATAATTTTCAGTCATTGTTTAAGTCCACAAGGAACTTACATAATCAAGGAGTTTTAATGGGGGGATACTACTGGCTGTGATACTCAAGATGGGTACCAGGTAAGCAGTTCATTTTTTATCTCTCCAGATAAAAGTTAAAAGTTTGCTCATCAGAGTGCCACCCCTATAAACACCCCTATAGCCATATTATTTTTTAGCCCTGTCAATTTCCTGGCTGAAGCGCATGAGACACCATGGGGAGACTAACTTAAAGAGGCCGTTTCTGCCTTGGTCCAGTTGCGCACACACACACACACACACACACACACACACACACACACACACACACACTCAGATGATGTTGTTTCACATTAGTTAGCATTTTGGAGGTTTCCAGGAACATATCAAAGGTGTCATGACAGAACCAACAGCTTTGGCCGTATGAACTATTTTCTCTCCAGTGCTGGTGTAAATTATTGAGAAACCAAAACGTTCCCAAATCGCAGATTATGACTGACTGTACCCAGCATTAGCCAAAACCAACTCACAGCCATAATTAGCATAATGTTTACCGTGTGGAACATCTACTTGTGATTTTAGGTACCGTTCAGCAATGCTTTTATTGCTTCATTGTATGTACCAAGCCAAAAAACATGTACCAAATGGTACAGAATGAACATGTGTACTGTAACAACCCAAGGATTTAGCCTACATTTTGTTTACTACCAAGGCATACAAATACACAGAGCTTCCAAATGTTAGTCTCGAAGGACACTCACTAAAATCATGTGTTGATCAGCTAATTCACAAGTCAAGTACAAAATGTCTGAAGGAGGAGGGGGTTAACAATGAAACCAGAGCAGGCCGTGCGTGACACAGGCAACACAAACATGGACGATGAGGTAATGCTTCTTTTCGTTTGTTCTCCTTAACCTCCAGGGCAGACGTACATTACACAGTAAGCAAGGAGCCAGGGAGCCTGTGTAAATGGGCATGGGTGTTTATTTTCTCAGGGTCCATCACTAACTCCACCCTATTTTACAATCCAGTGCAAAAGGTTAACACATAATGTCTCAGAACTTATTGGTTACTATGCTATGCCAGACTATATTGCTAGAAGGGTTAAAGAGTGCACATCTGTGTGCACTGAAGCATTTACTAAGCTTATGCCGTGGTTTAGAGAGTCAGAGTTAACAAATACAGCAGTTCAAGTCTTCCTATTGACAAATGAAGGGTATTAGGGGATATAGAACACAATATTCGACAAGGACAAGATTGATGATATCGTGCCACCACTCGTAAAAACAGTCAGGTGTCTAGCAGCCTGTGCTACAACATAAAAATCTGTGGAAGACAAAACATACCCAAAATTAAACCAAAATTTTGATGAGATAACCATCATGAATCTTTGAAAACTCTTACGCTCTGCATTGCCACAGTCTATGTACAGCTATGTTTAGAGTGCAAGACATTCTGCAGAAAAGTACCTGAACTCTAAAATCCCCCAAACTTCCTCTTCTGCAGGAACAGGAAGTTTCTGGTGACCACACCTTTCCTTCATTGCTAGTATTTCTTATTGAGCTCACCCTGTGTGCTCAACCACATACAGAAACAACCAAAATAACATGTTCCTGAACAGACCATTTGACTAATCTGTAGGGAAGACAACCCATGAATACTTGTTAAACTTGCAAGATATTTCTTCCTGTACAGGGACAAGTACAAGTATAGATCAGAAGCAAGCCTTTCCAGTTTCACCAAAAAGGGCATGAAACGCAAGACTGTCAGCGAGGAACAAACATAGCAACACATAACATTCAGAAAACACACAAAGAAAACTCAACTCAGGAAGAGAGATGAGTACTGCAGATAGAGAGAGCTGTCTACGGGCTGCTGCTGGAACCTTGTAAATGCCTGCATCTATTCAATGCCCAGAATGACACATGAGGGAAGCTCTGAGAAAGACGTGGGATCCAGCAGCACCACAGACCACAAAGCCAATTGAGGCAGCATTCTCAAAATCAGGAGTGCTCTTCAACAAAACTTGTTCTGACAATTAATTCCACTCCACCTCTCCCATCCTGTAAGCTAAAATGCCTTGCAGGACTCCTACACGACAGGGGTTGGGCAATCTAATCCATGAAGAGCCAGCATCGGTGCACGTTTTTGGGATCTCTCAATCAGCGAATAATAAAGCAGTGGGTCCCAACTCCAGTCCTCCAGTCCTGCTATTGGCAGACTGAGAGGTCATCCCAAAAACCGGCCCTCCATGGATCAGGTTGCTTACCCTGGATATAGGGGGACACTGTAGCATGTTAAGTAGCAGATGGAGCCTTTAAGGCACCTTAGCATACAGTACTTGTAGTTGGCTATGCCTTTCTTTGGTTGTTGACAATGCATGATTCCGGAAGGAGGTACAGAAGCCACTGCTCCCATACACGTAACAGTAGGAACAGATTCATCCCTACAGCTGTCTCCTGGATGAACTTTGAAAACTGCCACTATAGATATACTTCACAGAACCTCTCGTTCTTTGTTTAGTGCAATCAGAGATGCTGTATTTATTTATCACACATGTACATATACTGTTTACACCACTTTTGCACTTTCGGAGTAGATGCCAAATTGCGTTGTCATCCGAGTAATCATACTTTATGCAATGACAAAGTTGAACCTAATCTAATTTAATTTCCTGTGATCCTCTTTTGCACGTCTTACCTAGAGACTGCAGATAACATTAATCTCAATTCGCAAAATATTCTAAACAAACAGAGCAAAGAGAAACACAAAAATGCACCAAATTGCATTTCTATCTGAAGAATAGTTGCACATATTTAGGTAGTATTGACCATTTCTGGACATCTGTGAGAGGCAGAAGTTATATGTACCTAACAGATCTCCATTTTGTCACATTTAATGTGTTAAGTTTAATCATGGCTGTCTGCTGGATTCAAATGTTTAGGAACAACCTTTTCAAAACAAAACTGATACTTTACTGCACAACTAGACAGTCATGCCTTCTTATAACTAAAGGGCCTAGTTACATTATTACACAATAATAGGTACCACTGTGTTTCAAAATCCAGCATGGCTTTAGTCACACTAATTTATACATGAGCTCTAGTAAAGGCTATATAGGGGTCAAAACAGACCAGGGTCACATCCTTCCTTATTTCACCACAGGGACAGAGAAATGAAAAGCTCTAGTGTGAAGGGGCCCAAAGAAATGACCCAAGCCACCAACAACTCAAGCATAAGCCAACAAAACCAACATACTTCCGCAATTACAACCATCCTAACCACCCCAGACCAATCTTGCATAAATCAAATATCTTATTCCTGGCCCTTGCTCATAAACACGCCACAAGATGTTAACCTTACAGAACTGGGATGCAATTTCAGCAGTAGGGTATACCACTGAACACTCCTCTCTGTCACTGCCCACCAGAATATGAGATTGGAAAGACAACTCTATTTTACCTTGTAAAAGTAAATAACAATGACAAGAACAAATGCTAAGATAAAAATCAGCTGTGTATATTATAGTCTGTGGGTTTATTCTGCACTTTCAATCTCTGTGGGTCTTATAGCAATGGTTTTAATGGCTTTAATGCCAGGGTTCTTGCACCACCCAAAAACCACAGAACTGGTGGGAACCAGAAACCCCCACAGATGATCACAACAGGGTTAAACACGGGTCAGTATAAAAAACCCTAGAATACATCATCTTAACCCTCTGATGTCTCAAACATTCAGTGTCTCACTGACCTGAGGTGATATAGCCCACTTATGTTCATTTGACCTATAATGGCCCAAAGGGGATAAAGTCAAGTGATTATAATGAGCAGACCCTGAAAACCATGTGAAATTGTCTGCAGTCAGGAGTGCAATGAAACTGGATTAACCAAAGCATCTGTGCGGCTGAGTCACAGTAAGTTTAAAGTAATGTGATCCATTAGTCCAACTATTCTAAAATAAGAACACGGATCACAGAGAGTGTAATAAAGGAAAGCTGCACACTACAGGAAAAAGATACATTCCTGTTAGCATTTCCACTTACACTGATCATTAACAAAGCTACAAAGGACCTTCCTTTCTAAGAACTTAAATCACATTTGCCATGGACCACAGAACTGGGGGGAGCCACCCCACCCCCCCGTTCAGATGCATTCCATAGTCAATGACGTTTGCATCTCCACCATACTGTTCTGAGAAACATGAATAATGTTAAAAACAATGAAGGTGCTGACAAAGTGAGAAAGATGCTATTACATATGCACAATAACCAAACCTTTACTTATTTGTATAGAGCTTCACTTATTTGTATAAATTAAAATGAGAAACTACCTCCTTCTCACAGCTAGAAAATTTCACTAGTATCAGTGGATCGAAAAGGAGATGCATGACACTGTAAAATAACCTTACAACACACACCCCCTGATGGAAAATGGCTTTAAATCAAATCCTTTTTGGGCTTGGAAAACTACCAATACATTAGTTTAGAAAAACATACATCATGAGGGGTGTTCTGGGAGATTAGGAGCAACAGGGAAAAAAAAACTGACAGCTATGAGAAATGCTGGTGCTTTGCACTTGATGTGAAAAGTGGAAAGAGATAAGACTCAATGAAAGCTTAAGTGCCAAGTCAGCACTGCTTCTGAAATATCTACCAATACAATGCTACTTATACAGTCAGCACTCAACATCAGTATCACAGAGACAACATAATACAATAAATAAATAATCACCTAGACATGACCTTGCATTAACATATTAAACACACCTGAGGAAACAAGTGTGTGTCTATGTATCTGTTTTGCTGTATGGCTGTACAGCAGATAAAATCCAATCAACGGGCTGATCTGCTTTACTGCCCATTATTTTCACTCAATGGTGGGCCAATCTTGTTCTTTTTAAATTATAAAATCCATCCAGTGACCATGATTGGTTGTTTTTTTATCAGCTTTTTTATTTTAGTTACACTTCATTAACCAGCAGAAACTTATTTGAGAAAGTTGACTTCGTTGAGGTGGTCAAAGCTGCATGGAGTGCGTTCTGGTTTGTTGTCCCAGCTCTTCAGGTTTTTGCTTTGTAACATAGAATGTCACCTCACCTGCTTTACTCCAGCATAAAACCCAGTTGATAAGCAAAAAGTAACCAAATACCTGGGGGGTCACACCTCACCCTCTCACAGCCCATATTCAGCGCAATAACATTTTTGTGGGGGTCATTTTAACCGTAATTACACTTCTTAAAGGCCAGGTGTTCCTGATCCACATAGTTCAGAGTGATTGTTGTGTGGTATAGTTAGACCTAATGCTGGTCTTCCAGGCACAAAACATAAAAATGGCCATTTATTTCTGCTTACAACCAACTCTGACACGGACACTACATATAATGACAGGGCTTCATAGCTGGAGCTGAACTTTAAGATGCTGGAATACCAGTCAGGCAAACCACACTCATTAGCATACAAGTTCCTTAAAAGGGGATCATAAAATACAAGGTCAACACAAAGCTATGTATGTAATGTACTCTGCCTTGCTTTACATAAATGCAGAAAAGACCAGAAATGATAAATACCTTGCTTAAAATAAGTCTTGAATAGGAGTGCAATGGTACACGTATTTGTACAGAAAATTTTCGGGTCAGGTCTTTCGGTTCGGCACGCATATGTACCGAACAAAGGCAGCAAATGCAGAACTTTTGTGTGCTTCCCCAGGCAACATTTGGAAAGGGGCGGATGAAATCGTGTCGCTACGCATGCAAGCGTGCGTCCTAATGTGAAGCTGGAAGTTGTTAATGTGAATATAAGGTATTTTTTAAATGCTGCACCATAATGGATATTTAATTTGTTATGCTTTGTATGTTTTGAGAAAGTATTTGTGTTGCACAGTTCGAATATGAAGCTAAAAGCTGCTAATGTGAATACAGTACAGATCAGATAGTTAATTTTCTAAATGTGCACCTTAATGGATATTTATTTTATTTACTTGGCAAAATATTTAGTTTGATTTACTTCTTATAGATTTGTTCTTATTATGGAATAGTCTCCCTGTTAATGTAGTGCAAGCTAAAACCCTGGGGGCCATTAAATCAGAGCTAGATAAGATTTTAACAACTCTGAGCTATTACAGTAAGTTCTCCCCAAACATGCTTGATGAGCTGAATGGCCTCCTCTCATTTGTAAATTTCATGTAGTTTTTTTTATTAGTAAGTTGTAGCAGTATTGACAGACTTTTTAAGACAGTCATACTTTGTTCAGTAAACCACTGTTTAAAGAAATAAAGAAAAAGGAAGCAATTTGTTTTTTCTTTTATCCCTGCTCTACCAAAAATGTACCAAACCGTGGCTTCAAAACAGAGGTACCGTGATTTTTTTTGTGCCATTACACCCCTAGTCATGAACACTCAGTTGACAATTCACACACTGGAATAGAGGTGGAATGACAAATTGTTACCCTAAGTTTAAAATAAAGTTTAAAAAAAGATTAAAAAAAAAAAATACTTGTGTCCATTATACAGATTGGTTCAATACACAGCTGTAAACAGGTGCACTACTAAATTAAAATGTATTCTTTTTTTTGCTTCCAGTATGTCTTAATTTTCAGACATGAAAGGGATTCTCCTCCACCCATGAACACAGCAAATACACCTTATCTACTCTGAGACTCCAGACATCAATAAGATACTGACAATCTGACTTCATTTATGTGAAAGCATCAACAATAAACAAAATGAAAGCACTGCTGGAAACAATAGTAGGCGCAGCCTGTTGGAACAGTGGAAAAAATTATTCCTACAAAATGCTTTCAGTTGTATAACTCCAGAAATTCCACTTAGATTAATAATAGCATACCTAAGAGGTTGCGGCCTCCAGCACTAGGGAACCAATATTCTACATAAGGCACCAAGCTTTACAGAACATAGGGAGCAGATGCACAGCACAGGAATCATTGAATGCACTGTCCAGAGGAGACCTGGTGCATATCGATGTTGTGCTCAACCAGCTATTCCACCAGAGGACTTTCTGCTGCAGTTTTCATCTTTCCCAGCAAAGGGAAGGAAACCAGCCCTGAGCGGTGAGGCATGGTGTGGCCAGGAATTCTTTTATGTGGCCTTCACTCCCCTGGTTGCTACAAATGTAAACATGGATGATCCTCAGGAATTCATCTTCAAAGCTCAGGCCCCAATGCCAGCCTAGCCCTTTTCCTGTACCTCCATGCCACGCCAGCTTCCTTGGATCAAGAGCAAAAGGCTCACCAAAGACACAGGCTGGTGAGCACAAGATTACACCAAATTAAGATGAAGACCTCCCAGTAAAGCCGTCTTAAAATCAAACCAAACAATGCCACTGTATTTAAATGCTCTCTTCCACTAACCATCTGTCTACTTATTCACGCCAACAGAAATCAATACCATACTTTTAAAACAAATATCCAACCACTTAACGGAACACATTCCTCTAACCTTAAACGCATCTGGAACCTTAAAGGCTTAGTGTTGTACAAGTTAAGCAGAACACAGGGCATATCAACATTCTTGGTTCCTGTGGATTGTGCTCGTTCAGCTTTCACCAGGTTTAGTGGCTTAGAAACACATCAAAAAGACAAGAACTCAAAATGTGCTCATAATAACAGTTCAAACACACCCATCTCCATGCCACTTGTTCCTAGACTGTTTTGACCAAGGCCCCGTGTAAAGGAGGCTTAGAAAAATAAAGTGCTCTGGCTAACATTCTCTCATAACACTGCACTCTTAACTCCCTAATCCATCAACAAATGGTAGTGTAGAAAATCAACTCATCTTAGACAAAAAGAAAAATTGAATGAACAGAATTTTCTCATATTCAGAAGATGGAAACAGTACAGGCATTCTTCTGGTTTAAAAATGGGTGCAGTCATAGAACAGTGTTTAACAGGTGCTGATTACTTACAAGTCAAATTTCAAAATTATAGCAAATGTAAATCCAGACTAACGGGGGATTGAAAGTTAGATTTAACAGACAAACTTCCAAAACCCCCCAATAATAGACCTGGGTGCTAGTGGGGTGTGGTGGTGGTCAGGCTGTCTATCAGAATGTAAAAGCCAAGGGTTGCGGTACTGCACCTCTACCTGTCAGGCAGAGATGAACTGTATCCACCCAGTGACACTGCTCAGACTGATCCCAGAGGGAAAGAGGACTCATAACAGTGGTAAGTACTTGAGCAATTGGTTTAGGAAAATACATCAAATAACAGCCTAGTTAATGTTCTGATTTACACATAATCAGAATTTTACTGCAGAAGAAGAAAAATACAGCCAGTGTTTTCCCACACTTTAGAGAAAGCAGAAACAGGAAGTCCTCCATGCAGAGCAGGAAATACCCTCACTGTGCCAAAACACTGATAATAACACCGAGGGGTTCCCTGCCAAGGCCAGATTGCACCACACAGTATGACTAAGGCCTATGTAACAACAGTTACAGACTCTCACAGAAATGACTGCCGTTCTACTTCTAATCATATTCAGAATTTTTACTTGAAGTGCTTACTTAAAAGATGGACACAACAAAGTTCCTACACTTCTCATTAGAAACAATAATTGTACACACACACACACATACATTACTGTATTGACACACTCCATCTAAACTAAACCTTGATGACCCAGCCCAACATCAGTAACCTTAAACATAATACACTCTGCAACCAGTACTTGGAAATCACCTTCCACATAGCTCCCGAAAAAGAATTGCACTGAAAAACCAGATAAAATTGATAAATATCACTGTACAAGCAACTAATGTAGAGGTAATAATTTGAACAAAGACAGGATTAAGTAATCCTTAAGAGGAGAACCCCCTAAGCAAAGGCTGAGTCATAGCATGGACTTCCTGACTGAACAAGTACACCAGACCACAGGAAAGAAGCATCAACCGAAGCACAGTCAAGAATCCAGATGCTAAAATAACATTTCAGAGGAAAATGTAAAGCCAAAGAACCTGAAATGACAGAATAAAGCAAAACACCTTGCTTTTATGTTAACCAGTTAACGCGTAGAACCATGCAACTGAAGGTTAAAGGGAAAATGATCTGCCTTTATTAATATTAATACTACACAGCTTCCATCTGTGCAACCCTCATACAAGTTTTACTAATAGTTTTGAGGTAAATTTGTAATAAAAACCTGAAATTGTGCGGTCAGAAAGAAACTTCTGCCCCATGCTGATATGCAAGGGTTCTCTTTGTTGGTGAAGTAACACAGTTCTAAAGCATGGGGGCAAAGCCTTGAATGCTTCTTCAGCAGAAATCCCCTGCCAACCCCCCATATGCCCCCTCTACCATGTGGGGAACAACCTGTATGCAAAATACGTAGATATGCGCACCTATACCGGCCAGCCTACAGGTCTTTCAGTGCATACAGTTGTCCTTTTATATAAAGCAGATAGCCGCTAATGTTAAAACAAATGTATAATTAGTTACATTATAAACGCAATATCAAGATGCTGGAGATTCTGGGGCAAATGGACGCATTGTATGAAAAACGCCCTATATGACAGTGAGCGACACACACAAGTAATTCATATCCAGTGGCAAACTCCTGCCTACTTTAATTGACGGCTTTTGTCACAGACAATAATTTTAACGTGAACAGCCAGTGAACAGCCAGGAAATAGATACACAAATACACACCCAACAACCGCTGTATTTATTACATATGGAAAGCACAGTTAAACTTGTTAGACTACACATTACTGGTAGATATGCCCTAAGGATTTTGTGAAACACACTATCATGTTTGCACAAGTCTGTGATTCTGACATTAGAAACAAATGAAACATTGTTTCTGCTTAACCATTAAACAGGTGTACCTATTAAAGATTGCAGAAGTCCCCTGAATAGACCAGGCAAACCATCCGAAACAAGGGTGTGTTGCTAGTTGGTTCCATGCGTTTTTGAAAAGCAGCTATTTTCGCCAGTAAATGAAGATAGATTGCAAATACTTAACATTACCACAATTAAACTAAAATAAATATTGCTATAAAAATGAACAGTTCATTTTAATAATAGGGCAAATGAGGACACGAGTATCAGTAAGTTTCCCATCGTAATATAAATTATCTATATGAATGGCGGGGTAAAGTTTTAGTCTAGAAAATCTACCCATAAGAAACGTTAGTGGAATTTAAGATTGAAGATGACACTATAATACCTAGTGGAGTAACAACATAAAATACATTTATTTACCTTGCAGTCTGTCGGTTTCCCATGGGGCTTCTTAAAAAACGAAGTTCTGGCCGTGAAAAAAAACTCCTCGGAGTCATCTTCCAAACTACTGTATCCACTGCTCATCGTGCTCGTCCACGTCATTTGATGAAAAGCACTTACTTTTAACTTTAACAGAAAAACCCGCTACTTGCCGCATTAAAAATAAATTCGGCTTTAAAAAATACCTGTCTAACAATAGCGACAGGGCGACGAAACGACCCCCTCTCGACCCCAACGCCTCCAGGCACTCCACAAACCCGGCTAGCTTGTTAGCTACTAGCACGGAGTGACTGATAAGACAGTCGACTTAACTCTACCACGAGTCCTATCACACAAGCCGGTCAAAAGTCTTTTTTTACTTCCCTACTTCTTCAACAGTTACTGGCGGCTGGTATAAACTTTCTTTTCGAACGTCTTAACTAACACAGTGAATAAACTTTAAACGCCGGCCATTCAATTTCCGTAGAAGCACCTTAAACATTCAACCGCTTCCGATAAAACTTAGCAAGGTCCAGCCAAGAGCGAGGCGAACTGCACCGCTCGAGCGCCCCGAGGACACACCCACGCGCGCAGAAGGAGCTCACGGACACGGTGAGGTCATCGCTTACGATCCAATCGCGCTTCAGATGAGTATCTGTACGATCGGTAATAAAGCGTGTGACTCGCTAGCAGTGTGGTAATGCATCTGGAATTAACTGCAAGGCCAGGTTTTGAGCAAGTCTGAAAAGAGGCCACGCTGGTGTCTGATATTTAATTTTAGCGATGCAGAGCGCGTACGTCACTGCATATTTTGAGGAAAGGTAAAACTTCCTATATTTGGATAGTGATAAGTAAGAATAAAGTGATGGTGAAAATTTGCATAAAAGATTTTCCTCAATACACACGTCGCCTCAGAGCGGATTCAGAGTAGATTTTATAAAATGATAATCCATACTGTTAGTATGGATCCAGACTTTCACCTGCTAATTGGATGAAGTTCTTATTGATTACATACATGTGCAAACAATAACGCATACGTAACTTTAATATTGAATTATATATATTATATATAAATGGTTCTATACACGTATGCCCATTTACGGAAGAATAAAATATTATTTGAATTCTGACTTTAATCTCAGAATTCTGAGTTTAGAAAAAAAGTCAGAATTCTGAGATTAAAGTCAGAATTCTGAGATTAAAGTTAGAATTCAAATAATATTTTCATGGTGGCCCTAATCCTCTTCCGTACCCGTTTATACAGGCCTAATATACATTTTCTTAAATTACCTTAACTTAAAGCTTTTAGAAAAAAAATTGCCAGCTTGATTATTTTTGTACATGTGGACAGAAGGTACAGAAATAATGACGGAGATGCACTGTGAAATTCCAATTTTAGGATACAAGTAACCATGAATAAAGCTGAATTACACCTTTTAGACATGTAGAAGCACTACATCCGCCCACCTAGACATCATCAGTGTAAGAACAGGACATTGCTTCACTCACTAATAAACCAAGCTTCAGCAACCTATAAACCAGCATCGTTATTAACTGTCTATTCATCGCGAAAAACAAAAAAAAATAAAATCTGTAAGCAGTTTCCAAAATGTTTTTCCGAAATTCTAGTAAAACGATCTCCTTTTTTTTGGAAACTAGGCCACAAAAAGACAAGGTACAGTTACTTCGTGTTAGTTAATGAGTATGAAAAATCCACCAACCAATCCAAATTACAAGGCAGTGACTACCGGTTGTTTTTTTCTGTTGCAACAAGCCTTTAGGTGGAAACTGTAATTAACTAGTGGTTGCGGATCCCCAGTACTTGCGGATTACTTCTGGCGAACAGGGTAAATGACGGTGGAACACCAAGTACTCTTATTCGTTCTGCTGATAGAAACATTTGTAAACCAAAGTACCTTTGCCTAAGAGAAAATTCACATTATGACCAAAAATGTACTGGAAATTCTTCAGTAATCAAAGCGGGGAAAATAAATGCTATTCAGCTTCCCAGTTTGCCTTGAATGTGCAAAAAACGGCTGTTTACTATTCTTGAACTTGGAGATGCTTAAATCAAAAGCATACGCCATGCTTCTAATGCAGCTGTTGTTCTTCAGAAGCTCATCATCATGTTTCTGTGAAATCCCCTTTGCCGCCTTCATCCCTGTAGCCAGCGTCGGCGTCTCACGCAGAGAGGAAAATGTTTTTGCACCATGTATTTACTTGGGGCACAAGGTCAAATGTGTGTAACGTGTGCAGTCAGATGGGGGACAGTACTTTCATAAACAGAATGTTTTCTGGGCTTTTGGCGGTAGTGTAGCGCTCCATTTAAACCAAGCCTTAAAAATAGTCTGCCAGCGCTGAGGTCAGCCAAACCCTACAAAGCAAATCCTGCCAACCAGATGCTGCCTGGTATTGTAAAGCACACGGCTCCGCACAGGCCTTGGGATTTGCTTCAGTTCCCCTGTGGCGAACTGCACACGTTGGCCTCTGGTCAGCCAACCCAGCACCCACAGACCAGCTTTCTGTCGCACTTTCGAAAAACTGATAAGCAGAGGTGGAAATTTCAGGCCCAGAAAGTACAAATCCAGTCCAAGATTTTGCTTCAACCAAGCAGCTGAGTACTTTGTGCCTGTGACTATGCTCAAATGGCTGGCTGAAACAAAATCTTGGACTGAATTTTTACTTTCTGGAGCTGAAATTTTCACCTCTGCTAATAAGATGCTTACGGCCATCCAGTAACAAATAAAATGAAAGTGCTCCTGTTCACGGCTCCCCATTATAACGAGTTTCAGTCTGCCCCGTTAACTGATACGGACGTGCGAACTGAATGACACTCTTTTGACCTTAATCCTACTCAATAACAACTACAGACAATGAGCAAGAATCACCCAAGTGATAAATGAGAGCCATTAAAGGGTGTTAGTCTGCTCTGGGGAGCTGCCTCCATAGCTGTTTGCCACAGGCTAAACAGGACATTAGTGACATTTTATGCTGAGGGGGACCCTGTTACTAGAAGTGCCACTAGAGATTTTGCATCCAGTGAAAGGACATTATATTGGACCCCCAATCCTAACAAATCCAGTTATGTTCGAAATTTTTTTAGAGTTTGGAATACCCTCCTTTACTGCACCCTTGTCTACTACCTATTGCTGTCGATAGATACCAGCATCTACCTCAATGGCCATGGAATATTTCACAAACCAGTTGCGCTACCTCCAGATCCTGTGTGTTGAAAACCCTGGTCCCCACCCAGATTATGCAAACAGCCAACATTCTTAGACTACAGATGATGTAAAGACCTTCGCGGCATGTAAGGCCAGTGGAGAGAAGGGGAGGTTGTGAAGACGCCACTTTAATTGTATTGTAAATTCCACAAGTGGGAATATATCGTTGCCGTCCAGTGAAAAACACATATCTCCAAAAATCTATTATTTCAGGAGCATGAAAAAAATGCCTTTTCTCACACACGACTGTGCAAAATAAACCTAAAACAATGTAATGAGACACCTTTAGCAGTAAAAATAGGAACCTATCATTACATAGCCATCACTGACTGGTTTAACGTTCTAAATGGACTTACGTGAATTGTTGTCAGTCAGACAACAAGATACAAACTAATCTTGCTTTATATTCAGTTTTAACAATGTGGTTAGCTAGCTATTTAGCTATAAATGGTAAGATATTAAAATTAGTGACATAAAGTAATCCATATAAATGACCATCATGAATATAAATGTTAATACTATAAATACTACTTCAATAGATGACTTCATAAAACATCTTCTCATTGGTCAATTAGACATCAAACGCTATCAGTAGACAGAGGAGAATGGCCAGTGACGGTATACTGTATACTATATATGTATGTTTTTAAAGGGGATTTTTTTTGACAATAGTTCAGACCCCATGATCTCACTCTCAGATCACAACCACAAAGCTATATCAAGTCCATGTAGGTGTTGACTAAAATAATTAAACCCTTAATAAACCCTTAATAAAAAAAACCAAACAAATAAGATACAGTGGAATTTAATATACTGGAGCAAAGTTAAAGATAATATAAAAATAATATGTGATTTAAGTTGTTGATGGATGGATGGATGGATGGATGGATGGATGGAAACTTTATTAATCCCCAGAGATAAATTTGAGTGTTACAGCAGCAAATAGACAAAGGGACAAGAACAGTCACAAGTATTTAAAATACAAAACAAAAATAGGAATTGGTAATTAAAATATATAAAAAAAGAAATTAAGTCTTACTGTGTACACGGAATGGTAAAAATGTGCGAAAGAGCTATGATGTGCAGACGGTACTGTAATGATAAGCAACTACAATGTAGGGCAAAATTAAAGAAAATAACGTTAAGATGCAGCATGAAGAAGGGAGCTGCTGTGTTGTGCCTTTCTAATCCAAAGCAATCTACTTAGCTTGCAGCTTTACACCTAATAATAGTGACAGATATTCAGTTACATGCATTCCGCAACGGTCCAACAGTAAGTCTTCACCTGGGATTTGAAGCTGCGCTTTACGTAACCTCACTAACGGTATTCGATATTTAAACCTCAAATTTTCTTTGAAGTCCAAGGGCTGTTTTATGACGGCTGGTGACCTATGAAGACAGTTGCAGTGTGTGATGTCATAGCCAACCCCAGGCCATCATTATTCACAGGAGACAGACAGCATACAAAAAGACGACGATCAAAGGAAATGTTCTGACTTGTAATACAAGAAGCATAATCTTGAAATGCATGAAATGGTTCAGCTGATTCCTGTGAACAATAATTGTAGTCAAAGTGATTTTTCTCCATTGTTCTAGTGTTTTACATAATATTAAACTGAAAACTGAAAAGAATATGGAAACATGTGATTTATCAGTATACAGTACCAGTCAAAAGTTTGGACACGCCATGCCACATACAAAGGAAAGTGATGGTGTCGCATCATATGACCTGGTCACCTGATCTAAACACATTAGAGATGGTTCTGGAGGAGTTTGGCCAGAGTGAAGGAAAAGCGGCCAGTGAGAGCTCAGCATATATGTGGGACCTCCTTCAGGACAACTGGAAAGGCATCCCAGGAGGCCTCCTCATGAAGCTGGGGTAGAGGAGACAGTAGGGTCAGCCAGTCTCTGGAGCAATCAAGGTTAAGTGCCCAGTGGTGGCATCACTCTGCTGACCACGGGATTTGAACTGGCAACCTTCTGAGTCGCAACCCACAGAGATGATTATTTTTTTAAATACTTTTTTTGTCAGTGCAGAATTCCATACAGGTTATTTTATGGTTCTAATTTATTATAAAATGCATAGAATGGTACAAATTAATGTCTCCATGGGTAGGTGTGTCCAAACATTATATATAGAAAGATCTAGACATGATCACAGAGCTGGATACCACCTTATCCGCTCAGATGTTATTCATAACTGGTTGAACTGTGCCACACAGGTGAGTTTGAAGACTAAACAGGAAGTTTTCAGTGGCCAGCTTCTCGTTGCTGCAGAATCAGCGTGACAGTCATGTTGGAGCAAATGTGTGTCAGCTGTGATGCATTGTCTAGGCCCAGTCTCGCACTGAGGGTCTTCCTGTCTAGGTTTATCTACAGATAGAGCTCAGAGTCAGTACAGTTCTCAAAGGCCGTCTGTCCATAAAATCAGGAGGGAACAAGCTTCCATTATTGTCTGATTCTTTATCTCCAAATAAACACATGGCTGAAGAACTTCAGGCTGCCTAGATTAAACCTGGTCTTGGTAAATGCCAGGACTGAAACGCTGCAAATTGTACATAACAATGCTGGATCAGTTCTTATGCTGATCATCTGGAGACTCAGCAGATAAGTGGAAACAACCGTAAGTGTTTACAGGGCTGAGATGTAAATCGACAAGACCATACAGCATTTGTCGTGCTTTTGAAAATCAGTCACGTAGGCCTTTGGTTTACCTAGTGTCAAAGCTGAAATGAAAACAGAGCCATTTTTGTCTGTTCAGTATCTGATGCAGTTTTTTACTGCCAAGTAGTGGATAAAGAGTCTATCTGAAAGCTTCTAAGAGTCCTGCCCTGCTCTCTTTCATGGTTGTAGACCCTAGAGATGGGATGAACATGGATGGAGAACCAAGTGGAGAAGTTCACGTATGTTTCTTCTGTCTAGATTCACGTCAAAGTCTGGGCAAATTGTGTCTGGAACCCATCAGTGTCAATATTTCACAATTATGTAATGTGATCTGTTTTCCATACCCTATAGTGTCCCGCACTCTTCTGTTACAGAACAACACAATCTCTGTTAGTTCCATAGTTAAGAAGCTTTCTGTACAGCTGTGCTGAGCTGTGAACTTCATATGTTCTTTTACAGGTGTTTGTCTAGTAAAATCCTGCAAAGCACCTAATGTTTATCAAAGCTTTCTTTGAACTCGGTCGGTATCTCAGTGCACTTTATTACTTACCCAGCCGACACAGTGAGGTTACATCTAGGAGTTGGGTTTAGATCAAAGAGCATTGCTCATAGATATTGTTCTGGTTTAGGTGGGGTTTGTCACTTAATCCAGTCCTTGCTGAAGCACTGACCGGCAACACAAACCCCTTAGGAATTCATTCCAACAGTTTTATGATGTCACACACAAAGGCCTAAACCAGAATATTTACATTGTGGCTGTAACATCAAAGCTCATCCCAGAATTTTATAGTGTCTATAAACTGATTTTCATTTTATATATAAATTGATGGAGCAGATGGAACTTGAACAGGCTTCCCACCACCCTGACCAGAATAAGCATTTGGAGACAGATAATTACTGCCAGGATATCTATGCCCCTTCGATGCCCCTGGTTACTGTGGCAATAGTAATGTCCAAGAATCTGTATCTCTATTCTTCTTCGGCAGCTGAAGGATTCTACCGGGATGGATGACTAAAAACAAAGCTTTTGACAGGATGGGCCGCCCATGTAGAGAGAGTAGGAGAAAAAGCTGTTGGTCCCGGGCAAACACCCCCCCCTTCCAAAATGACAAGAGGCCCAGAATAAGGCTCAGGAAATTCTTCCAGAAAGGTGGAGTTAGTATTACCTAAAACGTGACTCCCTTACCAGAAAATGGGCACAAGTGCCGCAGAGATTGTGAAAATCTAGTTTATTTATCTGAGGTTTTTGGACTTTATGCTGCAGAGAAGGATATGCCTTAAAATGGCAGCCCAAGCGCAAGACGTCACATAGCAGCACCCAGAAGAAACTATGACACATTTATAGAGCTTTACGTGATATCCAAAAGCTGCCGCTGTTTAGCTCATACTGTCCCTCCAGGCTTTCCAGCTTTGGGTCCAGTTCATATTTCAGAACGAACGTGAGAGCTGCAGGGACATTCCACCCGTTTCCCCACACGTCTCTCACTCTCTCGGTGGGCGGTCGCTTCAGCAATAAGCTCTCTCGGTTCATTGGCCGAGATGAGTGCCACTCAAGAGGACCGCCCACCGCCAGGACCACCACCAGGAGGGCCCCATACAGGGAAGATTTCAGTACCTGCTACCTGGGAAGCCCCTTGAATTCCGAATTCCATTCGCACTTCATAACAAAGCTCCCCAGAGCACAGGAAATGAAACTGCATAAATAACGATGCAAAAAAAAAAAAAAAGCATCGCAATGAGTACATGCAGCTTTTAACACGAGTGTTAAAGCGATGAGGCTGCAATGCTAAGTGATGTCCACCTCGAAACATTTACGCATTTGAACTGCCGGCGCATGCAAAAATGCTAACATGAACGGCAACCACACTAAAATAGACAGCACCAGTCCCAGAGTAACAAGCCCCACCCTGGGAGAGTCTAGTGTTTAATGGAGTTAGAGTACTTTCCTTTAAACAGATTACATCTGCCCCGAGCGGCTGTCTGCAGCCCCGCTCTGTATACATTTCAGGGCCACGCTTCAGGGAGAGTGAGATGGAGGGAGATCGTGCTTCAGCCCAGGAGCGTTTTGCTCCTGTTCCTCCGCTAACGGCTTGTAAATGAGACGGCTGCTTTGGGCCCGTCGGCCTCCCATGCCCGCGTGGGCGAGGTCACCTGTGTTAAACTACACCGATAACAAAGAACAAAGTCAGAATGCGACTGAACCTCCGCCCCCCAACCCTCTGCCCTTTAGAAGAGGGAATTTAAGAGCTGACATTTGCACGTTTGTGGCGTGTAATTACTGGTTAAAAATAAAACCTTTTCATAACACTCACAGGAGGCCTCTTAACATTCAAAGCCTAAGGTTTGCACACTCTGCTGTGAGTGTTTACACAACAAGCTCCCAAAGACTGGTTTGTCCTTGCACTCTTTATTTTAGCTCGCTAACAAAATATGCATTAATTACACGGGGTGTCCAGCTGGGACATGTATTTTTTTTCTATTTTTGAATTCATAAGTAAAGAGTTAAGGTTAATTGTAGTGCATTAATACAGCTGAATGCAGCTAGCCGTTTTCGTGCTGCAGCGTAATGTTCAGTATTTATAACGAACGGACCTTATCATCAGCAGTAGCTTTGAATGGTGGTGATGCAGAAAATACTTCATACTTAGGCTTTAAATGCCAGCTAAATGTAAGCACAGCATATTAAGCACTGCAGAAGTTTCAGAAGGTTTATGTAACAGTGAGTAGGATACCCTCATTCTTTGACACTGTAAAGGGTGCAGATCAAACAAGGCCCATATGCTAATACCATTAGCCTGATAGCGGCATTTCCTTCCTTGAGTCTCGGCTAAAACTGCGATTTGCATTTATGGCAGGAATCAGGGAGGACAGCAAAGAAAGGGGAAGGGCGGGTCAAAGCGATTGTCCCTGAAAAGCACGAGTTTGCTGCCATTAGCAACGGCCGTGACAACAACAGCTAACGATTAACCACAGATAGCCTCAAATACACTCTGAGTTACGTTTCATTTTATCTTTGCTTAGTTGTCTATTTAGTAATCTAGCTGCAAAATAAGGTTCCACATTCTTTTCAACTCAGGCCGAAAAACAAATTTGTAACTTTGGCATTCAGGTAGAGAAAAATTAAGCTATAAAACTGTCTAATGGAGCTTAATACAGTATGTTTCCTCCCAGGCTGCCGGTTGAACAGGCACAGATGAAGCTTTCTGCAAGCTTGGGAGCCAGAGACTATTTCCTATCAGGATCAAAGGTTTCACAAAAGCCTACATCCACCCTCTGACGTTACTCCTGTTTTGGATGAGCTGTGGATCTGGATTTAAGCCACCATGCAAAGCTCTCATAAGGCACACTTTGTCTGACTATCTCAGTCGTCATTCTGTGAAGGTCTTCCTCCTCAATCGTGTCTTTTAAACACTGGCATTAAATCTACAGTGAGACAGAAACCCTGTTATGGGAGCCACGTTCGGCCAAATCGGCTGACGATTCAGAGGGAAAAAAAAAACGTGACCTCCGCTCTCTGAGGTGCTTAAGATCTATTATTAGACTTGTCACAAATTACAAGCTAGGTTACCACAAATTAGAAAGACGGAAGAAAAAACCTTAATCTTAGCTGAGAAACGCTGAGATATTTTTTGCATGATAATCATGAAGCATAATTAATTCATGTTCCTTTTTCTGAGGAGACTCGTGACAGCTGAGTTAAACTCTAAGTGAAATTAACAGTACAGGCTGTTGTTTAGAATAAGTCAGCGCAGACAAATAATCCAGAGTCACAACGCTCCTTGAATAAGGAAGTAGATATACGAACAAATTAAAGAATAAGAAAATTAAACCAAATCAGGTCATTATTTTTTATGTTGCCCTATTGATTAATCCAGATGGAGGTCTTTGTGAAAATCGTGGAAAAAGTACAATTTGCATCAACCGAGGAAAAGAGCTAAATATCATGAGCTAAAAGGACGTTTTGAAATCCCAGAGTGACAGCAGACTACAGCAATAGCAAAGAGTGTCTAAGGTGCCGTGACTTGGAGTCTGGCAGACTGGTGCGGAGGATTAATGCCGCGGGAGTGAGCAGTGATGCCAGAGTCAGTGCCTGTCTGTGCATGAGCCTGCGAGTCTCATCCTTTTCCTGTGTGGGCATATGAATGTGTGTGTGTGTGTGTGTGTGTGTGTGTGTGTGTGTGTGTGACTGTCTATGCATGTATATGTGTGATCATGTGTGGGTTTTAGTCTGTATATATTTTACAATCTGTAGGGACGTGGCTGGAAATTTAAGGCCTCTGACAAAATGTCAACTCGGACACCCCCGCTTGGGTTGGCACTTCGGAATCTGAATTAATACGGCTCCCCCTCCCCCTTGGTAGATTATGTCAGTCGGGAGGCCCCTCTGACGCTACATTTTGGGCCCCCTGAATCTGCCCCTGCCTATCTGTCCATGTTTGTATGTTTGTGCACATTTTTGCATGCATTTACATACATGCCTGTATCTGCATGTCTCTGCGTATATGAGTGTGCTTGTGCTGATATGTGGTGCTCCACTCTCTCCCTAATGCAGCCGGTGCTATTCCACACTTCCTCTCCACACTTCCTGTAAGGAAATTTCGACTTCCTCCATCTGGGAGGCTGTTTTTCCCTGCAGAGCCACCTTCGCCTCTGGGTCCCGGTGACACTCAGGACTTCTGGGCAGGGGGGCGCTTGTTTGGGGCGGAAGGCGACAAGCGTGATTGTCCTTGCCTGTCTGTCACAGTCCCTCTCTGAGGGTCAATGCAGAAACACATACATGTATGTGGACATTTGAACCCCTTTCTAAATGTGCAATTTACTGTTTATTTATTTATCAGATGCTTATAGCCAAAGTGCCGTGCAATTTGAGGTCACCCAGATTCTAGAGCATTTGGGGGTTAAGGGTCTCGATCAACGGTCCATTGATAAAATCACTCAGCCAACTCTCGGATTTGAACCAGTCTGATCACAGGCACAGAGTCCTTACATGCTGAGTCCTTACATGCTGAGTCCTTACCCGCAGAGTCCTTGCCCACAGGTAAAGGGTTGCATGGCTGCCCCAGTGAAACAGTATTTGTGTATCTGACTTTCTAATTGACGCACTGCAAAGGGATCGTCGGATTGGTTCCTCACTGATCACCATAGTAACAAACAGCCACCGCTGGAGCCCCAACACCGTGACACTAATGTTTACTTGACCCAGTCGGCTTTTGCCAGCTGCTGTCACTGACACCTACCTAGGATTCCACACAAGGGACATGGAATCCTAAGAGCACCGCGGCTCATGTTTCTCCCCACAACAGCCTGGGAAGCTTCCCGTAACGACTGACTGCAACAACTGGCTCCCACGGCACACCTTCCTGACTGTCTCGTTGACCCCGCAGTACAAAACGGGCGTGAACTGTAACTGGGGGTGGGGGGGTGTCAACCAAAGCTTCCCAGTCTGACAGGAATTTGTTAGCGGCTCTTTGTCGCTGGCAGGTTGACTGCACTGCGATGGACCCCCCTGCAGGGGGCGTGGGACTCTCGGTGACGCCCCTGCATCAGAATCTGTTTGTGTTTATAAAGAGAACATCCACCGTCCTCACGGCATGCTTTCAGTGACAGCCCAGAGAAAGCACACACCATGCCTTTATAGTACACCCTAAACCATAGCCCAGCTGTGCATGCGCTGGCTAAAAGGTGCTCTACTGACAGCGATCTCGCATGTTTGCCTGCGAAAGGACCTCTGCACGAAAGGTCCCATTTATCAGATTACGGCAAAACCTAATAACTGCTGGACAGGGTACAGAGCAGCGCTTAATCAGATCTGGTGAGCCGTGCAAGAAAGAGGACGCTCAGCTACATGGGATACGTGAGAAGAGTTAAATCATGGCTTTAAAATATCACACAGGAACAGGCCTAGAAAACAGGAAAAGGCAGATGTGGGTAGGGTAAAGAGACAGTCAAGTTATATTAGGGGACATATTTTATTTACATTTTTTTAATGTTTATCACACAGGGCGTGACAAGCAGTCTGTAAATAAGACAGGAAGCTGGAGATGTGAATCCTACACAATGTCACAGCTTGGAGCATATTAGAAGGGTACGAGGTCGCTAATGTCACGGGGGTCACTGAGGTCTTGCAGTTCGCTGTCCTTCCCCTTAGGGGGAGTCACTGGCCTCATAGCAGCCATTGTGTGAGAGGGCCTTCCCTGGACAACAGACATCTAGAAGAATCATTGGCTTCCTGTTACAGCATCACCAGCGTGAGGAAATTTGTGAGGTCATAAGGAAGTCAGTCTCATGTCAAGGAGAGAATAGCCTGGGAGATCTCTCGCAAACATCTCCCCGACATCTCTCCGTTAACCCCTCACCCCTCATATCGCACAGGGGGCTCATTCACTGACCACATTCCTGTCCCTAACCAGAGTTTAAATGGACAACTAGAGAACAAGACAGAGGAAGAGCCTAATGAGAATTTCTGGTGGAATATTCTAGTCAAACCCGCAACAGAGTTAGACTAGTAGCTATGTCTGTGCATCCTCTACTGAGTCATGCAAACCAGTTGAGCAAACAGTTGATATGATGAGGAAGACACTCTACACCACAGGAGTCGGGGCATGAAAGAGGAAGTGAGCCATGCAACACAGGCCACGGGAATGATGAAAGAGACCCATCAGCAGACAACAGAGGAGCTGAGAAACAAAGTAACACACTATGCAACTCAGGGGAGCAGGAATGCAGAGAGAAAATGACTCACCAGGCTATAAAAATGTGCCAATTTTGCCCAGAGACAGATCTTTGGGCAATTAGCTTTAAACCACAGCTTTAAAAGCAAATGGCTAAGATTTAACAACCAGAGGCTTGAAAAGAAATTAAATTAAAAAATAGCTATGTGTATGTATAACTACTAAAAAGAAAACAAGTTTAATGAGATGGCGGGATGCATTGAAACCCCAAAATAAGGCCCTTTGAGGGCCTGGAACCCCCCCCAGACAGAAGGCCTCATGCTGTATGGGAGAAAATCAGGGGGCGTCAAACAAGACAGACATGCTCTCAGGACAAAACAGAAAAACATTCCCTATAAGCAAAAAACAGTCCTAAGAGGGTGAGAGGGTTTTTGCAAATGCCGGTGGTAGGGCTGGGGTTAGGGTTGGGGTTAGGGACAGACAGCAGTACGAGGGGCTGACAAACCCACCTGTCCATTTTCCATAAACACCAAATTATGGTCACAGTGACTAACAGATTCTCTTCCCCATTTTAAAGGTCTTTCTATTAGATTGATAATTGTCATAGTGGAGAATGTCTAAAACTCAGTTCATTTTTTGTTGTTTCTGAGGTGAGGACGCCGGGACCTAGTCAGGCTTCCTCATCATATGTTACAGTGTAGGGAACCAAAACTCACTCAGGCCTCATGTAATCCAACAAAGAACAGTGATTAAGTCTCCAAAACTCACTACAAAAATTTACTCGAAAACACATCTCATGGACTGAGTGACTTTTGGAATTTGCATGCTAACACTTTACTTGACAGGGCACAAATAGTATAGAATTATGCAATTATTCATATATTAATTAAACTCAAACTAAGTCTTAGTTACATACTGATCTCATGTTCATTCATCATTAATGAACCGTGATGCATGTTTCATCTAAAGCAGTTACTATATCGTTACTATATTTGTTAATTCTGTAAACTTTTGTGAACTACTGAAGGAACAAGTCATGAATAACACAAAATACTGGTCTCATGATGGTTCCTCATTAATGAATCATGACATCTTTTATCTCAAGTAGCGACCATATTTGTTCATGATTTGTTCAGTAGTAACTGAGTAATCACTCAGACAGAGCCATTGCCTGTCACCTGCCGCTGGAGGTTCTCTCCTCAGATCAGCTCTTCACAAACGCTGACAGACATCATGATTACGTATCTGCCGGGTGTTCCACGGGGCTGGCTGGTGTATATGTGTGTGTGTGTGTGTGTGGGAGAGTGTGTGTGTGGGAGAGTGTGTGTGTGTGCGTGTCTTTGGAAGCAGAGAGGGGCTGACAGCTGTGTGGTTACCTGAGGCTGCACTATATAGCCTCTGAATGGCCTTATCAAAGGCAGAGCATACAGATGCAGGGAAGACATAACTGACGCAGAAAACCCTCTCTCTGCTCAAGGCCGCCTCTCTCTGCTGAAGCCCGGGAGCCCAAACATGAGAAAGTTCAGAAAAACCTCCACACGTTTCACAGTCAACAACTACACCAGGTATCAAAATAGCAATCACAGCTTCTCATTCTGTAAATACTTCTAAATTAAAAAGAGCCTTTGTGTTATATCTCACAGGATTCAAATAAATCCCAATATAACTTTCAGATAACAACAAAACAAAGCTAAAAACTGAGGCTTCTCGTAAAGATGAGAAACATGCCAAATATTCCCGTTTTCATTTACTCTACTCATGCACCCCCTTGTGGTGAAAAAGGTGATCTACAACCATAACATTTCCAACTCTTAAAGGGAAGACAGCGATATACTTTCTTCTGAGCTGTGATATATAATTACAGGGCCCCAGACCCCCCTGCACATTAGCTGCATGGCTAATGTGAACCAGAGAGCGGGATTCATTTACAAGTTCACTTTCACACACACTCACACAGAAGGGGGGGCAGTTTGATGAGACTTGAGACTTACGGGCAACTGGACATTGTTGTTGAGATGGTCGGGGGCACCGGAGCTGAGTGGGGCGTCGGTGGCCTGTCCGTTCTGGTGGCAATCCAGGGACACCCGGTCACGGCAGTGTGTGTGGCAAGTGTACTTGCAGCCTGCAAAGGTGGGGGGTGCGGAACAGGGGGGCAGGAGAGGAGGGGAAAGCTTAGAGGCGAAGTCAGATACCCCGTGAGGCACCAGAAGATCCCCTAAAGTCACCTTCTACTCTCCAACAGGAGTGGAAATGACAGCGTGACTGAGACATACCTTCACAGACAGACGTGCTGTGGATAGATCCCCACATTTGTCTCCCTACCACGTGTGATTGTTTTTCTAACGCATGCATTTTCAAAAAGTGAGTAATTTGCCAGAGGACATTCTAGCTAAGCACCTTGCTCTAGGGCACAGCCACAGATAATGAGCAAAGGAGCTGGATCATCACTAAAAGGTCTCTGAACTACCATCAATCAAACCATCCATCAATCCATACACCCATCTTACCATAGTCAGGGTCTCAGGCGTCTGTACCAGGGTACAAGGCCGGGGTAAACCCTGGATGGGATGTCAGCATTCTCAGTTTGTGAAAACTAATGAATTTTAATGAATGTGTAGAAATTCAGGGTCCAAGTATATATCTGCTAAGGGGTGACCGTAGACATGACTCAATGAATCTGTCAGTCAGCCTGTCAAGCCTCATCTTTGGCCCCTTTCACAGCTTACAGCCACTCAGCGTTTTAAACCACGCTGCCAGGCTGAAGGCATCTATCCTAAGGTTCAAATTGCCAAGCCTGGCATCCTAGACGATTCATGAAACAGGAAAATCTCATAGCGCGGGGAAGCCTCCATGATGAATAAAGCTGATGTCACAGCTTCTGGAGTCAAAGTCTGCTGACTCTTGCCAACATATTTGCCTGCAAGTCATGTGACCCTGTTGATACGCAAATATGTTACTAAATATGCAAATTTAAGCATGACTGACCAACCCTGAAATCCTTCATCTGGCTGCTGTTTTCATTATATTACACTGAAGAATAAAATTAAGTAATTAGATGAATTATTATGAATTGTTATAGCCCCAGCATTTAACAAACTCTGGCATCCGTCCAGAGTCATTCATAAACTAAGTGTGTAGCAATGGTTAAGAAAAAGTTACCACTATAACGAATAAGTAAATAAGCTACCTATCGAGGTTTATGACTGAACCACAAGCCGCCGAGAAAAGGGCAGCTGATTCTGAGAGATGCAATCTCTGTGATGTAAACGTTCCGGTCCACTGATGACACGGAGTCAGGGGAAATCGTTTTTTTTCCCTCTCTCAGTTCTATTGATTGATTTTAAACTGTTTTTGTGTCAACAGTCCAGTTTCTCACCAGGACAACTTCAAACGGCAGCAAGACTTAGCATAGGGCTGCAGAGTTAGCCAAAGTTAGCACAAAGCTATATAAAAGCAGTGACAGCAGCACTAGCACCAGGCAGCAAAAGGCTGCACAGCAGCAGCGGAGTTAGCATAGGGCTGCAGAGTTAGCCAAAGTTAGCACAAAGCTATATAAAAGCAGTGACAGCAGCACTAGCACCGGGCAGCAAAAGGCTGCACAGCAGCAGCGGAGGTAGCATTAGGCAGCACAGGGCTACATGCCCTAATCACTGTCCACTGGAAGCAACAGAAAGCATGAGCCCGACCAGGGGTGGAGGAACCATGGGGGACGGGGGGAACTTTGGAAATTTGGCTTCATTCATTGTCCCAAAAGACCTTTATACTTCAAATATTAGGTTGCCCCCCCCCCCCCCCCCAATATCAAACTCCCTCTAACATCTATACCAACACTCCATGTTCGCCAACCTGTCCTCAAGATGACGACGCACTGTTCCACACCCCCCCCCCTTCCTTCGCAAAATGGTGCGGCTCACCTGACGACTTCCTCTTGACCTGCCTGGTGATCTTGCCTGACAGTTTGCAGAGTGGCGTGCCCATGCCCAGAGCATCGCACTCAGGTTGCCTCGCCTGGCCACTCGGTGCCTCTTGTCGCGTCCGGTACCCACTGGCGACTGACCACGCCTCCCCGGCTCTGACCACGCCTCCCCGGCTCTGACCACGCCTCCCCGGCTCACGCACACGCTCATTGACAGCCAGATCGCACTCCTAACACTATCCATTCCTTCCTCTCCAGTCCATTGGTGGCTCGTTTCCACACCACCCCTCCTCGCTGGCAGCTCCACCTCTTGGCTCTGTTTTGCTGAGTGGGTCATTTGACTATCAAACCACAGGCTTTCCCCGTCTCCATAACGCGGTGGGGGGGGGGTTTGCATGCTCAGTCTCGTCCCTGCTTACGCATCCGGTTCTTATGCTAGACTTCCATCAGCAGCTCAGATTTCTGAAGACAGATGATGGAAATCTAGGTTCTCAGTCTCGCTACAATGCCAGCGCAGGGGCATCGTGGGCCAGGCTGTCACAGCAACAGGGGTTCGGTCACCCGATGTGTATACACACACACGCAACCCCCCCCTGTGTGATGATGCTTATTATGTAGCACCCATCTGTCATCCAGGGTTGCAGCGTTAGCCTGAAGCCTGTTCCAGGAAGCGCAGGGTGCAGGGAACACCCGAGATGGGACACACACACACACACACACACACATACATACTCACACGCTACAGGCAACTTCGAGTCACCATCATTTTAATTTTAAATGCATACAGAAAAGCCAGTAGAGGACTCAAGGAAAATGCCTGCCTTTGTAATGCAGGAAAATGACGTGGTCTGGCTGGAAGAGATCCAAGAGGGCGACTGCGGACAGCCAGATATTTCCCAGTGTTCCTGACTTGTACTGGGAAGCAGACATGAATCGATATGGGTACGGCCAGTAAGTCCTATAGGAGATATAGGAGACATCTATTGAGGGCACCTCCCTCTTGCAGGCAAGGCTTAACCAGCCAGTTTCACTCTCTCTCAGACTGAGTATGGGTTGGTGGTGGGGGCATCAGAGCTGGGGGGGGACATCACCCTGCCAATAGCCATCAGACAAGAAATTTCAACAGAATTTGTTTGGTGACTTTAATAATGCTTCTGAATATAAATGCATCTATTAACAATGACTTTTTGAAATACACTTGCTCTTGGGACAACCAGAAGGTACGAGGCTTTTAAATATTTGAGGCAGGATACAAAAGTCTGTTTTAAAAACGCTTTAGAAAGGCCACGCCTGCATTAATAAGTGTGTTAACAGGAATTCACCACAAAGACAGGAATAGAGATGCATATGTGTGTGGGGGGGGGGTTATATATATATATATATATATATATATATATATAGAGATATATATATATATATATATATGTATATATGTGTGTGTGTGTATTTAAAAAAACACTTTTTTGGTCTTCACAAAGGGGAACTCAACTGCAGTTTTGACTGCAATCAAAAAAACGAAAAAAGCCCAAAGTCTGTTATTTTGTTGGATTGCTTGTGGTTAAGTTTGGGGCTGGGTTAGGGTTAGGGTTAGGGTTAGGGTTAGGGTTATCATCACTGGCATCGTACGGTTTTCCCCCACAGAAATGAATGGACGGTCCCCACAAAGATATGAATACAAAAACGTGTGTGTGTGTGTGTGTGTGTGTGTGTGTGTGTGTGTGTGTGTGTGTGTGTCTTGCTCCTGCAGTAATTGCTCCAGTCTCCAGAGCCGACGGTAAGTGCTGTCTGCCGGAATCACAGGGAACATAATGAGGCCCCGGCCAGCTGGACATTACCAGCTCTGTCATCGATCGGGCGCTGTGAGCCCCCCCCCAATCAGAGACCCTAACAGCAGTGAGCCCCCCCCCCCAATCAGAGACCCTAACAGCAGTGAGCCCCTTTGCTCCATCTTCCAGGTCGTGTACCAGCAACCACCAGTAACGTGACCAGTGTCCCGTCTATCTGTGCTTGAATCAATGGCAGCAAAACGACCTACACAGGTGGGGCACCAAAAACCAGAATTAGCATTAAAGATCCCCCCCATACCCCCCGTCCCAGTCAAAGTAAACACAGCTGTCAGCTGCTGTGGCTCCCATGACCTCCAACTGACATAACACCCTCCATAAAACTGCAAACCTTAAAGCCAGCACAGCCTTTACACAAACTCTCCACTGGGGGGCGCCAGTGTATAAAAAGTCATTTCTCATCATTAAAAAGGCAAATCATCAAAAGCTTATTGAAGCAAATCTGTCTTTCATGTCAGATGAAGCTTCCGCAGTCCCACGGCCGAGATTACACCCAGGGTCGGTCGGTGGGCTGGAGATGGTGCCTCACAGGGACATCATCCTGCTAATGCGATGGAGTCCGCAGTCTCCATTACCCTGACGGAGGGCGGTCAAGAACATTCCGCTTTCACTGGACAAGAAACTAAGAATCTAAAACACGGGTGTCAAACTCCAGTCCTGGGGGGGCGGAGCGCTGCACATTTTTGGGTTTCCCCTCATTTAACACTGATTCACCTCCTTGTGCTAATTACCACACAGCTATTGAGCTGAATCATTTGTGGTGGAACGGGGAAAGAACTAAGCTACACAGGGCTCCGGCCCCCCGGGACTGCAGTTTGACACCCCTGATCTAAAACAAAAAAACAAACCAATCTCCTCAAGCGACAGGCCTGTAGGGGGCGGCATGATTGCAGTCCTGAATCTCCTGGAAAGATATTCCTGTTGCACCATGAGCAAGACAGATAAACATCAGCAAAAATAAGAACACATTCTAGCAATACTTCCTCTGGTAAGGTCCACCTGCCGGGAAGAAGGGGGGGGGCCGGGGATTCCCCCACGCCGTAGCTGGTCTGTGTACCTCACCCATGGCTTTGATTACACAGCCCTTCCACGCAAACGTGAGAAGGGCCTCGTTCCCACCGACAGAACAACAAAGAGGTCCCGGGACCTCCCACCCCCACCCCCCGCGAAAGCTACTCCACCACAACAGCTGGTCTTCACATCCACACCCCCCTTCGTAAGTCTACTTTGCTTTTAGCAATTACTCGCTAACCAGACCATGTCTCCTTGTTTCAAAGAATCGCTCAGATGGGGGCTGTGATCTCCAAGCGCTTTCTGTCATTTCTGAACCTTCAAAGGACGTCCGGCGTCAGCCTTTGTGAGACTAGACATGCATCACAGCTGTCAATCATATGGCAATTAAGATACATCCGGGAAAACTGAAGGACTTTGACTGAGGCAAAAATGAGCTACTCACTCAGGACAAGATCATCATAAGAAAATGCCGTGAAAACCATGACTGAGACTGAATGTGCACCTGGGGGCCTCTGCCTCGATAAACCAGGTGCAACTACAAATCGATGCAAGACCCATAACAGTACAGAAACCAGAAGGACCTCAAGGTCAGTGGCGCCCCCTAGCTGTATACCCTGGCATGTCCGCCATCATGTGATCCTGCTGAGGGGCTCATGCTCTTTTCCCGTTGTTCAGTCTGGGACCCCCTGCAGTAGGCTCCAGCGTGACTCTGTGGCCCCCCCAGGTCAGCAGGTGGAGGTGGTGGTGGGGGTCACATATATGATGGGGGGGGGGCTCCAGTTTTTCCGGGGCATTCTTGCCTCAAAATCCCAGCCTCTGAGTCGGCGCCACAGTGTTGTTTTAGGCTCATAGGGGTCGAGTGACACTTGACACGCGGCTCAGACAACTGTGACGATGGGAGGGGGGACAGGTGTGATCCACGGGTCTCCCATTGTGGGGACCTGCATTACAAGCTCCTTGCATAAATCCACCATATATAGAGCCTCTTAACCACAGTGACACCCACAGGCATTGTAAGGAAATGCTCACAAAGAACCATCACAACCAGCCAATGGTCAATCGAGAGTCACAGCTGCCAGAATCCAAACTCATGCCATCGCGCCAAAGGTGAAACAAGGTCCTGACAATCTATTGTGCGTAGTCATGACGACAGACGCATCCAGACCAGGGCCCAGAGTAATATGCAGAAATAGAACAGAAACAGTCCATTCTAAATCTCGAACATAACAACCACTCACAGTCCTGGTTACTACAAAAATGTACAAAAATCCTCCAGTTTTCCACACTGAATGGTACAAACCAGTATCCCAAAATGGACACGCCTCCATAGCCATCGCAGACACGTACGTGCACATAGAAAAAGCACACAGACTACCACGTGGTACCCAGTACACAATCAGTCCTCATTCCTGCATGGATTTGGTGCCAACACACTCATGTTTAGTCACATGGGGTGACCACGGACTTGCAGTGCTCTCTCTCTCTCACACACACACACACACATCAGGGTTGAGGGTCTCCAAAAAACATCAGCCTTAATCACAAACAATCATAAACTGCCCAGGGATGAAAGGTTAACTGGGTCGGAACCGCAAACACACAGAACCGGACTCACCAGTGTGTCTCCACAGCTCACTCAGCTTCTGCCGGCCCGAGCGGCGCGCCAGTTTGGGGACACGGGCGAGCAGGTCGGCCAGAATCCTCAAAGCACGGCCCCAGTTCCTCCCTCCCAGCCCCATGGGACGCGTGTCACCCTCACGCCGCAGCCTGGAACCCCACCCAGAGAAGGCAGAATCGCTCAGTCCCATCTGCTCCCAGAGACATCCTCTCTCGTCTGGAGCACTCCGTCCAGGACCAGCTGGTTTTAGGAAAAGGGTCCCTATCTCCTCAATCCCCGCCCACAAATCCCAGCTGTCACCCCACTCTGTGTGAGCGGCAGGGTCACAGTTGTCTGCCCCCGCTCATTGTCCCCAGGTCATTAACCCATCACACCACGGTGCGGCTTTTCCTAGCCCCCATCACTCTGGCTGCGCCATCAAGCAGCTCGACGTTAAAGTTTCAGAAGGATGTGCGCCAGGTGTCAAAGGTCAGGAGAATGCCTAAAATGTGCCCCCTTTATGTTTTTATTCTGGGCTGCTTGTGAATTTAACAAAACCGGTCAAAATGCCTGTTACAGGTGTGTGACAGAGTGAGAGATTCACTGTGCCCTGCTAACAGATCCTCTCCGAATGACAGGTCATCCATCACATGATGCAAGATCCGGCTGAACAAGTGGCAGTTGATCTGTACCCAATACTAGCATCTATACCTAACTAAACCCAACTAGGTTACCACAGTCATCACCCAATTAAGTCTCAAACACACTCCTCTTCAAAGCACTTTCGGTCATCTAATTCCAACCTTTAATATCAGGGGTCTGTACCCTCCCCTCTACTATAAGGTATACTTTTTAATACAATCAGCTTTGTGTTAAACTACCTGCATGGTGGGTGATCGCTATCTAAATGTGTTTATACCGGGCTTACCAGAAATACGAGGAGCCATTATGTATCCTCTGTGTTACACGGCACTATTATGAAGTAAAAAAATAATCACTTGTATAAAAAAATCCTGCACCTGTGCTGAACATACTGATTGTGTGCATATCTAATTTGTTTTTATTTTTCATTGTATGTTATTGTTAATTTCATGTACTGCTGTAGTATAAATAGATATGAGAATATAAACCAGAAGTAGGTAAAACAGGAAGGACATTTTTGTAAAAGGAAGTAAATGCACTGTAAAATGATGCTACCAGAGATCTCTGTAGAAAATGATATGGCATTTTTTCCTCGTTGACCTTTTGCATACCAAGAATTTCTGTAGCCAGGGTGACCAAACTCCCATCAGATTTCTGTATGATGGACGGATATTTTTAGCAACTAGAAGGTGTTTTGTAAGAGTGCACACACACGTACACAGTGAGTAACAGGCAGTAAATCAAGGGAGTCTTTCCCTACGGTATGTTAGAGAAAAAAAAAAAACATCTTAAAGGTGTCGTGCTTCCTGTTTACATTGAAACCGACGTCATCTTTTTTTTCCCAGCATGCCATTTCACGACAGAGAGTTGCAGTCAACCTAGTGGTAGCAGGTAGGCACTGGATGGCAAGAGGCACGCGGAAAATACATGGACTGGTTGTGACAATCCAGAGCATCTGGATAAAGATAAAATAGACTAAAAATGAAGGATAGCACACAGGGTCTATTCAAAGGCGATGATTAGTTATCAGAAAATAACAGAATATATTTAGTGCCATATATTATAAGTATGTAAAAGTCATTGTTTTGTTGGGGCAGCAAACTGCAAACCACCTCTCTACCAATCCAACAGTCATTTCACAAAAAAGCAGATCATATCACTTCTGTCCAGCCGCTTGAATTTGACTGTAAAAAGTCAGATGAGAACATTCATGAAAAACTTCCAGGTATTAATACTCGATTAACTTAAATATAACTGTCACTTTTCATGTCATGTCATTTGTATGGTGCTTTTATGTCTACAAACACTAACTGGTCATATGGTTGGGCAATAATTCCCAAGGCAGTACAGGATATATATCAATGGCATTTTTTTTATTCCACACAGTAGTATTTTTTTCCCAAAGAGAGACTTATTTACATATGGCGCAGAACACAATGCCTGCATTCATTCAGGTGAAAAAGAGAACTGTAGTCTGAGAAAAACACAGAATGCTAGAAGGGCATGAACAGAAACTCTAAAAAAATACTACAACTAATTGAGACCTACAGTTAAATTCAGTTCATCAACAAACCGGTCCGTCAGGGTGCCTTCTAAAATGACGCGTGTTATGGGTGTAGCTCATGGCTGTGACACATCATGATGATTACAGTAGTGGTGTTTACTGCCATGTAAACCACGCACCTGCATGCCCCCCACCCCCCCAGGTTTGGGAGTGAGTTTTTGATCATCATCATCATCATCATCATCATCAACAATTTCATTGCTAAGAGTTCGGTGTCAAAATCTTGGAAACCATTAAGCCTCGGATCACTTTCCACATTGCAATAAGCCGGTCACACAATCCAGAGACGACTTCTGACTGTCCACATAAAGTCTTTTAAATGAATTCCTGGGTACAAAGTTCCCTCAGACCAAAGGATGTTTTCCTTGCTTTGCCTGGACTGGTCAGCAGACCACTGCAGATCACACAAGCTCATTCACTGCACTAGTGAGACCACAAGCACCTCACATTAACTGTACGTCTTTGGACCATGTCAGGAAATCAATGGAAGAACATATCCTACCAGCCAAGGTCAAAACCATGCATATTCACACAGGAGGGCCGAACCAGCTTTTGTGTGTTTACAGTTTAGCCACTCGATCGCACAACGAGCTACACATAAGGTTAACCTCAGGTTAATGATTGAAGTTGTTGGTAAATAATATACTAAATAAAGATAACCTTCTAACGTCAAAATCATCATATAAGACAGACATAAACATAATTATTTTTAAAAATGATATAAACGAATATAAGCACAATCCACAAATTCCAGAACAGTCAACAGGTTTTACTTTTCTATGGCTCACACACCTGCACACGTAAGACGATCCTGAATGATAATGTCGCAACAGACATCGCACCAGGCACCACATTCATCTGCGCAGAAAGTGTGTCCTTCTCCCTTTTCTTCTTTCACCCGTGGGTCTTTTTTGGAGGATTCAAATATCGTCCTGACATCTGGGGGGCGGTAACCCCTCTTTCCTTTGCGAGGGGCCGCCGCTTCGTTCTCCGGGGCTTTCGGCGGCGCACTGTTTTGCGCAGCCAAGAATTCTTCCAGGCTGCGGTTCGGGGGAGATGAATGCTTTTTTATTGCTTTTAGCCCCTTAACCTTTGGATGGCGTACCTTGCCGCTTGAAGGAGGATACATGTTCCAGCGGTTTTCCTCCAGCGATTCCCCACTGGCGCTGAGGGCGAGATGATCAGAAGGTATCTTGACGGCGAGTACTTATTGGAAACAATCGCTCCGAACATCACGATGCATCGAAACGCGTTGTCTGTTGACGGCACTTGGAGAAATCACGGACGTCCGCCCAGGTGGAAGGCTTTGGCAGCTTGTAAAGAAAGGGAAGGTGCTGCAGGCGTCACAGAGTGCGATCCCGCCGCTGACATTACTGCACCTCTTGTTGCCTGTAAGCAAGTCTAGCAGGTGCGGAAGATCGGGTTTCAGTTAAGAGCCGAGCAGGTAGCGCCGACCTGTTTTACTTTCTGCAGCCTGCAACCGATCGGAATGCGCCCTATGGTATTCAAATGAGGTACGAGAAGGTAGGGCCTGCATTTAACCATCCCCTCATGATTGCACGATCTGTAATAGAAACATCCCGTCCGAAGAAATTAAGAAGTATTAGTCTGGGCAGCAAAAAAATGACATATTAGGGTTGCGCTCTTCCTCAGATCAAGAGCAAATTTATTAGATAATAAATTTTCATGTGGGAAATAACTATGGTTGTTGTGTGCAGCAACGAGCAAGGCTACCCTGACAGATTCCGAGGGCCCCAGCACTTTATAAGGGCCCCTGAAGACAAAAAAAAGTATGTTTGATAAATATAAGCCTATATCCACTTGATAAATACTACTGTGGGGTCCAAGATGACAATTTTTTCAGGGGGCCCAGAATTTCGAGCTATGCCCCTGCATAAAATTTTAACTATAATTATATTAACCATGTTCACAATATGCATTCTGAAACATACTCCACATTATGGGTAACCGCATACTGATTATGGAAGATGGGTGATTGTGTACATTTTGTACATCAGTTTTATCACGTAGGCCGAGGTGAACCAAATGAATTCAGTTGATAACATACCTCGGATAGCTGAATTACATAAAGAAAAAAACAGCAGGCAAGGTTGCAGGTTTTGGATTATATTTTAGAGACCGAGAGTAGTTTGACTTCAGATCTGATTTTAAGTAGAAAATACTATGACAGATAGTTTATCATCAGCACTTAAAAAAGGAAAAACAATCCAAATTTGGCGTGGCGTACAAGTCCAGAGCCCTTGGAGAGTGATGACGATGACTGAAAAAGCACCGTTAATGGCTAATGGCTGATTACAGTAGGCAAACATAACTAAGTTTCAGTTTTCAGTATACACACCCACAAGTACAAACATAGTCACACCATAATGTAAATTCATACATTGAAACACAGTATTTACAAGAGAATTTTCATTCTTTAAATATTTCACGTTATCAAATTTAATTTATGAAAGGTATTTAAATACATCAAAGTGTCACTATTCAGATCAAACCAGTAGACATCTCAGCACACTACACATCTTTGATAGACTCATCCAAGACTGACAGGATTCTAATTTAAATGATTGTTCACCTCCACAACCAGCATCCTCACAGTTGAAAAGCTGGTTTGACACGCAACCTAACGGAGAGAGCAGAGGTCTGCGTGAGGTAGTATCTTCTTTCCAGACCAACGCAGAATGCATTTCTCAATGGCAGCCACCTACATCCTGAGGTAACAGGGTTTGACCATTTGATGATAGTGATGTGCATATAGGTGCGTTCCCACGGCAGGAGGTGTGGAACCATATTCAAGGTAAAGTGCACTTTTAAAGACACACGTTATGACACTGACAGCACAGATGTGGTCTGGACCGCCGATGAGGCGAGACGCTTTGAGACAATTCACAGCAATCTCAGGTCACAAGTAAGCAGTTTTCAAAGCATCAGATACCACAGCCATAACCCATACGTTCTTTTCAGTCACTACAGTGTCCTACAGCTCATATTGTTAAGCCAGTGGAATGTCAGGTATGAGCACTGTGTGTCACACAAACCATTGTTTTTAGGCGAAGAGTTTTGCCTGTGACAGAGGGCTTACGGTAGGAAATGCAAACATTCAAATGTGCTATGAATGCATGAAAGTACGCCTTTTAAGTGCTTTAGAAGAGGTAGAAACTATATAAAAGCATGCATGTTCCTATTTGTGATGCTCTTAAGGTCCTGGATGTTACGAATGTTGCTACCACAGCCTTATTCAGTCTATTGTTAATAAGGGGAAGAAAATCCTACTGTTACTATTGTTTACAAGTGGCTGTTGCCCTTTAACTATAGGAAGTATGGCATGGATTTCATTAATGAACCAGTAGTCACTCTCTCTAGAAACCTTTGGAAAAAACTGAAGAGAGAGTTTTTCCAGTATTGTCAACTCGGAACCCTGAGAAGTCAACTATACAGCAAGCCCATAGGTGGCAACCTATGCAGAACTTCGTTCAAAAAAAAAAAAAGAATTAAAATCCCTAAAAATGGGGAGAAAAAAAAAAAAAAAAAACACACACAATCCTCCTCAGTGAACTTCGTCGTCTTCATTGCTGTCAAAAGCCTTGTCCTAAGAAGGGAGGGGGGACAAATCAGAATCTCTCAAGTACCTTAAATACATGCATTATGCTATGGAAATGAAACAAAATAATATTTTCAAAAGTGTGACTGTATATTTAAAAATATATAACATTTGTAGTGATTTATGTATACATGTATATATATATGCCTAGCTGAGCATCACATTTGCTTGACTGAAATGGTAACAGTGTGGAATTTTGTAAAGGGTTTCAAAAAGTGATCCCACCCTCTTCCACACTCACCCAGCCTCCATGCTGCTGGATCCAAGTGGAGTGTTTCTCCTGCAGGTACTTAACGCCAAAACCAAGCACCCGGTTCATGGGATGGTTGTCCATAGCAGTCAGCCTGCTGGTGACCTCAAACGCGAGAGCAATCTCGGCCTTCTGACTGTTGGGATTTCTATAGGACCCCATGTGCTGGAGGAACGTGTCAGTGACTTTTTCAAAGAAGTCGTAGTCAAAAATGTTTTGAATCCGACTGGCCAAATGCTTGGTCTTCACCTGGTCAAAAAAAAAAAAAAAAAAAAAGATATTTCCTGAAATAAAATGGAGAGTAGACAAAAAAAAAAAAGTGTATTGTGCTGCATCTACTATATGTAATGATGCAAGAAGTAGAATGCAATTGTGTGAGCATGTTGACACCTAGTGGTGGCTTTTCACTGCTAAATCTTACATAACAGCCAGAACATAGGACTGGGAAACTATTTGCAAACAAGCAAGTCATAACAGAAGATGATTGTGCAGTTTGCTGTACACCCTTTTTGCACCAACAGCTGGTTTTAATGCAAACGGGTCAATCAAGACATACTAAACAGTTGACAGGAATACTTAGATTTTACTAGGCTGCCACTAATATGAATTGACATTCAGAAAACTCAAGTCTATAGTTCTGGTAAAAGAAGAGAACTTCCCTTGCTTTCTTTCCATGTTCACAAAGTGTATTAATAAATAACATAGCATACAAATAAGCTACTGCAACTTCCATCCAGACATTTTCTTATCCTTTTCAGGGACACGGGGCTGGGAAGAGCCCAGGAGGGGGCGCCAACCCATCACAAGGCACACACACACACACACACACACAAACACACACCTATGGGCAAGTTGGTAACTCCAATCAGCCTCAGCATGTTTTTGGACTGGGGGGGGGGGCAGAGCACCCAGAGGAAAGCGCACAAATGACATGGGGAGAACATGCAAACTCCACACACATGGAATCCTGGCAGACACTCGAACCCAGGTCCAGACGTGTGAGGCGACAGTGCTAACCACTGCACCACCATGCCGCCCCATTACTGTAACTTGTAAAATAAAATCATCTTATATTAAAAAGAGCCAAATCTTCTTCATGCGGGGCCAATACTAAATTCCTATCTCCAAACATTTTAATGGGGGGGGGGGGGGGGGGGGGGGGGAAGAGA
>JAODJU010000062.1:24740127-24753794 GCA_026776725.1 Gnathonemus echidnorhynchus | reverse complement strand
ACAACGCAGCCAGTTTTTGCATTCGCTGCCACGGGGGGGGGGGGGGGGGGGGGGGAGCGGGATGTGTAACTAGGGAAGGTGGGGGGCAGCTGCAGCAGAGCCTACGTGCTGCTCTTCTGCCCCAGAATGGCCAACCACTCTAAGGAGGGGCTGAGAGCCAGGGGCTGAGTCTCTCATTATGGCCTCAGGAAAACACCGATCGCACGTAGCAGACAAGAGGAAGTCAAACCTTTGGCAGGTCTCCACAGGAGGCTGCTGTGAGCAGGCCTGACAGGAAGAGTTACACAATTAGAAACCCCTGAAAACCACCCACAACAAAAAACAGTGCTACTGCTTCCCGACTTCAAATAGTATCTGGCCATTAGTACCTTGTTCTTCAGTAGTCAGCGGTGTTCTGGAAGGAGAAGAAAAAAGCTGCTGTCTTCACAAACATAGAAACATAGTTTAATATCAAGTGGCAACTTTGACTGGAACTTTGATATAAAATCAACATAAACCTTTACAAACCTTTACTACGCTCAACACCGAAAATTTAAAGAGTCACAGTCACAGACTCCTCAAACATAATCATGGTCTGGAAATGTCTACAGAGATTTGACTACGGACAAGTTTAAAAATGATCAGTCATGTGATGTGATGTTTCCACTTCTTTGCTTACAGAACTAGTTTATAATGAGTCAGACATGTAAAAATGACTCCGAAAGTGAAACAAAAAGTAACAAACATTATAAGTATTTTTGGGTGCATTTTCCCTATAAATTGCTTCTAAAATTTCTTTGGCATGCCTAAGACAGGGGTGGCCAATCTTACCCGCAAAGGGCCGGTGTGTATGCAGGTTTTTGGAATAACCTTTAGGTCAGCTGGTCAAACCCAGGCCTGAGGACTCTTCAGCCAATCAGTCCTCTAATTAGTGACCTAATTAGGGAGTTGCAGCGAAAACCTGCACACACAGCGGCCCTTTGCGGATAAGATTGGCCACCCCTGGCCTAAGCCTTCTGCACAGTACTGTAAATACAAACCAACCCTTCACGAAAAACACAGCCAATAAGAGCTTCTCTTTAGCTAAATGAGAGGGATGGGCAACACAACTGATTTTCTTTTCGATTCAATGCCAAGAAACAACAAGGTTTTTATCCTGATACAGATATTCGGTGCGAGTCGCTTCAGTTTTTATACCAATATTGATATTTGGTGCCAGAACTGTCAGTTTTTACCGACACCAGTATTTGGTGTCCGGGGGTGGTGGGGTCGCTAACTCAGGATTGTGTGCCGTTCTGAACTGAATCGATAATGGCCCTGACATTTCAATTTATGAATTTAAATTGAATTTGAATTAAGGGTGAAAACAGGATGCAGAACTTTAATTCAAAATTGAGTTTAAGGAAGAAGAACTAAAATGGAATTGAATTCAACTGAAGTGCATGGTGTAGACAGGTTTTAAAAATACAGCATCAAATTTCAACATGAATTACACATAATCATGTTAAAATTCTTAGCATATACTGTACCATTTTAATGAAAATGTCATGTTATTCAGAATGAAAAAATTCAACAGCTATCGAATAAATAATTGAACTCATTATATATTATACACTGAACTGTCATTTTGTGTACCATAGTGGATCTAGAAAAGTGTATCCGCCCCCAAACTAGGTGGTGGCTATAATAATTGCACTACCCAACCAAAGAAATGTTTTGAATTCTTTTCCTACATGTAAAGTCAAATCCATCTGTCAGCTGTTGCCAAAGCTTCACATGATGTCACCATATACCTGAGAATGTGTGTGTGAGAGTCAGTCTACCACTTACACTCGCTTAATGAACATCTCCGTGAAACTGTGTTGTGAATATTCTCCTGTTTTTTTGCTCTCGTTGCTCTTATTTTGTTTTCAAAAAATGGGTCCTAAGAAGGTGTGATAGCAGCAAACCAAAAATCTAATCTAATTAGCGTTATTTCTTAGGGGAAAATTTAATTAGGTTTTTGACCAAATCAGTTCTCGGACAGCCTTCTGGAACTGAGGTTTATCTACCATCTAAAATGTAAACGTTTTCTTTGATTATTTATGCTTTGCTAGAATAAATGGCATTCCTGTGTTATGTAATTGCATTGAATTTCTTGAAATGAGTTCAATTCTTCTTACTGACATTCCAATTAAATTCAAAATTCGATATCCTGCTGGGTGTGGCCAATTCGATTCACATTCCAATTCACGAATGAAATACATTTAGAATCTTGCTCCCTGGTAATAAGGATAACGGTTTCCGAGTCGGGGGGGGGGGGGGGGGATTTGCAATGCAATCACCGCCCCTTTTACGTGATACTCTGTCGAGTTTACCCTGAGTATGTAAAACTCGCTTCAAAGTATACCCCACTGGGATATCTCTCCATCAATGAGCCTGTAAACAATATAAAAAATAGTTTATAGGGTCAAGTCCCTAATCCTGCAAACATATACATGTATATAGAGAGAGAGTTGCCGTTACAGATGGGGGTCACCACACAGGAAGGCTTACAAACCTTGGTTCCACTACAAGGTCCGGCATTCCCGGGCCACCAACCTGCCCCACGCCCGGGGCCTCATGGTCCAAGATGAAGACCTCGTCCTGGCAGATCTCCGTCACAAAATGCAGGTGTTCCTGGGAAGCCAGACATTCACAGGGCAAGAGGTCAGACCTTTAAACAAACCCATTAATAAGAAAAGCTTTTTGCTTCCTGCTGCTGTGTTCCGGCAACCAACTGACCAAAAAGATGTTTGTTAAATTGCAATCACTTCTGAATAAAGTGGCACCACAGAGAGGAAGACTGGCGTGATTGGGGCAGAGTGGAGCACAAATCAAACATAAACTGATTTCAGTTTGAAATAATCCGGTCTCAGCTAGAGATCTTCATGACTCATTTAAGGCGTGTTACTCAGGGTATGTGAGTAACATACAGATGTCAATAACTAATGGTTTGGCTAGAGCATGGTAATGATATTAGTCACCTATATCTCTTCTGGATGAATAACAGGTTTAATGTCCTGACTGAACAAGTTCAGCTGCAATTAGCCTGCTCACCTGAGCCTTGTCAATGCGATAGAAACGGTCAGCAGACGTTGCTGGAAAGAGAACAAATGGAAGGGCAGGAGTTACCAGATGCCAACAAGGCAACGAACGGCGCTAAACGAATGCGGCTGACATGTTGTCGTGGCACAGAAGCTTGGAAACGGGACGCATTGATGAATTCGATGCGGGACAGGAGGACCCGTAAGTATGTAGGGGTGAGACTTACAGTCCAGGAAGCTCCAGTTGGAGGACAGTCTGTGGGCGGAGCCGGGCCGGACCAGGCTTCTGGACTCATCCTGAAACCGCACATGGAGGACAGGGGGTCGGGTCAGGCTCACGAGAAAGGCTGGGGGGGTATTTAACTGAGCGGAAATGTCAGTTACCTGGTAGTGTACCCGGTGGACACTTGGGGGGGCCTGGTGGAGGTCCTGTCAGAGGGCAGTGTGAGACACATCAAGGAGCCACTGTCTACCCCCCCGCCCTCCCCCCACTGTCTCTGAATGTCACACAACCACAATGAGTGCTGCGCCTGGTATTTATATATATGCTCACGGCCGAAAACAGGGCCGACTCAAACCCTATTACACTGCATTACATCATCATCTGGATTTAACATCAAACGGGGGAAAATCCAGTTTTAGGAATCATGGAAAACACAAACATCATCAATAAAGACACATAGGACACTGTAATCCTGTCCTCACAGATGCAAGAACTGCACCCAGAGAGTAACACATAGAGGTGTGTTAAAACATTCTTGTGAAAATTCTTGGGAAAAAAAAACATACACACAAACATACATTATACATTAAAGATATATATTTAAAAAGTACTGAGGCCAGAGTAAAAGCAAGTTTTGACACATAAAACTAGCTCGCCAAATCATCAGGGAATTTTGGAGAAGTGTTATGCCTCTTGTTTGGCCAGGATGAAACGCAGCGAGTAAGTGCAGCCTGGCTGCCAACCTGACGGCTCACACTGGCTGGTGTCATTCCACTTTCAACACCTACACAGTGTAAGTTTAGCGTGGCCACACAATGCCAGCTGGACCGAGACACCTAGAGGTCCCAAATATAACTACGACTTCCTCTCCTGCACTGCCTTCTGGCATTTTTCAGTGTGCCGAAAAAGTCTGTACCGAACAAAGAAGTCAGAGGCTGCAGATTCTTTCTGGTGCTGCAGTGGGTCAAGCTAGGTTCTTTACACAATGAGTCAGCGTGTTTCTGACTCATGGGCTGATCATAGACAAGCAGGTTATGAATTTGAAAAGGCAAAAGATTAGATGTAAAAAAAAAAAAAAAGATTTCAAGTAAATTAGCTGCTGTGAAGAAGACGCTTGAGCCCTGGGGCCACCATGACAGGGCACTGGATCAGCGGCCAAGGCACAGGAAATCAAAGGAGTGGGGCGTGAGAGGTCACCCACCTCCTGCAGTCGGTCAATGTAGAGCCTGCAGGTCTCCAGGTCACAGTCTCCTCTCACCACGACGATGCCGACCGGGGCGGCTGGGGAACACAAACAGCCCTCCAGCCAATCAAAATGCTGATGCATTACACGGAGTATTTAACTTCATTGAATTCAATCCCAAATAAATTATTTCAATTAAGATGATTAACTCATAAACAGTAGTACCTACAAATGTGCTTATGGGACTGCTTACTGTTTCTATTAAGAGGGTAATTTATTACGAGCGTACACTATTGGTCTCATTAATAAGACATGCTAATGCTACATTACTACAGGGGTATGCTATTATTGTGTTTTTACAAGGGCACGCTATTGCTCTTATGAATAAAGTACGCTAATGCTGCGATATTACGATGAAATGCTATTGGTGTATCATTATGAGGATACACTATTGCTGCTATTGACAGGGTACGCTAATGCTACATTATTACGATAGCATGCTATTGCTATGCTATCATGAGGGTACGTTATTGCTGTTATTAACAGAGCATGCTAATGCTATGCTATTATGATGTATACCATTGCTATATTATTACGAAGGTACACTATTGCTGCTATGAACAAGATACGCTAATGGTACATTGTAACGATGGCTATTACTTCGTCTTTATGAGGGTATACTATTGCTGTTAGATAGGGTATGCTAATGCTACGTCATTGTGATAGCATGCTATTTCTACATTATTACGGAGGTACGTTATTGATGTTATTGACAGGGTACGTTATTCACGCTGGTGTTTGCTTTGAGGACACTTTGAACGGCCAGGCCAACACTCACAGATGTCTCGCAGTCGCTCCTTGTCAAACTGCAGTTTCTCATACTCCTGCAGACTTATCCGGTTCACCCGGAGACGCAGGCGGTCCGGGACGGCGTGGGGACTGCGTGGACAGGGGGACAAGCAGAAACTCACGTAAACATTAGTGTCACCAACAAGAGAGACGAACTGCGGTTGAAACGCTGAGGACTTTCTCATTCACAGCAGCTCCCATTCTCAGATCAGACCCCTGCTGACCTGGAAATTCAGTTTTCTGTGCATTTCTGCAATGCTCAGTGCGCTGCAGCTCTCAGGAGCTCAGGTGGCATTCTGGGACAGCGGTATTTGCTGCTTTCAAAGACGCATGCCCACACAGAAGAGGGAGAACGTTCCAGGACCAGTCTTCATGAATAATCTGGTATCTCTCCTTTGTAGGAAACCTTTATGCATTAATGAAACGTTCTGCTTAAGATGCTAAGCGGAATGCCAAATGAGAAGCTCAGGGGAACGTTCCCAGAATGTTGGCTGTCTGCTGGGTCACGTCGTGTCCCGCTGAGCTTTGGACCTGCCACACAGCGCCACCCCTGGGGCTCGTGTGAAGCGGGGTGGTCTGATCGCCATCAAAGCTGGGAAAACACAGTCCACATTTTAGCTGGTAACTGCTACTGAACCAGTGCTTCACTGTGAAACAGGAGCAGGGCGGCTATAGAAGGCAGACGCACAGACACACACTCACGGGTGTGTAATTATTTCTTTGTGGGGACTCTCCATTCATTTCTATGGGGAAAACTCTAATCAAAACATGACGACCTTAATCCCTACCCAGCCCTAACCTTAACCAAAAGTAACAAAATATGAGATTTTTGGCATTTTTACTTTTTTGATTGCATTCGCAGGTCTTTGTGAGGACATGAAAAATGGTTCCCACAACATAAAAAAACAGGTTTTTATTACATTGTGGGGGACATTTGGTCCCCACAACATAATATAAACCTAATTTACACACACACACACACACACACACACACACACGTGTAGACACACACATGAAAGAAGCTGACAGAATCATACACTGACAGATGCCAGCATGTGCCCTCACACAAACAAACACGCAAGGTAGCCAGCTGCATCATATACTACACACACCAACACACACACATGCGCGCAGACATACTTGTGCTTTTTTTGCATTGGAGCGTGACGACATAAAATGAAAACAGTAAAACGAAAGCAGCGATTTCCTCCAATGAGAGCGAGACCTGTTAGCATGACCGCGGCGCGCGGTTAGCGTTCCGCAGTCGGCGCGTGTGACATGGGAGCTGCGGCAGCCGTGTCTCCACCAGCACCGAAAACCTGCATTTTAATCGCCTCACAGCACGCTCCGCGAAACAGATGGCGGCCACGGTAACATAGTGGTCAGGCGCTCGAACACACTGTCTGACTCATCGCTGCGCACTCGGGATGTTTGTGCGTACACACACTCGGGCGCCTGTGTGCGTGCACTGTTCACTGCATCTACATTAATCAGGTCATTTATCTGTCATACAGCGATGGCTGACACACAGACCCCTTGCCCCCGCTTGCCCCCGCTTGCCCGCCCCTGCCCGGAAGAGCCACAGAGAGAGCAGAAAAGGCCCAAGCCAGCAGTTACTGTGCCCCGCCCAGCCCCGCCCACCTGGGCAGAGATACTCACATGGAGAAGGAGTCGGGGGGAGCGGAGAGACGACGGAGGTCGGCGGCACACACTTTCTGAATGCTGCGCAAACCCAGAGGCACAGATTGACAACCAGCGCAGGCAATGCGGGGGGGGGAGGCAGACAGGCAGCCAGTAGAGGGACAGACGCAAAGGGGGGAGGGGGGTTAGTGAAGGTGACGAGAGGAAAAGAGAGAGACACCGTGACAGTGGCGTGACCCACAAACAGGTCAACAACACACAGGGAGCAGGTTACAGGTGCGGTGAACCCCCCCCCTCCCCCCCCCCCGTAAAAATACCACAGTGCTGTTTGTGGATGTTACAGTCAGCACGGAGCCGCTTCATGTTGTGTGTCTGGGCGTGCATTTTTTTAATTCTTACTCGGACAGAATATGAAAGCCATACCTGAAAAACAAGCCCCCAATCCTGTTCTTTGTAAATGTCAGATTTTGTACGTTTTTGTTTTGTTTTTCAGTTTAATGTCCTTTAGGGATCATTTACAAGATAGCGAGTCAGCATAAGATAAGAAAGGGGAATGCGTGTGTGCGTGTGACTCACTCGTTGAGCAGAGGGACAGAGGTCCTCCTCTTGCTCTTCTGCACCATGTTGGCCTGGTTCCTGAGCGAGATGCGAAGGGTGGAAGGGGCTAGTCTGCACGGCTCCCCGTCCACCTGCACCGGCATCGTCTTGAAGGTGGTCAGGGTCACCTCCCGACATTGGTGCAGCCGCTCCCCGTGCCCGCCAACCTGCAGCGCCGCCTGGTGGACACAGAGGGCTCCGGTGAACACGGGGCGGCCCGACGGATGAAGATACGGCCCGAGACGTTCACACTCACTCACCAGAGACGCCATGGTGAAGCCGATGACTTCGATGCAGCCGTCGTCGTGCCGCTGTGGCTCGAACTCACGGTGGTCACCGGTATTACCCCATGGCATAGTGCCCGCACAGTACCTGGGGGGCAGAAACACCTTCGCTACAGGCACAGCGGGCACACACAAAGGCGGCCGCAGAGTCTGAGCCATACGACAGCGCATTACAAAAACCCATCAGCAGATGGCGTAGTCGCTAAGGAGCCGAGCAAGGTTACAGGGGTGGTTCGGAGGGTGGTTTCTGCACCTGGGAATGTTCAAGAACACGATGCATTGGAACTTCAGCTCCTGGATCTTGGGGGTGAGGTCCGTTCCGTCACACTGCGGGGAATGAGGGAAGGATAAGACAGGAAAAGAAGAAGATGGCCCTTGTCATTTAGATCTTCATTTTTTCTTCTTTAAAATGAAAAAAAAAACAGGTCTCAGAAAAATGACGGCTGAAATCTAAAAATGCATTCTATTATCTCCAAATTACTTTAGAATCATAGGTACCTGTATTATTCATGGATGCATGATTATAAATACTTTCAACCTCCTTAACCTAGTCGACTTCTTGACAGCCGTATGTTTGTAATGGTGTATTTGCTTCCCTTGTACATCGCTATTGACAAAAGCATCCGTTAAATTAAGTAAACTTGAAGCAAATGTCAATATTACTGCTGTTGTAAGAAAAGGGTTTGCAGAATGTGCGGGGATCGGCTGCCCCCTAGTGGGGACCTTCAGCGCTGCGCTCACCACCACCCTGACGTGCTTGGACAGGTCCCTGGAGCTCCTCTGCAGGAAGTCGGTGAAGGCAGCCTGGAGGGACGTGACAAACAGAGCAGCTGCCGGGTCACAGCGTCGCACTTCGGCCCCAGAGCTACACGGTCAGTGACTCACACCCCACTCACCCCTGCGTAGAACATCTTGTTGCGGAAACGGCTGTTGAATTTTTCAGGGTTGGCCTCTGCGGAGGGCAAGGGGAGGAGACGTCAAGCCGGGCCGGACTTCCCGTGCGGATTTATCTACCATCTGAGGCCGTGTTCGTGTCTCAAATTGGACTGTTCCCAACACCACCCACCCTCGCCTCATAAAGAAGTGACAGATCGCATTAATTAGAGGCTCTGAGCATTTCTCTGGTAATCCGCCACGTCTACTGAGCGAGTTGCTGCCAAGCACTCAGGATGGGCCGGGCGCCCCTCTCTCCGCACCTGTCAGGTAGGCCCTGGGATCTCACGTTCTCAGCATGTGCTAAGTCAGCCACCGCGATTGTGATGACCCGCCATGACACCCTGCACCCCCTCGACCCCCGATCTTCCCCAGACTCTCACCTCTGGACTCGTGGAACTCCAGGGTGACGTGAGCGTCGAACCCCAAGCTGAAGTAGTTATTGAAGACATTCAGCGGCAGCTGCGAACGAAGGAACGCATACGGCGGGAGAGTTACACATCAGGCAGGCCCTCCTGACGGCCGTCTGGGGCCTGACACTCTGGATGCGAGCTCACCTTCTGAGAGCCCTCCTCTCCTGGGGAGAACTTCTGCTCCACCTGGAGGTTCCAGCGATCCAGCTGCACCACCGTGCCCTCCTCCACCTGACACAGGATCTTAGACACTGGCTCGTCCGTGTAGCCCTGGGGAAGGGAGGGGAACAGGGACGGGACCGTAGGTAGAGGGCTAAAGGTACCATATGTTTAGGAAACATTATTAGAGTATATATACCCATCTACAGCGCTCACAGAAAGTCTAGGGACGCTTAATTAATTCAATAAAAATATTGCAAATATATTGGTTTCATGACAAAAATCATTATATCATTTATTTACAAAACGTATCACATGAGAAACAACCAGTGGTTTTAAGTAAAACATTCACTGTGAGTAGTAATAAATCGAAATCCAAACCCAAGTTCTAAAAGAGCTGCTCTGAGTTAAAAGGCCCACTGACAAGCAGTCTCATTGGGGGCTTTTTAATTAGTGACACCTTTGCAATAACATAAAACAACAAACATTTGTGTTTAGTGTCCCTTTGGGAGCCAATGACTACAACTGCAATTAATAGAAAAATTATGACATTAAAAGGAAAATGGGAATATTACTTCTCAAAGGACTTTTGTTATGAAACCAATAAATTTGCAACGATGTTAAAGAATTAAGCAAACGTCCCAAGAGATCCTGTAAGCACTGTCTGCATGTTACAGATATAGGATTTTAGCCTAAGCTGGAAACCCCTGAAGTACAGGATCTGGCTGGAACCATCCAGCTCAGAGCCCTGCTTAACCACTCACTTGCAGGAGAGCTAAACTCTGACTGGAATAAAAAACCCAACCCAGACCCAAGTGTGCAGGAATAAATTGTGGGGGAACGCAGCCTGTTTATTTCCACATCAGGGGGTCCTGCTCTCTACCAGCCAGGGACAAGGCTGTGACAGGGACTCCGTAGCCTCCACAGTGAACTGGGGGCAGCATCAAGGACTGACGTCTAGAAGAGACATCGATGTGTGTTTAGTACAACACAGCTCACTTGCGGTGGTTTAAAACCACGATACTGTTACATCACAGTTACTTAGTAGATGCTTTTGTCCAAAGCAACATACAAGCGAGACAGCAGGATCAGTCCCTGGAGCAGCTGGGGATAAAGACCTTGATCAAGAGCCCAACAATAAAGCCACTTTACTAAGAAACAGGATCTGAACCAGCAACCTGCTGGTGTATCTGATCGCAGATACAGCGTGCTAACCTGCAGAGTCACCCACCACCCACGCTGAACCTTCAAATTGTATAAAGCAGATTTATGGTGGTGGTGGGTGGGGGGGACTCTTCAACATTACAGTGCCCATTGCAGCTCAACTAATTTCAGAGAGAGAGAGATTGCAGACACCCAGGTTGCTGACGTCCGCCCCCGCAGAGGAGTACCAGAGGATCCATGAGAGCGTAATTAAGGGTATTTGAAAAGCCTCCATTTAAAACGAATTAAGTGAAAATTACTATGACAGCAAAGTCTTTCCAGCGACATCCATCCCATATTTTTCAAGAGGCTGGTCACACGGAAATGAAAAGGGGGGGGGGTGAACCTGGTAACTTAGCTGGAGCCGAACCCCCCAGCGCCATTGAGAGCCTCCAACGTCCCGTTTGTTTAAACACATGTGACACTGTGGCTGTCACGCTCCCTTTAATACCGTCAACGGCAGAAAGAGCGGAGATGACATTTATCTCTGCTCATTAATCAATGCAAACAGAGTAAATAACAATTTAAATATTGCCCACTGGGATCTGCCAAGCTCCCGTGATCCCCACCTTGGACCCCCCCCAGAGATGATTCCGTAAATATAGTATGCAATCATTTACTCTAATGGGAGCACAGGGGTCACTGGTTTTGCTGTCAGTTGCCGTGAAGGCTCTAACCATACAGTCACATCGCCCCCTGCTGACTTCCCCGTGCAACAATTCATTCATTTCAAGGATAAGTAGGAATACACATGGAAGCTATTCTGAAGAGAAGCCCTATTGTGAACCCCAGCTTGGTGTACATGTGGAGTTGGCATCTTCTTCCTGTTCAGGTACAGTGGTGACTCGGACGTGTTCCCTAGTGTTGTGTCACTGTGTGTGTGGCCAGTGCCCGGTGACAGACTTGCGTCCTGCCTACCGTGGACCCGTCCCTATACCCCAGGCTTCCCGGAACTGCAAAAGCAGCTACTGCAGACTGAAGGGCAGGCAGTCCGATCCAACAGAAGACAACGCAAACGGGTCCAAAAGACACCGGTTACCCATAAACCAATGCCAAATTCTTCCTTAGGGCAAATGGAAAATTTCTCCTGTGCAATCTGTCTGCTCACCCCTCCCCAGTTCAGGGTGCGTGCCAGGTCATTTCCTGTCCCGAGAGGAAGAACGGCAACTGGGGGCTGGGGGTTCATCTGAAGCTCATCGAGGGCTGAGAGGATCCAGCCCACCTGGAGGACAGAGAGTCAGAATCAGCCACCTCGCACACTATGGCCACTAAAAGGCCAATGCCAACTATAGGAACATGGTACGTTAAAATGGGAAAGCGAAAGTCCTGGGAAAAATGAAGAGAGCACTCTATACTTTTTAAAAATTTGCATTTTTAAATCCTGCTGGCTTCTGTTGGCAGGCTGTTGCGAGACAGGCTGTTTCCAGGCTCAAACTTCCTAAGACAGCAGTACACAAGAACGAGGTGAAGCAAGAGACACTGGCAATAACCAAAAACCAGCCAATTAGATGACAGAAGCAACTTTTGAATGCTAGAGATGACCGTCAACTTATCCAGCAGTGCCTCATGAATCAGAGAATGACCTCAAGTGACTTCCAAAAGGAATGGGAAACATTAAATGCAGGTGTGAAGCGCACTGCTACGACAGTTCATACCAGGCTCCTAGAAGCAGGACTGTCCCATAAAGCAAGGAAGAAGCCCTTCATCAATGAGAAGCAGGGAAAAACCAGGCTGGAGTTGCTAAACAAATGTATATTTTACACAGGTGCTTAGACATAAATTGAGAAATGAGTGAAAATTTTCAAAAAAGAAAAAAAAAGGTCAAACTTTTTGTGTGATAATTAAAACGTCAATAGAGGAAATTTCCCTGCTTTCTGCTTTTTCCCTCCTAACAGAAGAAGTTAGATGCAACTGAGAAATGAGCAGGATGGTCTGCTCCCGCCCCCAGTGCTGGAGAGATCCGTGATGTAACAGCTCAGACCCCCCCCCCCCACCCTGATCTTACCGTGCCATCACCCCCGCACGCCAGGATTCGGAGATTCGGCACTTTTCTGTACAGCTCCAGCCTGAGAGGGGAGAGCAGACGGTGAGTCAGGGAGCAGATCTGGGGAACACGTCGTCTGACGCCTGGTCTACGGACCCAGCGGTACCAGGGTGGTCTGGCCCAGGGATACGGGTGGCGGTGTTTGCCCGATGGCTGTATGTCAGCCTCATGAGCTTCCTTATTTTTGTGGATCAGAGGGTTGGGATTCAGGGTAAGGATGGAATTTTTATAAAACTGAGTTCTTCCTTTCGGGGACTGGAAAAAAAGTCCCCAAAAGGTCAAAATAACAGACTTTTATCACAGTATGATAAAATGTACACACACTGCGATTGTGTACTAAAAAAGGTGGAGGGGAAAAAAAAAACGAGTGAGAATGAGGAAGAGGGGAGGGAAGATCAGGCCGGGTACTCACGCCTCACGGGGCCCCCCCTGAGAGAGATCAAACACCTGCCGGGGGTTCAGGATCCACATGAACATCTGTAGCACTTTGGTGCCCTGTGAGGGAGGGGCAGGAGCAGGGTCAGTCTCTGGAGGTGGGCTTTGCAGATGGGTGACCCCCCCCCCCCCACCAGGCTTACCTGGTTCCCGCCGCTCTTGGGGTTGACAAATACCAGCACGGGTTTTACGAGTGGAGAGGGCAGGGGCTTGATTATGAACGGGCGCCACTTGGAGTCCTGTCAGGAGAGACGGTCATACCAGTCACGCATACACGGATGTAGACATGCACATGCAGAAGGACCCGCAGGAACACGCGCACTGTTCCTGCGGCCACAGCCTGCAGTTGGGAGCCTTGGTTAGGTTTTATTCCCAGTACCAAGGCCCAACCACACACCCCCAGTGGCATTTCAAGAAGCAGTTTATGCAGTAAGCAGAAAGGGGAGTGGCCTAATGGACACATACAATAAAGGGGGCGTGGCCTCATGACATACGATGGATACACTAAAAAGGGGGTGTGGCCGAATGGACACAAAATGAGTACAAGGAAAAGATGCAGCCTGCTCTTTATCTACACGCAGCAGCTGTCCAGTGCCCAGCCTATTCCTGACCGTGTCTCTTCTCCTCCGGCTGTCATTCGGTCACGCCTTTTGTGGGGG
>JAODJU010000062.1:24716969-24727860 GCA_026776725.1 Gnathonemus echidnorhynchus | reverse complement strand
GGTTACTTGACTCATGACTCGGAATTAGATAATCGTAAAATCCACCAAGATATCATCTGAGTCACGTCGACGGCGCAGAAAAAAAAAGAAATGAAAAGAAAATCAGAAAAACAGAACAGCTGCCCCTGACCGAGCGAGAACTGCATTGTGGGTAAATCGGCGAGCAGCAGACGGGAGGAGACGACACAGGTGAGCCGCGCTGGTATCTGTCCTGACTTCTGAGCAGCCAACTTAACAGCACTGTAGCGCACGCCTCGCTATCATGGCCGTTCTTCTTCGCCATTTGGGGGGGGGGGGGGGGGGTCGTACTTTCCCCGCCTTCTCACTGGCCCACGTTCAGGCTGCTGCACGAGGAGAGCGACCGTGGGCGGTGTGGCTCCCCACCACAGCCCTTTGATGGGATCCAACACTTGCGGCCTTCTTTTAAAAATAGAATGCTCTCTTTCTCTCTCTCTCATTCCCTCCTGATTCGCCGCTACGAGCAGAAACGGAGCAGAACTTCTCATGGAGCCCCGTGCCAAAACCCCCTTTTTTTCTTCAAAAGTGGGGGTGGTACCTGTCAGTGTGTCAGAGCACCCTTAATGTCACCATGGTTTTAAATATACACCTACATTGGAATGTTCCAGAAGGTTCCCCTGTGCTTTTCCCACAGATCCCCACACTGCCGGGTTTGGCTGAGACGAGCGCACAGCAGAACTTTTTTTCCCCCAGCGCTCAGTTGGTCTGCTGGCAGCCATCCGGTCCCTCCTGATCCACTGGCTACATGTTGGTGTGTATCAGTGTATCAGGACTCCTGCGTCACTCCGCATGCATGCATGGCTGCATCACACGTGCAGGTATCAGCAGAACCGGCAGAAATCTTTGACCTGACCGTGAATCGACGTGCGGTGGCTGCTTCATCAGTCAGAGGCTGTCAGGATGTTGGCCCCCGCAGTGACTGATCCTCCTCCACCTCCGCTCGGCACGATTGCCAACTCCTCCATAATTAACCCCCCCCCCCCACAGCGGAGCCACCGTGAGCTTTGCGGGGGGGCGGGGGGGGGGGCATACCGACCCCACATCTACTCAAAAGACAGATCTGCTACTTGAAATAGATACGCATGGAAAAAAACAACAGAGGAGTGACTTAAAGCTAAATCCGCCCTCTGTCATGCGAGACGCCCAGAAGTCACCCGCTGTTGTCATGCCAGGTTCAGAGGACCTGGTGAACTGCTCGCCGTTACACAACAACCAGGCCCGAGGGGCGCGACTGTCCGACTCCGATTCCGAAAAAGGACGCATGCGCCTTGTACATTCCAACCGGCGGGAGACGAGGAGGAGTGCGGAGGTCCAGGCATACTCCGCCGTCCGATAAAAAAAATTCTCTCACTCCTCCTTCTTTCTTGACAGTCATGAGCCAAAGGCCAAATGGGGCAACACTACTTCCTCAATGCACTTATACTCAAATCAGTTTCATCAGTTATACGTTTAACCAAATATCGGATCGCTCTTTACGTCTTTCTTGGAAAAGTACCTTTCTGATTTTATTTTATTTTTTTTTTTACCATATGCCGTCGGTACATGTTGTCCAGTACCGTAGGTTAGGCAAGACCAGAGATCTGTTATCCCAAGAGCGTTTCCCAGGGCAACGGCGAGGTTAATACAGGCCAGCTCTGGCTGCGCGGGATCAGGCGATGGGCCTGATGTTCTCCATTTCCACCTGAGCTTCCTCTTGCCTAATTGACTGTATCATCCAGCTAATGAGTCCGCCAGTGAAGCCACGGCCATTATCAGAGAGGGGGAGAGAGAGACCCCCCCAAGCCACCTCCAGTCCCACAGCAGGGGAGTCGCAGCACTAATGAGGATTCGTCGGAAAGTGATTCCTGATAAAAGTGTTTGCCAAGATTAATTGCTCGATTTGGGCGCACACCAGAGTTCTGCAAGCCCGTCATAAGGCACAGGTTATTCGGCCGCAGCTTCTGGACTCACATCTATCATCAGCTGAGGAAGCCTTCCCTAACAGTATAACCGCAGATTTGGTGGACTGATGGAGCAGCTGAGAGGAGCAAAGCCAGGTATATTTTGTCTCAGTCTGAACCGGATTTATCTAGGAAGATCTTGCCCTTTCTGTCTGGACACGGATAACATCGCTAACCTCCCCTCTCTCTTCTAGTTTCGACAGACTGCTGGGATGCCACAGACCACTAACACTGAAGTCAGCGTAAATGCATTTTTTGCGTCGTGCTCACATGTTTACGATGTCCGGTAAAGATGCAAGGCTCCAGCAAAGAGCGATGTGTAGTTCTGCATGCTAGGGCCCATTGTCAGTAAAACGAAAGGTTACTGGTGCAAATCCAGTGGCAGGCAGAGTGATGCCACCGTTGGACCCTTCAGCAAGGCCCTTAGCCTTAACCAATTGCTTAAAAGCACTGTGCTATGACCCCCCCAGCTTGCTCTCACCTGCACGTGTATCAGTGTGTTTCATAAGGGTAGGCGAAGACCCCAATATAACCAGAGAAATGAGTAAAGCTTCACTATTGTATTTGGAATAGCGATAGGCAAACTGCCCTTTACTGATGTTTGAAAGGGCCTGGTACGGACAGGACCTGTGGAATCGGGTCTCTGGGAACGGCCCATATACAGACCGCTTGGATTACATGGCAGCTGTACTCCTTAGTCAGGAAAATGACACCAGGAAAAGGAGCCCCAGCTGGAAGCAGGAATACAATGATAGCCCACTTTTGGGCGGACTGACTGGCATACAGGTGATGCCCAAATGTGTACCAGGATGGTACTGTCCGGCACCTGCAGCACATTCCCAGTACCAGCTGCTGAGGCATTTTCCCTCAAACCACTGGTTTCCCTTCCAGGTCCTTCTCCACAGGATGTTGCGGACAGATCCTTGGCTATTCCTGAATGCGACAGACCGAAGGGCGGTTCAATCCGTCAGTTCCGGACCGTCTGACTCAGTCACCCATATTATGGCAGAGACAGAGTCTCTGTCCAGGGGCTGCCCCTTGACCCAGTTCTGTCATATGGCTTCAGTCACAGGAGAAGGAACATAAACAATAAAGCAGAAACTATATCAACAGTGACAGCCAAGGAAATCTGTACCACAACCTGCTTTAGGCAGCAGAGGCTCTATTCTGTCTCAGTGAAGGTTTTCAAAAGGCCCTAAGATAAATGAGAACACGCTGAGGGCAGGCAGAAAAAAACGAACAAAATAAAGACTCTTGAACTCGTTGTTTTCCCATCCAAAAACGTTCGCATGGCGAGCAGATCTGCATATTACTCATCTGCTTACTATTCTGCCTGTCCTTTAGGAAAGTCTTTAGAAAGTGAACTCCTGGCCATAATCTGCTATCCTAAACCACAGGAAAGTCCATAGACAGGAGCCCTAAACCCCAAACGATTCCATACAAACAGCAGGATAAGAAGGGGAACCTCGGAGCTAATCAAGACACCCTGGTTAAATTAAGGCAAATAAACTATCCGCTAATTACAATTAACGCTTAAGTTGGAATCGTCCTTGGTTTGCGCCAGCCTGACACTTTGGAAACATGTCAGAAATGTTGTGGTACGACCCAGGGGTGGAGGTGCCAGCAGGATGGGGTGGGGAAATCAGCCAATCGCAGGCATCCCAGCATTTCCAGTGGCAGGTGTGCCACCTTGGTTCTGAGACTCCCTGTCCTCCTCCTGGCAGAGGCATGGGCAATTTGTTTAGGCAAAAAGCCCCGTGTACCAAGCATGGAAGACGGCACGTAGATCCTGATGCTGAAGCTGAGCCAGAGCCTGACGGCAGGACACGACTTATGTTCCGTGGGGCGTCGTTCTCCATTTTAATGCAGAGCGCTCTGCCCGAGGATGGGGGGAGGGGGAACGAGGACAGCAAAGTACACCCAGGAGATCCTCTTTGCACGTTTCAAGTCACACCTTGTACCCTCTGCATTTAACCCAATAAATAAAGACTCTACCATCTGGCAGCACCCAATTGCCAATGCCTCTCTGTCGGCCACGGGGCTCATAGGGCTGGCAAGGTCAAACTCATCTTGATTACTTCTCAGGAGCTAATTTCACTACTCAGTTCAAGAAAACACATACAGCCCTTCTTCTCGTGGCAAAGTACAACCGGATTAATTCAAACACATTCGGTTTCCATAGTGAATCTTTCAAACGATAAGGTTGTTAATGTGTGGATATTCTTGGAAACGAGCCTTCAAAAAAATCACATTTTTTAAAGGTTTAATTCCATTGTTTTTTTTTTTTTTGCTTTTCCTTGGAACACCATATTTTATGAGCATTTGAATATGTTTGGCCACGGAGCAAATATTCTGTTTCTTTGAATTTTATTTGAATTTATTTATGCTTGTGAGTCACACTGACAAATATTAAAGCAAAAGGCCAATCACAGAGAAGGCCTTTTCTAGGTTTCCTGGCTGTATGTCATTGAAAATCAATACTTCCAATTAGATACTAAACTGCAACACTGTACAGGATAAGAGGGGGATAAGAGGGATGGATGGAAGGAAGGATGGATATTTCTACTGAAGCAATTCATGTTAATAATGTCACTGAAAGGTGACACAGCAGGACTGAGCCAAGACTCAAATCGACAATTTCTGGGTCCAGGTTCCAAGTCGTTGATACACAAACCAATACTGTCCTGGGATGATGTGTGTAAGCCTTGACCCAAATGCAAGGGACAAGGACACTCGAGTTGGGAGGGAATAACATGGGGGGGCAGTGCTGTCATGGGAAACTATGGGGGGGGGGGTTATCAAGGGAAAGAGAAAATCCTCTTAGGCATATCCTTAAAAAGAAATAGCCTTGTACAACCCCGGTAGTGTGCAATATCAGACTGCGTTACCGCTAAGAGAAACCCGATGGGCAGTAAGTAGACCATCACTATTGCTCTGGATTCTCAAACAGTCTTCATGGAATTGTTGTTATGTGCTCGACAATAAACTGCTTCCCACAGGCCAACACTGCATCCCTTACACCCAGCACCCCCCCAACACTTCATACTAACAGCTAATAGCACCTAACCTAAAGCCCAGCCGGTAACCAGCTAATCTAGTACACTAACACCCATATCTACTGGTAGAAAAGATGGGCCTGTTCAATCATGCCAGCTCAGCGCTAACCACGTTGTAAAATGATTACAGTTATTTTCATAACGAAACTCTTTAGCTTCCAAAAAAAGGGGAAGCCAGTTTCACAAGCACAGCCATGTCATTAACGCGAGTCGGCAGCCAATTACGGAGGTTGTGCCAAACAAGAAAAACGCTCATTTTCCAGCGGAGTGCCCCTTTTGATAGCTTTCCGTCAGAAATCTGTCTCACTTTCACTGTTTAGACATGAGATTCCCAGACTCTCTGACAGGACACAGCACCTACCTGGACACAAAGTCAATGCAGTCATTGCGTCGATGTGCCAATACAGCTAACAGGTGGCTAACGGGACAGCTAACGAATGGTATAACAGAACAGTGAAAGGTTCAGCTCAGGGCATGGATAGTGGGACAGCAATCAGAATAGCAACAGTGCAGCTATAGGCATGGCTAACAGAACAGTGAAAGGTACATGGATAGCAGTACAGCTATCGGAATAGCAACAGAAAGGCTAAGGGCACGGCTAATCAGACGTCCAGCTAACCGGATGGCTAACAATGGCTAAGGGCATGGCTAATCAGACACCCAGCTAAAAGGATGGCTAACAGAACAGCTAAGAGCATGGCTAATCAGACGCCCAGCTAAAAAGACGGCTAACAGAACAGCTAAGGGCATGGCTAATCAGACACCCAGCTGAAAGGACGGATAACAGAACAGCTAAGGGCATGGCTAATCAGACGTCCAGCTAACAGGACGACTAACAGAACAGCTAAGGGCATGGCTAATCAGATGCCCATCCGAAAGGACGGCTAACAGAACAGCTAAGGGCATGGCTAATCAGACACCCAGCTGAAAGGACGGCTAACAGAACAGCTAAGGGCATGGCTAATCAGACACCCAGCTGAAAGGACGGCTAACAGAACAGCTAAGGGCATGGCTAATCAGACGTCCAGCTAACAGGACGGCTAACAGAACAGTTAAAAACATAGCTAAGGCTGGCTAACTTCACATGTAGGAAGATGAGCAAGGAAAGAAGGTGTCAGCCTCATAACAATTTCAGCCAAGTTCCCACATGACTCATCCAACCAGGACCCACACAGCAACACACACCTAAACACCCACATACACACCTATAACACGCCCATTAATCACCTATACAAACGATCACACATGTAAGGCACAGGAAACCCCCCCCCCCCCCCCCCCCCACACACACACACACACAAAGACAATCCCTATCCACATAGAGAACCACCATGACCACACAAAATCTCCAACATAATCCATGCTTACAGCTAACACCAAAACTAGTTATCCCTCCTTTACATGAAATATCAAACCCCAGAACTGATTTGTTCCTGTTACTTTTACCAAAGGTCTGAAAATTGTTAACAAAATACATACTAAGCAACTATCTTTGCAAAATGTATTATAATGATTTATCAGACCACGCATTTTAAGTACAACACTTGCAACACAAAACGCCACATTCGTGTTGATGAAACTTGGTACATAACAAAAATACTGTTACATTAACAGCCTATTTCATTTATACTTTATGAAATGATATACATCTAGATTTTTGATATCTTCCTTGAAGGAACTTTTTTTATTCTTCGTAGCAGATATTATGTAACTGCTGCCTCAGGGGTGGGGCCGTTTCCTCTGTGGTCCACCTAAAGTATGGTCATGGCGCGGTCAAGAGCTGGTATCTGACATGCTCAGCAGCCAACTACGGACAGAGCCACTGGCCCACCCCCTCTAACTGCCAGCCTATCACAGGCTGCGTCTAAAAAAAAATAAAAAAAAAATAACACTGCATCATATCTACGGACAGACAGGAAAATGTGTCAGCGATACAGAATCTGCAATCCGGATTATCTGCAGACGTTTAGGCCTAAAAATTCATCTGTTTTTGTATGGCTGACAGGTCCGTTCTCCTCCACCTGATTAAAAATCCAACCATGGCTTCCTTAGATACCATTTATTAAAAATTAACATAAGTAAGGACTGAGAATGTACTAGAGTAGGTAATCTGACTGCAGAGTGTCCAAAGGGGAGGTAGAAATAGAGATTTTGACCCTGAGATGCAAAGCTGGGGTTTGAAGAGTCAAAGACCACAAGACCCAGTACAGGGAACTCTCAGCCAGGCAGATTCTCCCTCTAAATCTCTCTCCATCTCTCTCCCGTTCTCTCCCGTGTTCACTCTGTGAGCCCACATCCCACGACAAAGCTTCACCGCTTCTGCTCCGCAGAAACTGTGCCGGGCCTTTTTAACTGTACTTGTTTCACCAGGTGAATTTTAAAATCCGAAGAGCGAGCGTTGGTTCGATGTGCCGCCCGAAATGCGGATTCCATTCCACCTCATTCCGTCTCGGTTCCCATCCACGCACGTTTGGTGCAGCCATTTTCGCGAGGCTACAAAGGCCGCTATTAGGCAGAAGTTAAAGCCACACGCTGGCATTTCCCCTCTTCGCTGCGTGACAGACTTAAAAATGAAAGCTTTGAAAGGAGACCTCTGGGGTGTATTTACATTCTAACAATGAGGTGGACTTCCTCAGTCCGTGAGGTACTCAGGCCATGAGAGGGACAGCGGCAGGCCAGACAAACAGCAACCCATTCAGAGAGAAGAGCCACAGCACCACAGCTAAGACTAACAGCAAAACAAGGAAGGGTTGGTTGAACAGACTCACCACTCTACCCTATTAAACCCAAAGGATCTCTGGAAATAACCCAAAAAGAAAAATGCTTTCTGGTCAAGTATTCTCATGTGTCTAACATGTAAGAGCTTAACATGGACCAACTCATGCTGTGTCTGCTCAGAATATCCACAATCTTCATTCTCACATCCACTTCTGGCAAATTTTGCGCAATAGACCATTTAAAAAATGAGTTTCCTCCCAACAAATCGGGAAGAGATTTTTATGGTAGAACAGACCCTTTCGGTTTTTTGATACTCTCGGGAATTTGGTATGTGAGAACTCCGCTGTTTGCAGCAGTTCGGACAAGGTCTGAGGAAGCAAACCCACAATGACAAGCCCGTCCACCACTCAGCCGCAATTTCAAATGTGGGCGCAGGGTGGATCCAGGATCCACCTACACGTCGCCTTACATGCAAAACTCAACGATCAAAAAAAAAAAAAAAAACACGACTACGACTACATAGCGATTGGTGTTATGTTTTTTTTTCTCGCTTGGGGAATCCTGCAGCTATCTGCACAGTGGCTGCTGTCTGTGTTGCCTGGCCGCCCGCCAGCTGCGTGACCCGGCAGCTGCTGCACCCTCAGCCCGGGGATTTCGTCAAAGAATTTGGAGTTGAATCCACACGGGCAAAGTCATTGCGGGGAAAGTCAGACCCCCCTCCCCTCCCTACCACCATGAAACTAACAGCTATAGTGCATACAAAGCCACCCACGGGGGGTAACAGGGACATAATAGGTTCAAAGGGCCATAAGGAATTTCTGGACAGCGACCCACCCCCCCCCCCCGGAAACCGGGTGCCGAAACGGGTCTATGGTGCGCATTAAACCGTACGCGTTTTAACAAGTCAGGAAACGTGTGCCTGGTGTGACCGGTTTAGGGAATATACTGGAAAGGCTGGGAACACCAAAGACGTGGAGAAATCCCCCCCCTATATGCCGAGACCCGAAGCGGGGATCTAAGCGCGCCTCTCCCGGGGTAGGAGCGGGGCTAGAGAGCCGCTAAATGACCAATACATCCGGTCAGTTACAACTGACACCCATAGGCACGAAAAGAGGGTTTTAAATAATACAGCGGTCGATTGAAAGTTAAGCAGCCGAGCATCGCAGACAGTGCCGCTATTCGGCCGCTTATTCCCCCTGCTAGCTGCGCAGGCGAACTGCCCGTATCGGCGCCCCGCTCTCCCCTCACTTTCCCCGCACTTTCACTTTACCTGTAGGACGTCTGCTTCCGAAAAACCAGACCCTTCAGCTTCTCCTCCACGGACTCGTCCGTGTCGTTAAAGCCTCCTGGAGTGTCCCCGCCGGCCATGGCTTCGTCCCTGCCGCGGTTCCGCTCGCTCGTCTCCCCGCCAGTGGCCCCTAGCGAGGCGGCTCTATTCCCATACGCCTGGGAGCCCCTCTCCTCCTGTGAAGGGCAAGGCTTGGCCAGGGGGTCCATGCTTTAGCAGTGGACCCCCTTCCTCCTGTGTGCCCCTTGCTTTCCCTCCCCAAGAAGCGGCAGCGACGGTGAAGCTGCTGCCGGCGGGGGACGGTAGCGGCGCGCCCGGGGCTGCTCTCGCCGGCCGCGCCGCACGGTCACATGCACAGCAGACCTGCCGGACAGACGGAGGCGGCCGACTGGAAACGGTAGCATAAGCCGTCGCGATGGTGGCGAGCCACAGCCGCGGCAACAGGGGCATCCATCTCCGGCGCTGCCGCTACAAGGGCATTGTGGGATACTCCTACCGCGAGCGCAGCATCGGCGTGGATACAGTGGGGCGCGCGGGGCTTCCTGACGCTCTGCGCGCGCACGTACAGCGCTCCACACCAGTGCGATACTGGCCGCCCCAAAGCTCCACTACGCCGTCCTCTGCCGAGATTGTTCCGCGGGACTGCTGTGAGCTCTGGACGGGGCTGCCCGCTTCTTCGCGGCGTGCCACGTATATCCGTGCACACCGACGGACCTCCAGAAGCCCAGTGCGTAAGAGTCACGCAGGTTATTAAGCATCGCCCATGGTGCTTAGAAGAGCACAACTGGCTTTCTGACAATTGTTTTCGAGGTTATTCTTAACATATACCGTAAATTGTAACCGGCATAGTCCACGGATTATTACATGTAATTTGCTCTCGATAATGTCTACCCCGTCTGTTCAACTGGATTGTGCAATATTTGTATTTATGTCAGATCATTCGTTCTGGGCGTGCATCCATTTTTTTTTTGCCTTCCTCAAGTCAAGTGACACAACCGACCAACAGAAATGCACATAAAGATCCGCCTCACATACCAAATTAGACAATTATGCCCCCAAGTCGAATGGACTCACAGAGACTTCATTCGACCGATGTCATGAGGGCAGATTTCAACTGAAGAAATTTAACGTGTTCTTTGGCAGCGCCTCTGAGTTTCTGTACACAGAGAATCCATTTCTGAAGCGAATTGAAAAGATTCCGAACTTAATCACTGGATTTTAACGCAATGGAAAGACAGACAAGCCAAAACCTGGTCTCTGGAAGCCGGGAGACATTCCTTGAAATCGACAGAGCTCAGAACAGGCCAGCGAGTGCTGGCTTGTCCTTGTCCCCGTGCATCACAGTTATAAATGATTAAACCCCATATTTGAATATATCCTCAGAGCCTTCAATGACTTGCAAGAGCTATACCCAAAACTGTTAAAGCATACATTTATGTCCATCCTCATGATAATGGACGGACAACACACTCATGCATAAAAAATTACATCACCACCAGAGGTGCTTTTACTAAGGAAAAATATTTATTTACTTCTGGAAAAAAGAGGGAGGAAAAAAAACAATACAGCAAAGCAGAAGCCAGTGACAATTATATAGCAACAGGAGGCTTCTGAGGAACCACAAGTGACTGCGTGCGGTCCCCAGACTTCAAATACAGTTTGAGCATGCGCACCGCCAGGACAGGGGTCCAAAGGCACCAATTTCCAACGATTTCCATAAGCAAAATAAAATAAAATAAAATGCTACATTTACAAAAGACATAAATAAAGCATTACGTAGGCAGTGCATGTCATCCCAGTACAAAGGCGCCTCGGCCCAGTGTAGTAAGATCTTAACGGTGAACGACTGCATGACAGCGGCTTACAGAACA
>JAODJU010000062.1:24656341-24669260 GCA_026776725.1 Gnathonemus echidnorhynchus | reverse complement strand
GAATGATTCCACTCAGGGGCCCTAAAAAATCTGGAACATAATTGGATTGGTCTGGGTTGGGGGCCCAGTTTGATAGGCTTTCATGGGGTCCAAATCTCTGGTAGCACCCCAGGTCTGAGGAATCAGATGTATGTCGTTAATTGGGCTCTGATATCAGGTGTTCAAACATGTGCCACTCTGTAGCTTCTCACCTTCACAGACTGGGAGATAGTTGCTCCACTGGGGCACGCCGTCCCGAAGAACACAGGTGACCTTCTCGCTGCCTACCAGCTGGAAGCCTTCTCGGCACCAGAACGCCAGCACGGATCCCAGGGACAAACCCGTGCCCGTCTCCACATAGAAGGAGCCCCGGCGGGGTGGCAGCAGTGAGACGCAGCCCAGGCCTGCGGACGCAAATACAGCAGAGAGGAGTCGCACTCTCTCTTCATGAAGAGACGATGCTGCGGCACCACAGGATATAGAGCGTGTGATGACTGTCGCTTTAAACATGAGATGTCTTTTTTTCCCCTCTCCCTCTCTGTTTTTTTGCATATCCACATCTTCGCGTTTTTGCGCATTGCCTCTTTTGCAAACATTGAAGTGAAAGCATTGTGGTGATGTCAGGCTCATGGGAGTTTTACTTACACAAAAAAATGTTCTATCAGACTGTAGCGAAGGTGGAGTCAAGCAACTAGAGGGGGCGGAACCAACCAATCAGATTTCTTGGTCCCGCCCCCTCTAGTTGCTTAGACCCTCCTCTTCTATAATCTCATTGGTTATCTCTCTGAACCAATCATTTTTCCTTCTGCACTCAGAACATTTTTGTTTAAGTAAAACTCCCATGAACTGATGTCATTCCTCTTCATCCTTATCCATTTTCTTTCCTTTGCCTCTTGCACCCTTATTCCCAATGATTGCTCTTCACCAAAAGATCTCTTATACCACGCGGTCCTGTCCTATTCCGCCATACAGACCTGCCTCATACAGCGTCTCTCTCCCTGTCAGTGGGGCCCATCAGCAGCCCAGCTTCCAGCGGGTGGCTCACACAGGTACCTCATAGCCTCCTCTCTAATCTGGCCTGGCTGGAACAATTACGTCATCTAGTGTCTGGTTCTTCCTTGACAGGCAGCTCAGGACTGCAGCCGTCTATGCAGCCGAATATTTATGGAAGCGATTCTGTTCCAGGGTGCTTGTACGGACAAAGGTGTCCTACAAGAGCAGACCACTGCAGATATCTGGACATCTAACCCTTAGGTCACAAATCCAATTCCTTAACCATTTAGCTTCCTAGCTCCGCTAATTTCTCCCAGTCTAACTTTTATCAGATTTATAAGTTAGTTGTAAAGTCCACAATGACTAACTGAACACTGATTGCACTGTGTTGACACAATTATCCTTAAGCCAGGACACTGGGGCTCTGCAGCCCATTTGTCTTCCCCATGTGGGACACCAAACTTTATGCTGCATACTCTGGAGAGAAGCTTACACACTTACACTATACAAGGGCAGCTCGCAAAAATCTGGGGTTTAGAAGTTGAAAAAGTCCCCATTTCCGCCCTTGTCCATTTTTCACACTCAGAAAATCAGTAAAATATCTGCTATGTGAGCTGTACTGGATAAAAGTATCAGGCAAGCAAAAAAAAAAACACGTGAATTCCTTTTGTATCACCCATGCAAACATTTTCACGTTCTGTTGCAGGGTGGAAATTCTGCTTGAGGTTATTTTACGCTCTTTAGAATACAAAACTGGCAATGAACTTAAATTGCAGGAAAATGACAACTGAACACCTGTTTCTTACTTCTCTTGTTCCCTCTCTCACTCGCTCTCTCTCTCTCTCTCTCTCTCTCATTCCAAGTGTTCAGAAGACAGTGTGATTTAATACAGATTAGACCATCAGTTACAGATTTATCCCCCTGAAAGCCTCAGCTGAAGACTGTAGAGAAAGGCAGTGAAATTAAAGGGCAGAAGCTCCAGCACTCAGCTCTACATGGCCTTGCTTTTCTGCTACACCCTGTAGGCAGAAGTACTCTGCTGGCTGGTATTGTGTTGGCAGCAGGTGACATGATCACATCATGCCCTGTGGTCCCTCAAGCCGGCTGGATGCTGCCTCAGCAAAAGCAATAAGCATATTGCCTGACAAGCAGGACACACAAAGGGCATGACAGGAGGTCCCATTCATTTATGGAACATATTGCAGAATACAAAACAGACAGTGTTCATTAAAGGGGCAGCCCTGTCTGCTGGGTCTTTCACTGTGCATCTGCTGCTGGCTTGATTGCTTTGGTCTTGCACACCGCTCCTGCTCTCTCACATCACACCAGGGTAGATGCAGGTTAACAGACGCCGCTGTTCACCTGCTTACAAAGTGTCATGACTGCAGCCAAAGCTCATGAGCTCACACAGCACATGGCGTGGTCTTCTGGAGGTAACTCTGTGACGGTAATGGCTGAGTAATCAGCTTATTGGTCCGCTTGTTCAGCCCGGAGCAAGGAGGCAGTGTGAGAAAATAAGAACTCTGTAGTGTGAACCTCAAACCAGAGCACTGTACAGTCGCTCCTCTACTTACGAACGTTCAACTTACGAACTTTCAGACATACGAACGAAGAGTACTGTAAGTCCAAATTCTGTTTGCTGGGGTCCCGTTTCCTGTCCGCGACATCAATTTTTTTTTCTGCGTGCCAGCTAGTACGACTTCTGCCCGCTACTCCTGCCGCGCAGCAGCGTAGCGTGCGTACTCCCAGCATCCTCGTTCTTAGTACTTGCGTACATCCTTAAAATGATGTTGAACAACGACTTACGAACATTTCAAGTTGCGAATGGCCATTCGGAACGTGTCTCGTTCGTAAGTAGAGGAGCGTCTGTAGTTCTGTAGTTACATCCTTCCGTTAATCCATCAGTCCATCCATCTTTCAATCACTAATTCCATGCAGGGTGTTCCCATCCCCGACAGCATAGGACACAAGTCTGGGGAACACCCTGGATGGGATGCAAGTCCATTGCAGGGCACAAAATTTCACAGAATAACAAGCGCTAACGATACTCTGATGGGTACAGTGCTATTAATTACTGTATTCAATCCAGACTGTACATCAATGTGCAGTCAAGTGATCCTTTTAACACATCACACTGACCACAGGACCTACATACACACTACCAGTCAAAAGATTTTACGCAACACAGGATTCTACCACTTTTCCATTTATTTCATACACTGCATATTTTCTATTCTTGTTAAGCATTCGAAAGTTGAGCGAACATCTATAAATGAAAATTTAAGTCAAATAAAACAAGTTTCCTTTATAACATGGAAAGCGTATGTAACAATGCATGTGACATCCTATTAATTGGTCGTGTGGTGATGGCAGATTCTAGGCTGTCCTTTAACTTTAAATGCACTAGTGAACTGTTTAATCCCATGAAACAGAGCAGTATTTAATGTCCCCTGTACAAAGCATACCCTATATTTTCTCTGCTGTTTTAACTGCTAGAGGAGGTTACATTGATTAATCAAAGATATGACATTTTCTTGCTAATAAAGGTATTCAAAGGGCGAATATACCATAATTGTATTGTTAGTAAAGAATATTAAGTGTATTTTTAGTAAATGTTAAGTGAGCGACACGCAAATGTAGAAAATCTCAGTGTGTGCAAAAATTTTTGACTGATAGTGTAATTGCACAAGTAACAATTGGCACCACCAGTTCAGCACCACAGACTTCATTGTGAGACTAAGATGTAGCTGAAGCCAAGACTGACCCACAGTGTTCATTGTTCGTGTTATGGTACCAGAAGTGGGTCAAGTCAAACTTGTCTCTGAGAGGGTTAGGGTCACAATGGAAAACAGTAATCCGCAAGCAGAAAGGGAAGTCCAGCAACACTATATGGGATATGGGATTGAAAGGGTCCTAATTATTTATTATTGTAAAAGATTTATTGGTGAAGAACTGTTAATTTATTTTTTCTCTATACGTATGTTTGGCATAAGCCAGTCACAACCCCTGGACTAAAGCTATCTACATTCTCCAAATTTTTGGAGCAAAAATTGGAAAGCACAAAATAAAACAGGAAGGCAAAGTCTTGACGCATGACTTTGCATTTCTAAAGATTCCTGCATTATCGGCTGGAGCGAGATATTGATATCAGAGTGTGTTGTCCACTGCCCTCCCCAAGGTAGAATTACAGTACAGCCTGCCTTTGTAGAAGGAAGACACATCTGACGCTGGAATATTACAGATGGGTGTCAGGAAGTCTCAGAACTGAAATGGGAAAAGGCTTTTTCTCAAACTATTTGCTAAGTGGGCATGTAGGCAACTTGCATATCCATGACACAAATGCATAGGGGCTGGTCTGGTCTAGGTCCATATATAATCGGCTGACTTTAAATAACTACGGATGCATATGCAATAACCAAGCAGTGGAAACTGAGTTATATTTGAATTCCTTCCAGCTCATTAAAAATGGATGCTTTTCAAAAAAAAAAAAACGCTATCCATTTTTCTTAAAAAAAAAAAAAAAAAAAAAAAACACTGTCCAGCATCTATAGTCTAAGAATGGCATAATATCTAGCACTGGTGCGAATGAGCTTAAGAAAAGGGGACATGTACCCTCTCAGTGTTTATAGTATAAAATGATATGCCTATGACGTAGCCACCCGCCCACCAATAAGACACTGTTAGCATCCAAATGAAACACACGTTAGTGCATTAGCGTGTCTGAGGTTTAAAAGCAGATGGTCGACCTCCTGCCATTCCTCGGGGGTGCCAGACTTCCATTTCAATGTGAGGCCTCCCTACGAATAATTCCGTCTGTGTTTTATTTGATATTCAGTTGACTAATATCGCGGTTTCATTGCTCATATGTGACGACGTCTACGTATCATTATCTGCCTTATATAAACTTATACAAACCTACTTAAATGAATTTAAATAACAGGCTAATTAAGTAATCCTGCTACACACATATATAAACGTATAAATTACAATATATTAATACATTACAGTATATCAATTTCATTCTTATGTATGATTTACCTGGAAATGTCATACAGAACAGAAGTTGAATGGTTTTATAAATCAATAGTAAAGCTTGCTGTGTCGCGCTGAGGTAGTTGTTGTCCTTGTTTGCCTGGCTCTGGGGGCATTAGTTTCCATTAAGATTTCCGCTATTATGAAATAACGGAATGTTTTTAAAAGCCTAAGGCGATTGGGGTCTCAGTGTGAGTCTTTAGTGCGGGCACGTGAGCGTCCAGTCGCGTGCGCAGTGCCAAACATGTGAGTGTTTGCATGTGTCAGTTTGCGTGATTCACCTACAGTGAGCTTATTCCAATACGAAAAATGTTTTTAGCAGATGCATATCCCTATCACCCTGCAAACTCAACTTGTGCTCGTTCCGGAAACACGGAGTTAAGCGCCAAGTGGGATCCTCACCTGTGTAGTTTGCGATCGCGGTCTCCGTGACGTTTGTCCACTCCTCAGCAGCTGACATAGTGATGGATCTCAGGACGACTGGACTAACCGACGAGCCCCAAGTCACAGTAACCCCCAGTCCCCACACAGTCCACACCAAAGGCCACACCTGGACCATATATCGGGAAACAACTTTAACCGTTGTAGGGCCACGATAGCCGTGCATATTGTCCTTGGGAGTGAGATCAGCCTCTACACTATGTGTATCCTCGGTGGACCCTCACCGCCCCTGGGCAGAGAGGACCAAGACAAAATACAAAGATGAAAAGTGAACTATTTCTTGTGTTTTTTGTCCACAAAATCCCAGCCCCAGTTGAACCCCCTCTTCCTGAATCACTCCGAAAGGAAGCAGTTAAATATTATTTTCATTATTTTCTCCGGCTCCTCGGTGTCCCCGTCTATACTCCGCAAGCTCCGTTATCTTTTAGTCCCACCCTCGCCTTGCAAGTTCTGCGCTGCCTCCGCTATAACCGGGGCTGTTGCGACTGAAGGTCTTACGTAAGGCGAGCCGCTGATATAGCGGTAATTTATGCGCTTTTAAAACCTGATCTCTCTGGCTGCAGTTTTATTCTTTTTGCGTCAGCAGGGTGGCGGGTGTAAGTTAGTGTGGCGATGCATGTGTGTGTTTGGGATTGCTTGCATGTCTCACTGCTACTGTGGCAGTGGGTGGAGAGAAATGTGTTTCTTCGGGAATAAATTGGTTTCATTCAACATAGTTCTATGTGTATCTCGTAGGGAACGTTATATTTTATATATAGATGCGTTTTAGGACATGCCTGGTACGCTCAATGACATCTAGAAAGTGGTATAGTTCAGTTATGTTCGTCTTTTTAGCAATAATGGATACAGTAAAGGACATCTATGGTAGAAATGAGTTTTGTTCACTTTGAACGCGATTCTTCGTCGCGGGGCAGACACTAAGAAGTACGGTTTCAGTGGCAGAGCATTAATTTCATAAACGTTATTAGTTATTCCTGTTTCGTTTGGGGAACTATAAAAGCAACATCTCGTGACAAATTATAATAAGGCGTGGAACATTTTCCAAAATATCTGTAGGTCTGCGTCAACCACATAACATGTTACGTGTCTGTGATTTCTCTATGTTTTTTTATGGTATTTATTGCGATGCATTAGCGGCCGCATGATTTACAGTTCATGACTGTATATGAAATTTAATAATTCTGAATTTAGGAAGTCAAAATAATCAAATTTAAACACCAACGGTGGTACACCGTTTCTCTCGCTTGTCGGGTTATAATTATATAACAGCTGGCGCTGTTGCAGGGATTGTATATTACGTAGCATATAGTGCGGTCAGCCTGCGCAGCGTGGGGACTCGTGTGAGTGAGTGTGCGGCAAGGCGCTGATTGTGGGATATCTTGCCTCAGTTGAAGAGCAGTAAATTCACACACGGCACACCGAAAAACCGATTGCTGGGAGCTGCCATCGCAGTCATACTAAAAATATAAGAATGAGGTCGTGGAATTACCGTAGTAATGGGCAAATATGTTACCGTATTCTGCATATAAAATAAAACTAATGATACCAACGACAAAGCCCGTGGTCAAGAGAGCTGAAGCACCATTTTCGTCCAGATTTATTTTTCTCACACAGGTGTTTATCATCTCAATAAATTTAACGATGATCGTGTTCATTGAGCAGAAGTAGCCTACTTAATTTCCCAGTGGCCCCGAGTTCAGTGCAGCCTGAATACGGAGCCGTCAGAGCAGTGGAGGCTTGGCTGTGACTGACGCCTCTCCCTTCACATCAGGCGATGGGCTCCGGTGTCTGTTCAGGAAGAGACCTGTCAGGACGATTATACACCGTCTGTTTTATTGGGAAAGGCTGAGAACAGGAGGCCCGATCACGCCTGCGTGCCACTACCCTTCATACTCATTCTGAGTGATCAGTCGGAGACCTTTCTATAATGATCTTATCTTACTTTAATACAAAGAGAGCAAAATCACTCTGTCAGGTGCAGGGCTGAAAACGACTCGACTGTAGGATGGCGTTTGCGCCGTAAACACCTCATTATGTCATTCTAACAAATATGTGTGTATTTCTGTCTATTAAACTGGGTTAGAGGGAAGTCTGGGGTTCCTTGCTGAGACTGCTGCCCCCGCGACCCGACCTCGGATAAGCGGGAGAAAATGGATGGATGGATGGATAAACTGGGTTATTTACCCTGAGTCTGTTGTAGTACTACACTGTTTCGCAATATTCATTGTAACTGTAATTTAGTCATTTTATCTTATTATAAGCGATAAATGAAATATTCATTAACACCATTATTATATAATTCGTATGTAATTCCTTTTTATCCCAGTAATAATAGTGCGTAATAACACAGAGGGAGGGAGGGAGTGAATGGGAGAGAGAGAGAGAGAGAGAGAGAGAGACTCAAACAATCGCCCTGTTGGCGAATCTAAAATGTTCTGAGTGATAAGGACTCAAGCTAAAGTTCAAGTCTGATTAAGATTTGGAGAGCTTTATTGGGCATCAAGCGACACAGCTTATGCAATGACTTCCACAGGGCATTCCCTCCTGAAGGACGTCACCTTTATACTGCCTTGCTAATCAGAATAGTGATAGTCACGTGCAAATTGATTTCAGTCCGTTTACGCCTCTTTAATCAAAGCATTGTGGCAAACAGCCAATCAACGCATGTAATAAACATGTAATAAACACATTTGTACGGCAAATTAAACCCGTACCTAAGCATTTGTGCAATTTCTCTTGCAGTCTACGACCACGTCGAAAAAGACAGAAAGAACCCAGTATTTCAAAATGCATGACATTCACAGCAATCAGCAAGAAAGTCTAAGGATTTGCTTTATAATAAGGTAATACTCAGAGATTCATCATGTAACTTTTTCGTTTTTTTCCCGGGTGTGGAAACAATATCACTGGGTATCCATGTTAATATAGCGTTATTAAACTAACCAGCAATTTTGAAATACATTCAGACAAAAATTGTTGTTCCCTGCCTTCAGCCTGTAGCCTCCGGGATAGGCTCCGGACCCCCCGCATCCATGAATAGGATAATCGGTTACAGCAAATGGATGGATGGATGGATGGATGGATGGATGGATATACAGCCCAGTTGTCACTGTCACAGAACTCGTGAAATAATGATGTATAAAACGAAAAAATGCAACCATGCAACCAATGCTGTATTCAAAAAACAAGATAATGTTAGTAGCAAGTATAATCATAATCATAATACTACATGATCTATGAATGATTTATGAGTTACAGCAATGCTCCACTAGGTGGGGGTATTTAACCACCATTTTCAACTTATTGCTTACCCTGTACGTTGAGTAGAGGAAGCGGCCATCAAACGTCGTTCCCATTCTGATATTATTGTCTAATATGTAGAAACGATGACCATGTCTTATTTATATTCCCTAAGTGGGAGAGAGTCTAAATGGTTGCGGGCATGTAAAAAAATCTTGTCGCTCCCTGCAAACCTTGTCATCTTTCTTAAACTCAGTATAACAGATGCTGGAATCTGAATATGCTTGTTTTCAGAATCGTTTTTTTTTTGTACGTATCAAATACCTAAAAGTGGTGGGATTTAATATTCGTATCTGGTAATTGCTGAAATCTGATTGGCCAAGAATCAGCTAAAGGGGAGGATTTACGAAAGCTTAGACTAGTTAGTCAACAAGCTTCCAAGATAATAAATTAGAACTACGACCATGACAACGCTTATTTTAATTACAAAGTCGTCAGCTCTACTTAATTTTAACATATAAATGTAATAACAATATCCTGATCATTTTACACATTATTATGCACTGTATCTATATTTTGATATAGATTACAAAACGATTACAAAACGAAGAGAATATGCAGCGTTATCTTTATTGTCAATAAGGGAGACCTCTGGATGCCTATAAGTGCCGGGTAACTGGAGACCTTGTCGGAGTGGCGAGGTCAGTGACAGGCGGCTTTGGGACCATCTAGGTGTTGCGCACATACCAAACCAAAAAAGATCAAGCAAACTCCTTCACTGCAGTTTAGACAAAAGTAACACACACTACAGAATCTGAAACGCATCAGGGAATACACGTTTGTGCCAATTTAAATTTTATTTCACGAGATAAAAAGGGAAATTTTTTGCAGACACATCCAAGAAATTACCAACGAAACCATCTTACTTTTAAAGGGAACGCGTAGCATAGTACAAAATCTATTCACTTTATATCGAAGCTGCATTTGTTTCTTAGACCAGTGCGTGAAGTAACAAAGGTCGATGAGGCTGGAATCAGGGAAAATGGACTTTCTGAAGAAGCTCTGGATCGCTCGCAAATTGATTCTGGTGGTCCTGATCCCACTGTCCCTGCTCCCGTTGCCTCTCATCCATCCCACCAGCGTAAGTATCTCAACCCGCTCTCCCACCGTCTGAGGGACTCCGAGGTTTGGACGGTATGCTAGCGACATGCATTACTGAATTAACCGGATAAGCCACACTTGCGAGAAACTTTGCCTGCTGCTAAATTTAAAGCAATTAAAGAAACTAAAGGAAGGCAATGCAAAAAAACTAAAAATAAATGCGCGAAAGGGATTTATACCTATAGGTCAGAGCAAATGAATATGATCAGTGCAGTTATTAAGAACTAAAACAATACTTATGATCTGTAATTATATCAATGCTTATAATCTACAATGATGTTTCAAGATCCATGGCTACTCGAAATACTTGGGACTCGGAGAAAACGAGACAACTTGATAGGGTCGGACAAGCTTAATATTACCGGCATATGTTGCCCACGTGCATGATGCTCTTCTGCTGCAGCGCGAGCCAAGTTACAGGTAAGAGAGAGATTGGACATGTGGTTTTACAAATGAGCTCCGACCCTTAAATTACACACCTAATAATAAAATTGTGGCTTATACCTAATATTTATTGCAGTCCGATAGTGTTGGCAATCATGCATCTACATATAACGAGAAATTTAGCATCTGTATGGTTAAGCGAAAACTTTATATTTTACATTACATGTATATTTTTACATTCCTGTTTTTACATGTTCTAGCAGATAAAAATTAACTTCTGCTGCATACTGCATATAGTAGTTCCATATAGTGTATATTGTTCGTGGACAGGAATTTTATTGTCAACCATTGCTAGTTTACATAATATATTGTATGAAACCAGAATTTGATGCAAAAATATGTTTAAAATTCCTATATAGATAAATGCAACAGTTCGTCGATATTATTGCTCACTTTTTTGTTGCGTCTGGCCAACCAGCTGCCAGCTGATAATGAGCCAAGTGACCAGCGAGCTGGCACAGTTTGATCAGTTCTAGCGAGTACCAGTGGAAGTGCGTACTAAGCACTAAGCACTAAGCGTACCCGTGGCTCCAGTGGAGGGTAATTAGAGGTTAGCAAAGAGAAGCCGATTGATCGCCATGTGTGAGGAAAGCAAATGGTTCTGACCTCTGCCCTAAAACTACCTCCACAGTCTTGTTTTCAAGCTGTCAGTTACATAACCAAACCTTAATTAAATGTGGAATTTTCCTTTTAATTATGTTTAATCCCGAGTCCTGAAACAAGCCAAAAGCAGAGGTTTAGGTGCGATTTTGAGTGTTGGGTAGCCAGAAAATGCATTAACGGGCTGTTACCCAGAATCTTTTGGATTTCATTTTTCTACTGATGGTTTTATGTTGTTTGCATGTGTGAATGACCTTTGACCACCGGTCAGGGGCTATTTTCACCCACACAGAAAGTAATTTTAATGACGAATATACCCATCATTCTTTCAAAATAAATTTTAGGAGCAGTTGGCTGGTTCTTTTAAAATTGGAATACTTTAAAACACTTTAAGTAGTTAATTTCCTTCAGTTTTGGCTCGATCGTACATGGCTTCATGCTGTTGATACACTGGCAGAAACAAGGTGTGTGTACAGTATAGACAGTAAACAACATATAAACAAAAAATAGCCCTCTTACTATGCAGGCAACTTTACCAATGCTCACCTCTTTTGAGAAAAAAAGATTTGATTTTATTTGTTTTATACTTAATCCACATGATCTTTGCTATCATTCAGTTTTTTTGACCTTAGAAAGTAATGTCTGACGAAACAATTGAGAGAGATTAATCATGTCAGTCAACAGGAAATCCTGTTATCTGTAGGGTTAATATCTGAGATAAGCTCCTTAATTAACAGCTGATCAACTGAAGTGTTCACTGTTGAGTTCTGAGGGGTTTTTTTAAGATAAGATACACATCGGGAAAAAGGTGCTTTACACCATCCATGAGTATATAAAAACATCACATGACCTGGGAAACAAACCAATAGTAATGAAACATCTCAAAGCAGTGATGCCGTCATCTCAAACTCCAGGGAACAACACCAGTTGCCCCATCCCCAGTGTGCAGTTTAGTGGTGTCACTGGCATTTCCCAGGCAACCAGGGAAACTCTGTGTCCCACAGCATGTACTATTCAGCCCCCTGTCCCTTTAAATTAAAAAAAAAACCTTGATATGCAGTTCTAAACACCGTAAAAACAATGACATGTGCCTGGCACCAGTCTGATGAAAAGACTAATGGCTCCCTCTACAAGCATTCTGTGCCCCAGGCTTTGACTCCATTCTAAAGGATTATTAAGAAGCAACAGACCAACCAGTACTTACAATCTAGCATGAAGTCTTCTTATTGCTTGTGCAGAATGTTAAGAATAAAAGTTTTGGGGAGTTTTAAAAATAAATGGTTTTGTAACCAGTTCAAACTGAAAACACATTGTGTTTCAGTGGGTTAGAGCAGAGTTTCCCAACTCGGTCCTCGGGGACCCCCAGCCAGTCCACATTTTTGCTCCCTCCCAGCTCCCTGTCAGAGAGTACGCATTTTTGCTCCTACTGGGAGCTGGGAGGGAGCAAAAACATGGACTGTCTGGGGGTCTCAGAGGACCGGGTTGGGAAACATTGGGTTAGACTATCAGTGAACTGAGCTGATCCTGTGTACTGAGCATCATGCTTTGATAACTATTGTGCAGCCTGGTCCAAAGTAGCTCAGTGTGTGGAAAACGAGAGTAAAAGAATCAGCGAACAGGCCAGGGTGGTATCAAGACCATTTACTCCATAGGTGGCATTGAACTTAGGCAAATGAAATTTGTACATGAACAATGGAGCGTGGGGATCAAATGGGGGTTAATTTCTCAGCTTAGCACTGTGTATGGGGGGGGCGTGGGGGGGGTCATTCATGGGCAAGCTTGCTTAGGCCCCTGGCTGAGAGTGAGAAGCGGGACAAGTTGGCACATCACCTGGGAACCTATATTCTGCTTTTTTTTAGTTTCAGAGATATTTCGGCTTTTAACAGTTGGCACTCTTAACATGGAGGCCTGATCCGAACAGATTCCTTAAGTAATGGATTTATCGGATTCTTGGCGTTGGTATCTTAGCAACAAGAGGGGCTACAATGGTTTTCCGCCTCCTTCCAGTTGTAATGGAAAAGGGGGCTGT
>JAODJU010000062.1:24570403-24596524 GCA_026776725.1 Gnathonemus echidnorhynchus | reverse complement strand
AAAGTGAACTTAAACATCTCCCATGACCTGCCCAGTCACCAGATCTGGATATTATTGAGCCACTTTGGGGTGTTTTAGAGGAGTGACACAGGAAACATTTTCCTTCACCAACATCACATAGTGGCCTGGGTACTGCGAGAGGAATGGCTCAAAATCCCTCTGACCACTGTGCAGGACTTGTATCTGTCATTCCCAAAATGAACTGATGCAGCATCGGCTACAAAAGGAGGCCCTACACCATACTAATAAATTATTGTGGTCTAACATTTAGGTTTTTACATTTTCATTATCCAGCCCCTGTACATAACCAACCACATAAATAGCTTTATTAAAAGTTAATGCACAAAAGGTAATGTCAAAAATACATACATACATTCATAATAATGTAAAGATTTTCCTGCTCTCAGTAACCAGACTCAAGCACTGTTTCCTTGGCTGTGTCTTTAAGGACCTGGAATAAACGTGGCCTAAGATCACGGTTGCCTTCCCTTGTCTGTCATGTCTGAGTTGATGTGTAAATCAAGAATTGTCATATGACTCAAATGCAGAAGAAGAGCCACCCCCACCACCCTGTCCCTCCCCCGTTGGGATTCAGTGTCTGCTGCCTGCTTGATGGTGTTGCAGCAGATCTGTACTTTGCAGGTGACCCAGGTGTTCTACATTCACCAAGGTCTGTTATGACAGAGGAAAACATCCTGAAAACCACTCAGTGGTCACTGTTGTGGGCTGGCAGGCAGTGGGTCCTGCTCACAGATCCATGACCATGGGTTTCAATCTAACCACAGCTGTGTCTGAGGAGACATTGTTTACTCTGTGTGTGAGTGTGTGTGTGTGTGTGTGTGTGTGTGTTTTTCAGGTCCCCACAAAGATCTGTGAATGCAATCAAAAAACTAAAAATGCTAAAACTCTCGTATTTCGCTTGGTTAATTATGGATAGGGTTAGGGCTGGGTTGGGGTTAAGGCCGTCAGGTCAGGATTAGGAGGTCAGAGGTCATGCAGGCCTCATTTCCAAACTGCTGTGTAACAGAAAGTGAACTCGAAGTCCCACCGGTTCCCTTGAACGCTTGAGTGTTCCTACTTTTAAAAATGTTTCCCCACTAATGACTTTCAACAGCTCTGGGGAAATCCACCTTCTAGATTTCGGCTCCATGTCTTTAGCTTGGTCTGGCCTCACAGATTAACACACAGCACCGAGTGCCTGTAATGTCCAGTCCTGCTTTGGGCTGCAGTCTTTGGCCAGGGAGCTTTAATGAGTATTGCTGAGCTCAGGTGATCTTTCGCATGTGAAGACGAGTTCGAGCGTCACAGCAGCACGGCGGTCTCGTTCATATGACCCCTCTGTCTCCCCTCCCCCAAGTGAAGGAGAGGAGGTGGACTGAGCTGGGCATCGTCGAGCAGAGGGCCTATGTGATGCGACTGCTGGATGCCTTGGAGGTCACTAACAAAGACAGGAGGCTGAGAGTGACCCGTGCCATCCTTTACTTAGCCCAGGGTGAGTTTTGTGTGTGTGTGTGTGTGCGCATGTACACGCACATGCTTAAATCTCCCCCTGCTGATCCATTGTGAATCCCCTGCCCCCCCCCCCAGGTGTGTTCAGTGAGTGCAGTACAGAAGCGGACATCCTGCACTGGTCCAGGCACAACATCTACCTCCTGCTGAGCATGGGCACCTTCACGGCGATGGTGGAATTGCTGAGCATGGAGATGGAGTGAGTCGCCATGTGGCCCCCACCCGAGCCCTGATCGTGCCCCCCCCCCCCATATGCTATTGTCACATTTCCTGATTGGTAATTTTGTCACTATCAGCCTCCGCCCCCCTCCAACCTCCCGCTTCTTATAAATATCCTTATACTAAAAAAGCTCTTGAGCTAAGCCGTCTTTTCATGCTGCTCACCCACAGAGGAACCACATTAAAAACATGCTGGTATAATTGCTTCTCCAAATTTGATTTTGGAGTCTGCTTGAAAATAGGATCATTCATAGAATACCTGTACTGTACCGCTGAGTCAAACATCTTCTAAGTCATTGCTAAATAACTCTAGTTGGTGTTGTAGGAGCAGTCTTGTGGCGTCTGACAAGGTGCCACGCTCACGAATGGCACGTTTAGGACATTTTTCAAGCTTCCGTTTTGCACTGCATGCTTCAGGTAGATGAACTCGGTCACTCCACGAAGACCCAGTGGCTTTCTCATTCAGGGCCGAAGGAAGCCAAAGTCAGAGACTCTCCCCATTCCCCATACCCAATGGTGTGACCTCCTGACAGCCTTTCAGCACCCTGCCATCCCCCCCCCACCTCATATGGAGGTTCAGCGGAGACACTGAGGTGGCAAGAAAGCAAGCAAGCAGCTGTGGAGTGGATCCTGTCCTATGCAGGAATATTTTTAGTGTGTGAGGCAGCAGACCAAGAAATATTTATAGTACCATTTTGAGTCAGATTCTGGAGTGGGTTATGTCATGGCTTATGAGGGAACAGCCCATGGGGTGTATCCATTGGAGACCGTGGACCATGTTTAGCTAAACTCCGAGCAGCCCTGTGACCAGCCTCTCAATGCGACTGGACCAGGCATTTCCATTCCATGCTCCTATTGAGTTGATATAGATCTCCATATTGCCTCTCCTCATTTTCATCCTCTGTGTGCATTGCATAGCATCAAGGTTAAACAAATGGGCTTGAGACTGAAATATCGCCACTACAAATCCCATATAGGTGTCTGTGTTGTGTCTTTGAACCTGGAAGAGATTATTCATGGTTTAGAAGCTTTGTAGAGAATTTTTGATTCTCCTGTGCTTTAGGTGGGTTCCTTACTCTGTTTGTCCATCATCCTGCAGCAATAACCAGGCATGCAGTAACGCAGAGAGTAAGCCAGCCATCTCCCTGGTGGACAGCACCGAGCTCAGGTGAGACCTGAAACAGGATCGGATTGGCTGGGATCATGCTGAGCATTACCCCCGCGACGTCTTTCCGAATCGTGTCTGATGGCTGCAGGAACAGCCATCCTGGTTGCTTTCCGGAGATAATTATACACAAACCTGCTAGGATTTCTGCTCTTGATCAATTGCTTATTGTTATGTAGTTTATTAGTGTGAAGTAGCACATCTTGTTTTTCGCCCACATGAGATGTATTTCCAGCAAACATATGTTAGCAAAGTCAACATCATCCTCCAATCTTATATAATTACTGGAGAATACATATTGTAGGAACTTTCATGTTCTGGGATGATCATAATAAACCACTTAGGAACACTCCGTCACATATTTTTACACTCTGTGAATATCATGGCCATATTTTGAATGTGTGAAAGTAGGCTAGTCTTCCTTAACATGTCCAACACTAGGATAGTGTACAGTTGTACATTGCAATGAACTGGATTTAAGTTCTGAGGTAGATAATTAATGAAGTGATTTCTTTTAAGTCCTTTGCTGTTGAATGCAACATGGACTTACCATCCTGGGGTTTCACCTTGTGACCTTTTAATTAGAAACCCCACATTATTTAATAGCTGCCTCCTGCTGGTCTTGGCGTGCTCTGGCTTTCCAGGGTCCTGCTGAACGTCATGTATCTGATGGTGGAAACCGTGCGCTCAGAGGCTGAAGACGACAAGCTGGAGTGGAAGATGGCCAGGGAGACCTTCAAGGTGGAGCTGGGTGAGAAACCGTCTACCCGCCTGCCTCTTCGCACTTGAACTACACAAGCTTCATTTTGCCTCTGTATATCATAGGAGAATAAACAGACAGATGTTTAATTGACACTTTAGTGAATATCACTGGGGGTTCTACTGGAGGGTGGTGTGTGACTCACCAGTGATAGATTTCTTCAGTGAAAGCCCAGGATCTTTCAGAGTCAAATGATGAGGCAGGTTCCTTAAGCTTAAGCAGTTTATTAAGACAGAATGAAGATGTTACAGAAACGGTCCGTTCAGTGTCTGTCTGCATCTGTCTCTGCCCCCCCCCCTGAGGGAAGTGGGCCTTTTTCTATGGTGTTCATACAGACTCCTGGAGCCAAGGGGGGTCAGACGGCCTTGGTGAGAGTGAGCTGTATGAGAGGCAAAGAACATGATGTGAGGAAGCAAGTAACAAGGACTGAAAGAAATATAAAAATGAAAATATAAAAGCCGTAAATGAATGAACTGAATAAAAAATAACTACAAATTAACTAGAGAAATCCCTCACTGGGATAGGTCACGGGTTCGAATCCGGTCCTGGTAGAATGGTCACAAGTCCATTGGGCCCTTGAGAAATGCCCTTAATACCCCCCTGCTCCAGGGGTGGTGGATAAATGACTGGCCCTTGTGCTTGGACCCCAGGCTTTGTCCCCAGCTGTGTGTGTGTGCGTGTGTGTGTGTCAAAGGAGGGAATAGAAGCATTCCAATGCGCCTGTATAAATGGCAAATAAAGCATTTTTTTCATTACTGTGTTACGGCGACTTCAGTTAAAGAAAACACAGAGCTTGTTCTTTCGACATTTGTTAAATTCGGGGTGTTAGGTGGGGGTGGAGAGACCAGGGTGATGAAACCTGAGGCTGCATGTTAGATTATTTGTTTCTTTCAGTGCCTCAAGCCCTGATCACCACCTCCCACCCACTTGGCAGGTTCCTCACTGCACAATGGCGAGCCCTTTGCACTCATGCTCTTCGGCATGATGACAAAGTTCTGCAGCATGAACGCCCCTCACTTCCCCATGAAAAAGGTGCTTCTGCTTCTGTGGAAGACAGTGCTGGTCAGTCTCGCCGTGTTGTGCTGTTACATTTATAGAGCTCATCATCAGTTACTCACTCAAAGGCTCTTGAGCCCTTGGGAGGTTTTTCTGACGTGACAGATGGGGTTCCGTCCCGTTCTGGAACACGCTAACCGTCGGCAGTCTTCTTGATGAGAACTTGGGAGTGACATTATGAGGGGAGAAGGATGTAATGTGGGAATGATTAATGATGCTTAGCCACAGGGAAATTGTCAGTGTGCTCAGCGGGATTAAGATGCATTTTCTGGGTTGAGTGCGCGCTTGTGCTTCCAGTTCACCCTGGGAGGCTTTGGCGACCTGCAGCAGATGAAGGAGCGAAGTCGTGAGCAGCTGGACCTGCCCCCGCTCCCAGAGGACAGCATCAAGGTGGTGCGCGGCATGCGAGCGGCCTCGCCCCCCGCCTCCGCCATGGAGCTCCTCGAGCAACAGCAGCAACAGAAGAGGGGGCGCCGTAGTCGCAGGGTGACTTTCCTCTCCTCTTCTCAACAAGCAGCACCCGGTTATGTGACTCCAGACACCCGACCCGCAGGCATACCTTAAATAAAAAACTTGCATCATAGCTGAGATTGTACTGGGTGGATTGCTGCAGATTTGCTGCAGTTTTATCAGACAACCCTAGAACTCACACCTGATCACTGTTCAGACTCTAGCTGGTAGGCGAAAGTCAACGTTTTGAATGTGAGCACCGTGATTCCATTCTGGTGACATGGGACTCTCCAGCACCAGGCTGCTGAGGTTTCCACTACAGTCCAGGCCAGTGTTTCTCAAATCGGTCCTCTGGAAGCCCCTGACGGTCCACGTTTTTGCTTCCTACCAAGATAGACAAAAATGACGCTTCTTGAACCATTTGCTATATTTTTTGACCCCACTAGATGGTGCTCTTGGTTTGTTTTGAGGCATGCTTTGTGCCCTACAGTGAGCGCCATCTACTGGGGTCAAAACTACAGCGAATAGATCATGAACCATCATTTTGTCCATCACTACTGACTGGCAGGCAGCTGGGAGGGATCCAAAACGTGGACTGTCTGGGGGTCCTTGAGTCCCGGACTGAGGAACACTAGTCAAGACCATATCTTCAGAGGATTTCAACTTTGCTTTTGAACACCTCTTCCTTCTATTTCTACAGATGGCCTTTCTTGATAGCTTGGAGGGAGACATTCACTTTTCCAAGAAGCAGGTCTTTCACCACGCTCCCTTTTGTGCACTCGTTTTCTGGGCTGGTCCTGCACCCTTTTGTGTCCATCTCTACCTACTCTTTCTCCTCCTGTTTCTGCTCTGCCTCCATGCAGGCTGCATTTTTTTAGTCATCCCCGCTGCTTCCAGTCTCTCTTGAGGTTTGGCGAGAATGGAATAGGCACCAGCTTTTATTAGAAAAATGGCTGTTCCGCTGGAGGATGGGCCCCATGTCACCACTGCTCTTCCACCGTTAAGAAATCCTCATGGCACTTAATGCTACATGAATGCAGCCCATGCCTAAGGCTTGTGTTATGGTTGTCTGTCACTTCTTTTATTTAGCTTGGTTTGCTTTGTTGTTTGGGATAATAAAAAGGCCTAAATGTTAGCAGGAATTCATAGTGGTTGTTTTAGAAATAAAACATTTTTCCAAAATTTATTTTAGAAATAAATGAAATGCTAAATATATGAGCTTACTGGATTTTATAGGACTTTCTATTCTGTTGACTTGTCTCACAGTCCAGTTCTATAGCCAGTCAAATGAGGGTATCAGATTACTAATTTATGCTTCAGAATAATGTATTGCATCAGAATTAAGTTTCTTCTCTGAAAGAAAATGTGACATTCCCTGATCTTTCATAGTCGTTGTTGCACTGTGATGAACATGTAGGGGTAACAGTGAACACCCAATGTGGTCCAGTCTGCATTCAGTCACAATTTCCAGGTGTTTGGAAACACTACTAACCCGTTCAAAGTGACAGTTTTAATAAAATCTGAAGGTCTTTTTCAGCCTTTAGCTATGTCAGATTCGATAGCACACGTGTCCTTCATCCAAAATGGACTCCTACATAGTTGTAGCCATTGTCTGAGAGCTGCTTTGGGGATGTCCTGTTTTCCCTATAGCTTAGAAAACCAGACAGGCCACTGCCAGCTTTCATGTGAGGACTGTGTGTTTGCCTGTCTTTCAGCTCCTGGTGAAGCAGGACAGCCTCGACACGTATGGAGAACGGGACCCCTTCAAGAACGACGAGGTGAGGGATGAAGAAGATGACGGCGAGGACATGGACAGCACGATGGAGGCCGAAGTGGACCCCCTGGACCGTGACACCATCATCCAGCCTCCACTGCCACCTCCTCTCCTTCTCTCCACCCCTGCTGAGAGGCTCGGCTTTCCCAAGGGCCTCCCCTGGGCTCCCAAAGTCAGGTGGAGGCTTTTCCTCAGATATAGTTGCCCCAAGCAGACCATTCCTGCTTTGCTGCTGTGTCACGGGGTCTGCTGTTGCAGTGCATAAGCCGCTTTCTCCCAAGGTCATAACTTCCAGCGCAGCAAATGAAGGGCAAATGTAGAAGGTAAAATCCCATTAACTGTATGAGACAAGCTGAGCGTTAGAGCACCAAAGTAATGTACCGATGTAGAGGTTTGCCAGTGACCGGCCATATTTCTATAATGCCATCATCAGTCAGTCACAGACATATTAAATGTGGACCCTCTCTAGCTGGCGTCCGCTGAATGTGCAGAAGTAACACCGGCTTGACAAGTTCTGTTTTTGTACAGAGAGAAAGACATTTTGCACTTCCTGGAGACAAGCAGGAACAAATTCATTGGCTTCACTCTGGGAAAGTAGGTACTGCGTCTTTGTCAATGGTCAGTGCCGTGAACAGCAAGTCATCTTTCATTAGGTATAGGATTTGTGCTTATTACAGAATTAGCATAAGCAGCACCAGGCCAGGGAAATATTTCTGGAGAAGGAGGAACAAAAATGGAAAGATTGAGAACTGGGTGTTGATTAACTTTGACCCTGTCTGCAGTTGAGTAATTACTGTTCAGTCTCCCTCTAAAATTACCTTGCAATTCTCCCACTGCCATTGAAATCCCTCATGCTTGACAGTAAGTGAAGACCTGCAGTAGAAATGGACTGATTACAGACCTAACATCTAATGAAAAAAGAGCAGATGTGTGGTGCTTTAAGTGAAAATTCGTCAGCGTCTCCTTGGTGTAAGAACACTTTTAACACTATTATGTCATTCACTAGTACATCATGTTAAACAGCGAAAAGTACAGAAAAAGTACGTTTTAATTGCTGAAAACCACTAGAACTCTAAAATGTTATATCAGCGGGGTCAAGGAATAGAGACGGAGAAAAATTTATGTGGAATTTAGCTTTACTGTGAGCTCTGGGGTGTCGTTAGGCCTATCCCCCCCCCAAATAAATGTACATTAATCAGTTTAAATAATGTGGGCCATTTCCATCAGACCCCCCTAATAAAGGGTTGAAGGCATAGCCCCCCCCCTTTCATAAATCTCCAGTGATGCTCCTGTCTTGGATTATGCCATGCTGCATATTTACATTCTTTGCCCCCTTACAGTACCTTAGTAATTTTGTATCAGATGCCTATTCTTGACCATTGTTCTGCTTGGGGGATTGTCCTGCAGTGACACTGAAACCTTGGTTGGTCTGCCGAGGCCCATCCACGAGAGTGTGAAGACTCTCAAGCAGGTAGGCTAACTCCTACCTCAACTTTCACCTGAATATTAAAAACCCATAATGTTGGTTGAGATCCATCAAACTAAAACTAAATCAAGCCCCAATATATTCTCAAATATATCAACCTGACCGCCTAATTAGGTCCATTCCAGTCCTGTGTTTCCTCTATGATCCCCTTTGGTGATTATATTGCATGGGCAACATGGTGGAGCAGTGGTTAGTGCTGTTGCCTCACTCCTCTGGGATGAGGGTTTGAGCTTGTGCCCTGGGTCCACATGTGTGTGGAGTTTGCATTTTCTCCAGGTTTTATGTTTCCCTCCCACAGTCCAAAAATATGCTAAGGTGAATTGCAGTTGACAAATTGTCCGTAGGTATGAATGGTGTGTGTGTGTGTGTGTGTGTGTGTGTGTGTGTGTGTGTGTGTGTGCACGCCCTGCAATGGGCTGTTGCCCCATCCTCAGTTATTCCCTGCCTTGTGCTCGTAGCTTTCAGGATAGGCTATGGACCCCCGCGACCGTCAATAGGACAAGCGGGTATAGAAAATGGATGGATATTGTATTGCATCATGTGACCCAAAGAGCATTATGGGAGAACTTGTCTGCCTGCTTTTCACAGCATAAGTACGTCTCCATAGCAGAGGTACAGATTAAAAAGGAGGAGGCACTTCAGCAGCGTCCCATGACCACGGTCAGTAATGGCCCCCGTCTGTCTCCCATTGGCCTGCCGGCTTCCGCCCCGTGACTCAGTCTGCTGTCTATTGGTCAGGGTATGGAGGAGGTGGAGGACACGCCTGTGGAGATCCTGTACCAGCGAATGTTGCCCAGCCTGCCCCAGTATGTGGTGAGTACCTGGCACCCTCCTAGTCTCCAGCCAGCTCCACTCTGACTGTCTACAATCTGTTTAGACTTTGATTAGTTTGCATGGAGTCTTGTCTTCCTAGTTCAAACAAATGTCCTTGAGGTTCTTAGTTTGCAAGTAAGTCACGACTATAGAGGAATATGCTTATTTAATGTATTTATAACCTCCCTCAGATAGGCCTGCTGAAGCTCTTGCTGGCTGTAGCCCCCACCTCCAGAACTAATGTGGACTCCATCAATGTCCTGGCGGACGTGCTACCTGAGGAAATCCCGTAAGGGCCTGGCCTCCCCCACCTGTCGCTTCAGCTCAACCTCAGCTGCTTTTAAATCAAATATATTGTTTAAATGTAAAATTTAATCATGTGCATGTCCGCGCAATACCTGTCCGTGTTCACAGTCGTGTGCCACGTAACGACATTTCAGTCAGCGACGGACCGCATTCACGACGGCGATCCCATAAGATTATAATGGAGCTGAAAAGTTCCTGTCGCCTAGCAACATTGTGATGTCATGGCACAATGTCTGTGATGTCATGGCACAATGCATTACCCGGGTGTTTGTACTGATGCTGGTGTAAACAAACCTACTGTGCTGCCAGTTATACTTTTATACAACATATACCATACATAATACTTGTTGATAACTGTTACTGGTTTATGTATTTACTATACTGTACTCTGTTGTTATTTAGGCTATAGTATATATCCTAGGTGTCTAGTAGGCTATATGATCTAGGTTTGTGTGAATATACTCTATACACCCTGTGAAAAAGCCCGGCACCGGCTCTGGCACCACATTGGTGGAAACAAGGCATGTGATTTTCTCACAGCGACGAAATCACTTAATGACGCATTTCTCAGAATGTATCCCAATTGTAAAGTGACGCATGACTGTATCACAAGTAAAACTGAGTGGGAAATACAGAACCGAAAATAGTTATTTCCTCCTCTATCTAGTACTTCTTATTTGTCAGTTTCACTTTGTGCCTTTATCATATTTAAATACAATATTTCCCATTTAATATTAACTCCTTCACACTGACTTCATCTTGTTGCTAAACCAATTAGAGCAGTGTTTCCCAATCCGGTCATTAGGGACCCGCAGACAGTCCAGGTTTTTGCTCCCGAATGTGGACTGTCTGGCAGGGAGCTCAGAGGGTGCAAAAACATGGACTGTCTGGCAGGGAGCTCAGAGGGTGCAAAAACATGGACTGTCTGGCAGGGAGCTCAGAGGGTGCAAAAAACAAGGACCGACCATGGATCCTGGAGGACCTGATTGGGAAACACTGAGTTAGAAGGTTACCGGTGACAGATGGGTATCCGTATAAATCTGCTGGTCTCATCTGCCTCTCAGAATCACAGTCCTGCAGAGCATGAAGCTGGGTGTGGATGTGAACCGGCACAAGGAGATCATTGTCAAGGCTATCTCTGCTCTACTACTGCTGCTGCTGAAGCACTTCAAGCTGAACCACATCTACCAGGTCAGAGTGCCAGTCCCCCCCCCCCCCCACCCCCCCAGGGTATGATAAGCAGAAGCAGGAGCTGAGGGACACAGGGGAACCCTGAGTAGTTCAGACCACAGCTAATTGAGCTAACCTCTTGCCTCTGTCAAAACTGAAACAGTATTGCCCTCAAACAGTGTTTCTCCTTTCTGTGGAAGAGAGGAATCCCAGGACGGGGTTCTCACACAAAGAGCGCTTGGGCTGTGGCACTGTGTCTGCTAACAAGTGCACAGAACCCTATGATTAAGGTTTGGAAACATAAAAAATGTCCAGTGTGCCTGATGTTCCCAGAACGTCATCCAAGTGCTACAACTACTACTACAACTAAGACTAATTATATAAAAGGTAATGAAAGGCATGGCAGGGCAGCAGGTAACCCTGTTACTTTACACCTCTAAGGTTACGGGTTCGAGGCTGGACAGCACGTTTGTAGTATACACATGGAGCACTTTTATAAAATTATATTTTATATTAAACTAATATTTTTCAACATTAATTGCATTAAAAGGATGTTGAGGTAATAATGTTATCGTGCTGACATTGAAGGAACCTTTGTTACAATGTAAAACATGGAAATAACATTCCGTTAATGTTACATTAAAAACATTCTGAGCCAAATTTGAGAGGACCGTCACATAACATTAGCTGAAGCTCTGTGAACGTTCCCTGTTAGCTGGGGTATTCGTATCAGCGTGACCTTGCTTAGCTGGGACTGAAATCACCACAGAGTTAACAGTATGTATGTTATAGTATATCGCCCTCTATAGGTCTGTGAAGGAAAGACCAGAGTAATACCACTGGACACCATTTTCCATTAGCAGAATCTCTACACTTTACATGCTGGGAGTCTGAGACTGTTTATTTGGTTGCAGTCCTGAAGGACATAAATCATTAACGTGCGTTGAGACTCCCTCTAAGTGCATTCTGAGAGGGTTAGTTCTTCTTCTGGACCTCTTGGTTTTCACTTATGGCTTTGCTCAGCAGGGGCATAGAGTCCCTCACCACCCAGATGTCTCCTAGATGCACAAATGATCACTAGATGGCATTTCTAAACTTGGGCAAGCTTGTCTACATGAGCTGAACATTTAAAGGAAAGGCTAACATTAAATAAACATCTAACAACAAATGAACAACAAAAAATGTGTAACACTTTACCTGCACCTTCATAATGCATTAATAGAATATTCAGTGCAACTTCAAAATGCATTAATAAGCATGCATATAAATATACCGTCACATCCTAACATACATTAATATACACATTATCAAGAAACATTTTAATCATAGAATAGTATAATGCTTGTTATTAATGTGTATTAATGCTTTTAAGGTATATTAGGTTCGATGCTGCTTATGAATGCTCTATGAATGCATTATGAATGTATTATGAAGGTGCACTGAATGTTCTACAAATGCATTATAAAGACATTATGTGTGCAGTTAATGTAAAACATTACCAAAAATTCTATAGAATTCATGACATAGGATATGAATCCTTTCACTTACCACAGACCGAAGTCTTACAGTTCTCTGTCCTTTGCCTCTCTCCATCTAATTTTTTTCTGTTCTTTCCACTCTCCATCCAGTTTGAGTATATTTCCCAACATCTAGTCTTCGCTAACTGCATACCGCTCATTCTCAAGTTCTTCAATCAGAACATCGCATCCTACATCAGTGCCAGAAACAGGTACGCGTGAATCCACTAAAGGAATCAGTTGGATGGCAGTGATTGGCCTATGTGTTTGCATGTTTTCTTGTGTGCGTTTCCTGTAACCTTTGTCTCCACCGTCTGACTTAGGATCGGTGTGTTGGACTTCCCTCACTGCGTTCTCTATGAGATGCCAGAGCTCACGGTGGAGAGTCTGGTAAGTCCAGCGCTCAGCTCCAATCAAACCTCACCCTCACTGCAACTCCGTTCCTTTATGTCTCCCAAAATGCAAATGAACTCAATTGCAGCAAGCATGGAAGGTTCCCCTGACGACCGTAGTCAACTTACAGTAGAATTTAAGAAGAATTACTATAGTAGTTTTAAAAATTTAGCAGGAGACTATTAGAAGGTTTTGAGTTTTAAGCTGGTCTTTAGATTTCCTCGCTTCTATGGCCAGTGTTGGGGAAGCTACTGACAAAAGTAGTCCGTTACAGACAGAAAGTTCAGGTCCAGGAAGTACAAATCCAGACCAAAGTCTTGCTTCAACCAACCAGTTGAGTACTCTGTGACTGTGACTCTTTATACTCAACTGGTTGGTTGAAACAAAACCTTGGTCTGGATTTGTACATTCTGGACCTGAACTTTCCACGTCTGTCTGTAATGGATTACTTTTGTGAGTAACTTCCCCAATACTGTCTACGACTTTATGTTTGCTTCTCAAGAGTGTAACAGCAGTTCTTTTGGGACCTTTTTGAGTTAGTCCACCTACTTATGAACCACACCATCTGCTGTGTGTGATACCTGCACACAGGAGTCTGGGGATGACTCCCAGTTCTGCTGGAGGAACCTTTTTTCCTGCATAAACCTCCTGAGGATCCTCAATAAGGTCACCAAGTGGAAGCACTCTAGGACTATGGTGAGTTTTCAACGGGGACATGCGTCCCTTTATCTTCTACAGGATAAAAAGTCCATCGCCCTTGGTTTTGCTGCTCTGCTCTTTAATCTCAGTATTGTCTTTCCTTGCAGATGTTAGTGGTTTTCAAGTCTGCTCCTATCCTCAAGAGGGCGCTCAAGGTCAAGCAAGCTATGATGCAGCTCTACATTCTCAAGCTGCTCAAGATCCAGACAAAGTATCTGGGTCGGCAATGGAGGAAGAGTAACATGAAGACTATGTCGGCCATTTACCAGAAAGTGCGGCATAGGCTCAATGACGACTGGGCTTATGGAAATGGTAAGACTGTAAGCCTCTACTTGTGTCCAAATATTAAATAGCCTGTTTGGTATTAAAAAGTACTAACATTTTGCCCTGTGTCCCCAGACTATTTAATAAAATAGTAATCATCATCCTCCTGTTATTGTAAGACATTGTTTTATAATTTGACCAAGCCTCAGTACGAAATTGACATTCTTCATAAGTACAGTACTCAAAGGTTCTAGTCTTCACCTCTTGTAGGCTGGTAAAATGTCACATATTTAAGATGTAAATTGGTGATCATTCTTAAGGGAAGAAGGAGAAATCTATTTTGTTATTTGGCCACTTATAGCCACTTATAGCCTGGTCACCTCCTTAGTCAGCCATCCGTGTCATATGCTGTCTCATCAGAATGCTGGCATCCTGGCCTCTTCTTACCAAGTAACTCGGTAAAACTTTACTTAAAGCAGTTGTCATAATGCATAATAAACAGGGCTATCATAAATTTTTATAAATAGTTATAGCCATGTTTATAATACTTTATGAATGCATTATAATGCATTGTGAAGGTTTATAATGCATTACATGTGACTGCTTTAAGTTAAGTGTTACCAGTGGTTCTACAGCTTATGGTCTCCCACTCAGCAGCTGATCCTGTCTTCCCTCAGACATTGATGCCCGGCCGTGGGACTTCCAAGCAGAAGAGTGTGCGCTGCGGGAGAGTATCGAACTGTTCAACAGACGACGCTATGGCAAGAAGACCAGAGGAGAGTTTGTTCCCGTGGACAACTGCCTGCAGAGTGTGCTGGGCCAGCGAGTGGAGCTGCCCGAGGACTTTCCCTATAGCTATGAGATGTGGCTGGAGAGAGAGGTGTTCTCCCAGTCCATCCAGTGGGAAGAGCTCCTGCAGGCTTAGTGAACTGGCAGTAGACCTAACAGCCTTTTGTGGTTGGATCAAGAGTGGGGAAAATACAGCAGTTCAGTCAATCATTATGTCAGTCATTTGACTGATTTGAAATACTAAGTAACATCAGATATGTATAGTGATGCTGGAACACGCTCTTTGTACACTTTGTAAAGCACAATATCCTGATACTCCTTGTCAGTCACTTAAAATAAGCGTTATTCGAGATAGAGAAGGTGGCTGCCCTTTGAGATGGGCCCTTCTGATGCCACAACTGCATCATTATCATCATAAGGAAGTGAGCACTTTAAACAACACAAACCATTTTTCTACTGCATCCTTTTCTATGTCACATTGAGCCTACTTGCCCTAGTTCTGCTGTCCTGGAGACAGTGTATAGCATTCAACAGCAAAAATCAAAAAGCACAATAGGCTTAGTTGAGATTTGGTTTACATTTAGACCTGGGTTTCTGGTTTATTCATATTTGCCAGTTTCTGGAAATGCTATCTTGTTTAATGCCAAACCACTGACTTTGGGAGTAAAACAAAAAAACAAATGTTGATAAACCGCTGTCATTTCAAGATGTGTTATGTGTGTTTAGCAATTTGGAAATATTGTGTGGTATGCATTTCTGTTGTAATGATATGCTACTTTATGCTAATACTGGAAATTCTGCACCTATGAGATTATCTCCTCTTCAGCATAATGTGCAATCAGTAATGTAGTTCATAATGGAATATAAATTAAAGAGCCGCCTGCTTTAGAGACTTGCCTTCTATTGCTTCTAACTAAAAAGATCTTTGCAGTGTTTTCCAGGTTTAGGCAAATCCATGTACTTTAGCCATTGTTACAGTGAATGAGGAGTCACACTCTTACCACTGTGCTATGTGACTGTTAGTCATAACCTTATGTTATAGCTTAACTCTAACTTTAATAAAGTGGTAGGCGTGGAAACCACATGAAGCTCAAGCAAGGTACACAATATGGCAGCTAGTTAGCACAAAGACAAAGCAACTAACCAAATAAACAGGTTCAAGACTAGTTCTGGAGGTGGTAACATTCTGAAAGGGGTTTATGTTGAATTTTGTGTGAAATGTTCTGCTCTGGGATTAAATTCAGATTTATGTCTTATATGTAGACATTGCACATTGCTTATTACTACGATGAGCACATGTCCTCTTTTTTGGCACCTAAAAATGCCTGAAATGTCTGGCATTTCGCTTTGTGTCATGTTGACATTTGCTTCCTACAGTCAGAATACTTTCTGTCATCATATTTGCATTGCTTTGATGCCTCTCTTTGCATTCTGCCTCTGATGTCCTCTTTTTTGCAAAGCAAAATATGGTCACCCTACCATTACATTTCATTCCAAACACATCCAGTTGAGGGAAAGCAGTCTCTTAGAATTTGCAATTACTTTCCAAATCTGTGCTCTGCAGATGTCTCAGATGTTACCTGTCTTATCTTAAGAAAAGATAACCATACCCCACATAGCACACATGTTACTGCAAATGGAGGAATAAATAGAGCATCAATCTTTTGCTCCTTATACAGTTTAGGGCTGCAGACCGACAAATACTTAAGTAATAACTTCTTAATCTGGACACTTAATGAAAGTGCTTAAATTTGTCACACCTCTTTTGGTAAGAAAACACAGATTTTGTATAAAAATGCACTTAAGTTATAAAAAATTTAATGTACACGTGTTTAGGCAAGTACAATTATATGTGACATTTCTTGTTTGTCCCGTGGTTTTAATACAAATCTTCCCTTCTCAATATGGCGTCGCAGTGACTCCGCCGCAGTGACGCACTGCGCGCGGTGGGACCGGGGGAATCGGCGTTTTGCTGGACTGGCGGCTCTTTGTCCTCCATTAGCTAAAGCTCGGATTCCAGCCCTACACTGCACGGCGCAGGCCCGAAGTAGCGCAGCCGCTCTGAGGTTAGTGCCCTACCGCGCAATCTCCAGCTATTTCAGCCGCGGCGCAGCCGCACCAACAAACCCGGCAGCGGCGGGCTAGGGGAAAGATGGGGGAAAATGCCGACGCGGTGTAGCTCTGGGGTTGTGCAGATTAATTGACCCCATTTCGACGAAAGCCTCACGTTAATCTCATAACTAAGCCCAGACGAAGCACAAATGTAGCCTCGGCGCCGCTACAGGCCGCAGTAGGCCTGGGTTTCTTACTATAACACTCATGAGAGGCGGGCTAACGTTGGGGAACTGAAAATTACCCCCAAACGAAGAGTTGTGGGTTCGCCTGTAATATCTACACATTACACACTAGTAAACTTAAGAAAAAAATGTGTTCAATTTAAGGGTACGCAGCGTATTAATTATCTTTGCGCCGTGCTAGTGGAGGCGAAGTAAGAAAACGCGCGTTTGTTAATGCTAAGCAGCTAGCATGACCCGCCAACATCAATCAACCGGAAAGTATGGGCGCAGAGTACCGTGTAGCGAGATGTGCTTTTATAAAAGTTGTCATCAGTTTAGCGTGTTGTATTATGCGTGCTTCTTCGTAGTTCAACATGCAAACGCAGTGACAAGTTGGTTCCCAGTGTTGGATGGTTAGATAAATATGCTGTCTTGAACTAAATTGTGTAATTCAAATAAAAAAAATATTTTTCAGAACACTGTAAAATTGCATGATTTACTTGTGAAATTTGATGTGTGTGTAGTTTTGTTGAGGGGAAATGGGGGAAGTAGTGGGTGGAATTATACCTTAGTTGAATAGGAGTTGTCATTAATCTAGGTTTCTCATCAATGCTGTGTTGCGGTGACAAAACAGTCATGTGAGCTGTACGAACCAGTGCATTTATCCAAAACTCATCTAGAAACAACGATTTCCACTAGTAAAATCTTTCTTATGCCAAGATTGTTGTGTGTCTAAATTTAAAAATATTGGATCGTTCTCACATATATCTAGGCAATTCAGATTATTTAAATAAAAATTGTTTAATCATTATCGTAGTTATGATTTAGTTAACGTGTAAGACTGTTTACAATACCCTCTCAGTTGCACTGGAATGCAATTCTTTACTACTTTACGAATCACGTTGACTTTCCACTGCATATCTATTGACACCGACAGTTTTATGAGTGTAAAACGACAGTAATTCGAAAGGTGGGAAATCAGCGGGCTGTGTTTTGGCGGTTTTTTCTATTGGCGTTGTTTACAACATTAATGTGGGCCTACAACATGTTTGCAGTTACTTTACATAGGTAAAGTTACAGTACAGTTCTTATGTATTGTATTACAAATAATAGATTATCAGTTGTAAAAGACAAGAATTCAAAAGTTTGCTTGGTTTCCCATTATAATTTAATCCAATAAAGTCACCAGTTGCAATATTGGATGACTGACTATCAAAGTGAACTCCCTTATTTCAAGTACCATGCAGGACAGCAACAGGACAGCTGGTCAATGTTTGCACTGATGGCTGTCTGTGTTTCTGCCTGCGTGTTAATGTCAGCGTGACACAGGCTGTGAGCACCATGGATGAGCACAGTGTGCACCAGGCAGACATTAGCACCATCGAGGCCCATGCCGTGACCGGACAGGTGCAGCAGGTTCACGTGGCCACCTACACAGAGCACAGCATGCTGAGTGCGGACGAGGACTCTCCCTCCTCGCCCGAGGACGACGCCTACGATGACTCTGACATCCTGAACTCCACGGGCACTGATGAAGTCACGGCACACCTGGCTGCTGCAGGTAGGCTGACCCTGTGCCTGGTTTTGCGCTTCCAGTGGACCTGTGAGGGAATCCACTCCTCGCCGTTGTGCTGTCTTACCATTGCATGTCCACTAGATGGCGCAAAATATTTTATTTAAATGTTCATGGTATAGTATTTACTGTACATAGGCAATGGATGTATACTTGTAGGTATCTGTACTTTTTCTACATACAAGGTGGAGAGGGTGCACATACATACGTGTGTGCAGAATATAGCAATATGCAGTGTACACTCTATTTATTTTTTAACACTGCATTTCAGGGCCAGTGGGTATGGCAGCAGCAGCTGCAGTAGCAACAGGGAAGAAGAGGAAGCGTCCACATATCTTTGAGTCCAACCCATCCATCCGCAAGAGGCAGCAGACGCGACTGCTCAGGTGAGTAACCCAGTCCCACCTGAGGCTGTATCTCACCTTGTTTTGTAAGTGTGTGTATTAACGCAGGATATGTTGGAAGCCATATTGGTTAACAGCAAACTATTGCTATAGTGAGATGAACTTTCATAAAGGACAACATGAAGACAGTGTTTTTAGTTTTTTAACCTATAGCTATAAAGTTCCATAAATATGATGGTGTCCTTGTCTAGAACACTGGGTAAAGTTAGGTAAAGTTGTACTGGACATCCAACCATGTGTCTACCTGATAGGTGTATCCCACTAAAGATCCAGGTGATAGAAGGCAATACAGTGGTACTTTGGAACACAAACTTAATTTGTTCCAGAGGGCTGGTCTAGTTGCGAATTGGTTGAGTTCCATTGGTTGAGTTCCAAGTCGAATTTCCCCATAAGAAATAATGTAAATTAATTAAATTAGTTTCAGATCCTCAAATGATTACCTCTTTAAACTAATCTACCTACCTATCTAACGATAAAAAGCATTAACAATCAATATGAAACTAGTACACAAATGAAAAAGCAGACTAACAAAAGCGATAAACTTGAAATAAATGACAATCCCATACTCTGAAGCGAGAGCAGACACACGTGCACCACCTTCAAATCTCACTGTAATTTCCTTTTTAGGTTCTACAGTTGCTCACTATTTTCCTCTTTGATTTGCTGCTATCACTGCTCACTTTCTTAGGGGGCATGATTACTGTATCACTAAATGTACTGTAGATGAAGTACAAAAAAATTCACACCGAACACAGGAACACAGCTTTCGCATGTGGATCTCGGTTGAGAGGTACCTCAAGACTAAGAGCGATTCATAGGCATCAGCATCCTAGTAGGTCCACTTGCCTTTGTGTTAGCCCATCAGAGACGCTCCTCGATCCATACAAGTTTTAGCAGGTCTGTTTTGTTTTGTTGTATTCTGAGTTTTCGGTCAAGTTGCGGCTAGATTTTTCTCATTCAAGGTCTGAATTTTGTTGTTGAATGCGTCTCAACCCATACTAGTTTTAGCAGGAATGGTCAAGTTCCAAGATTTAGATTGTGTAAAAAAAAAACCAAACAGTTCCATGTCTGAGTTGGTTAAGTTCCAGCTGCAAAGTTCTACTGTATTCAAAACAACCTATGTGAAAAATGATTTTTCCGTTGCTAACCACCAGATGGGGCCAAAGGCAAAGAATTCGTAATTTCTCAATCAGTATTTTTACCTTCCGGAAAGCAGGACCGAAGCTTGTGAGGTAATGAGGAGTGGTTTGTCTGCACTTCTCTGCAGAAAACTGAGAGCCACCCTCGATGAGTACACGACCCGGGTGGGTCAGCAGGCCATCGTGCTGTGCATCTCTCCCTCTAAACCCAACGCGGTGTTCAAGGTGTTTGGCGCTGCCCCACTGGAGAACGTGGTGAGTCTGCTACACCCCAAGCGATGATTTCGTGCCCATCTGCAGACTTTCCTTCCCCGCCATTCCACATGCAGCATGCTTACCGCTGTCCCTTGCAGGTGAGGAAGTTCAAGGGCATGATTCTGGATGACCTAGAGAATGCATTGGCGGAGCATGCTCCTCCCGCCCCTGAGCTGAGCTCTGAACTCCCACCGCTCACCATCGATGGCATCCCCGTATCTGTGGACAAGATGACACAGGTACCGTATGCTCTGGCTGGAACGCTTCTCTTCCTCCTGTCATGTTCTGCCAAACCTGTCGCACGCAAGGGATTTTATTCTGAATCGTATTTTTTTGTCGTGAAGGATTTTGCTTGCTGGTTTCCCAATAAGTCAATAGTGGTGCTTCTTCTGCTGCTTTTGTCCATACGTAGAGTTGCTATTTTACCAGTGTCACGTCTAATGCCGTGGTATTAGGCTGCTGTGATGGCGTGATGCTGACACACTCTTAAGTGTCACTCCGGCTCCCCCAAAACAGCATCTGCTCTCAACCCCAGTGTGAGTGAAGTTTCCAGTAGATTTTTCTTGTATAGGATAAGTGGGTATAGAAAATGGATGGATGGAAGAAGTTTATACCTGGCCTATCCAGCATTTAATCAGCCCTCACCAGTAGGCCTGGTGTGCCGCCTTACATCCCGGCTGTCGGAGTGGAAGGGCTTCTGGGAGTGGTGAAGCCCTTGGCCCAAGGGAGCACTAGTTGACACCCAGGTGTGCGCGGGCCTATAATTAGCTGGCCCTCCCAGCTCACCTGGCCCCAGTATCTCACTGATGATTGGCTCCCTGTGGACTAAAGCAGAAGCCAGTCTCCCCTTCACCTATAATTACACCAGCTGTCAAGGACGAGAGCCCGATTCATGGGCATTCTGTGTAGGTGGAACCCAAGATTGTCCTGAAGATCCTCAGTGGCTCACTCACCCGTGAATATCGTGTGTGCTGTTGTGGCCATGGGGGTTGCCATGGAGGCAGAGTGGAGACCCCACAGCGGTGGGACAGCTTGCATGGACCAGACTTAAGGCAGAAGCCGGCACACAGTCACTTGCTAGTCTCATTATACTAACAGACTTGGGCACAAGCAGATTGCAAACTCAGGCAATAAGCCACCTTGTTCTATCTTGAACGATGGGTCAGGATAAGAACATGCTTAGTGCTGTGTATTGAGGTCCCAAGTCAGTTTTTTTGTGCCGTGTTAATTTAAAATGAAACGCAGAAAGTGTAAGATATGTCCTACGCTGGACACTGTGCTGTGCAGGACTGACCAATCCCATAATATGCTCCCTACTGCTGTCGATTAAATAATTGATGTTGGGGTTGGGTGGAGGCGTATAAATATATGGTGTGTCATCAGGAGAACCTGATATGGGGATCTGAGTTCAGATTTTAAAACGACGGGATATCGTTTGCCAATATCAGCTGACTGTAACCTCTGTGACCGCGAAGATGGCTCCTGCTTGAGGGCTCCACGTAGCTCAGTTCCCGGTCCAAACTGGAATGTGCTGAGGCTTCAAGACCGAACTGAGCAGATGGCTAGCCAGCATTTTGGTGATAGAATATTAGCCCCTGTAAAGAGGACGGGGGGTGGGTGCAAATCCGTGGGGATTAGCGGGGGAGCCTGAGGGTTTTGTTTTTTGTTTAAGTCCGACTCGGGGCCAGAAATGCTCAGAGGGCTGTGAAATGGTGGTAAATGTGTCTGTCAGTTTGTCTGGAATCACCTTTCAGTAGCTTTGAGTGATGATGATGTAATCTTCCAAGAAAAGATCCCTCGCAAAGTTAACCTGTGCCTGCAGCACCGGGTCCTGAAACGGGAACACGTATGCTTACCCGTTCGTACTAACTGTAAAAATTCACCATGTCCCATCATGCTTCATGCTTGACGTAGCATTGAGTCAGGTCGATTCTTTACGGTTATGATTCGTCTGTGCCCATGATGCAGGCCCAGCTGCGAGCCTTCATCCCCGAGATGCTGAAGTACTCAACGGGCCGCGGGAAGCCCGGCTGGGGCAAGGAGAGCTGCAAGCCTGTGTGGTGGCCCGACGACATCCCCTGGGCCAACGTCCGCAGTGACGTGCGCACCGAGGAGCAGAAGCAGAGGGTGGGTCGGCAGTTGTGACCTCAGGCTACGGGGTTGGAGGCCTTGGGGGACATTGGTGGAATCTTAGGACAGGAGACTGACCAGCACTTTCCAGATAAACACCCCCCAGTGATGACACGCATGCTAAGGAGTGCACCGGTCTCCCGAACAGGTGTCGTGGACGCAAGCGTTGAGGACCATTGTGAAGAACTGCTACAAGCAGCACGGCCGTGAGGATCTGCTCTACGCTTTCGAGGACCAGCAGGCTCCCCAGACACACGTGACCACGGCCACCACTGCTGTCACCCATGGCATTGCCCATCTGGTACCTTCGCAGACTGTGGTGCAGACCATTAGCAACCCTGACGGCACTGTGTCCCTTATACAAGTGAGTTTCTGTAGGACCTGTGTTGGGGGACAAGAGCTTTGCTACCTGAGGCAGCCCTAGAGCAATGACCAGGACTTTGTGGTGCTAGGTTAAGACGGCTTAGGTTAGCACAGGTTATGAGCTGCTAAGCTAGGCTAGGCTAGGTTGTGAAATAATATGCTATACTAACAGCTGTTAGGATAGATCGGTGCTTTGAGCTCATGCATTTTTTTCTACCTTAGGCTGGGCTAGGCTTGAATGGTCTGTTTTGGGATTGCATACCCTTGTGGCCAGTTTCCCAGTCAAGGATTAAGCCTAAGCCTAGACTAGCTTTGAGTTACAGTGGTGAATCTCCATTGAAATGGCAATTTAGTCCAAGACTAGTCTTAATTCTTGTTTGGGAAACCGGCCCATTATGGTCTAGGCTTAATCCTTGACTGGGAAACTGGCTATATGTCTATTTTCTTAGATACCTAAACAGTCAGGCAATTGATCTATGATCTGTAGGCCTAGTAATGTTGTTATTTGACTTTTGTATGTGTTAAGGTGACTAAATATGTGTTGGCCGGCTGTAATCTTCTCTCTGCTCAGGTGGGAACTGGCGCGACTGTTGCTACGTTAGCTGATGCCTCGGAACTGCCTGCCACTGTGACTGTGGCCCAGGTCAACTACTCCACCATGGCTGATGGAGAGGTGAGCGGGTCGGCCGGTGCTGCACTTCTGGCTAAAACGCTCCGGGATCAAGTCTGGGAATGCAGATGGTCCCTGTGAACCAATGCAGGTGGAGCAGAACTGGGCCACGCTACAGGGAGGAGAGATGACCATCCAGACACCCCAGGGATCAGAGGCCACGCAGGCCGTGGCGTCACTAGCAGAGGCCGCTGTGGCCGCGACCCAGGACTTGCAGGCTGGAGCCACGGTCACCATGGCGCTCAACAGGTTCGTAGGCCTGTGGGAATCGGGTTATGCTGGGATGACTGGCAGGGGAACTACTGAGGTAGGAAAATAGAATTGATGGATCAGCATGTTTCCTGCCTGTTGTGTTATACTCACGCGTCTCACATTAGTGTAGTTTATGTCGCCAAAGAATTTAAGTTCATGAAAATGGCTTCTCAGAATATTTTTCTTGGAAAACACAAGTCGCATAGCCAGTGCAGGAAACGGTGATTTGGCTCTTTTGTAGAGCAACATGCATTATTTCCGGGTGATTTGGACCAGAGGCGCTTATCAAGTGGAACGTGCTTTGTGTGTGCAGGTCTCAGCTCTTCTGGGCCGTTTCCACGATGTTCCTCCCTTGGTCTCGGGGCTGGAGACTTGTGCCCCACTCAGCCTCCCTTGGGGCTTGTTACCTGTGATCCCCGGGGCTCTGGGATGGCTGTTTATCACACAGAAGCACCATTTCCTGATTGGACATGCCTACCTTGTTTTCCATGTGACCCTCTCTAGTGGCAGTATGCAGTGATTAAGGTCACTGCATTAGGACTCGGAATGCTGTCCCCATCCCACGGGATTCACTGCTGTAGGAAGTTGCCTCAAATTATCTCATTGTCTTGGGATATATCCAGCTTTGTTGCTGGGTAAATTTGATATGCATGAGGTCATTTATGGATATGTAAAAGTTTTTTTTTTATGACGGTTTACTTGAGTGGGTTTAAATTCAATTTTTGGCTGCAGTCCAATAGGAGAGCAGCATTTCTGCAGAAGTACTGGCTTTTGTAAGGTGTACGTTCTTGTTCCAACCTTTAATTTTGTTGTCGTTAGGCCAGCAGTCTGGTCCTGGGAAGGGGGTGGTGGTATTTTGGCCATTTGCCTGATGTTAACTCATCAGGGCAATGGGTGGGGGTATTGTGGACAGGTGCTGAGACAGATTTCCTCGCCAGACTAGGGCAGAAAAGCAGCTTACGTTCTCCAAGCTGCCTCAGCTCTCTGCATACTCTTCACCCCCCAACCCTCCGTTCATTTGCACCTCTCTCAGCACTGCCTAATGACCCCCTTTTTAGGAATTGCCCCCAAAATTTATGGGGTGGGGCAATTGGTATTAACCCTCTTACCAAACTAGAGCCAGCCACCTAGCCTGCCATTACACACTCGCTTGACACGCATAACCAAAGATTGGTAAACCATCTGGGGCATAAAGTACAATGCATCCAGTTTCTGGGTTTTTGCTATCATTCAGTTTCATATCCGAACTATTGGAACGACGTCACTGATTTATTTGATTGTGAGAAATGTTTTAATGATCCTTTTATATACTGAATGACTGTGGTGGTGATTATGTTTTGTGAAGAAGGGTCGATGTCACCGCTAATTGGATTTGGATTTAAGTTGTTCCAGGACTCGGTCTGTGCGTAAGGGGAAGATCGGTTATGCTCAGCCTCTTCGGAAGTCTGCGTCTTGGGAGGGGTAATCTGAAGGGGGGGGCATCTCTCCTCGCAGTCTGCCCTGTATTCATCTGCCATCATCTGGGTTTCCAAACTTCTTTGCTGCTGATCCCGGTTAGGCTCAGTTGCGGCTAACACTCAGCATGATCTCAGCACATCTGAACAACCGAAGCCAAGTTCATACAAACACAGCATCAGCCTGACATGCTTCACCTCATTTGACAGCCCTTCAAATCTGTCTCGTGCCAGATCCAAGGGGAAATTGAGCCTGAATTAATCAGCGAACCAGCAGGGGGCGCTGCCCCTGCAGGGCACTGCAGTGCCTTTTGGTCATTGATTACTCGCCTCCAGCCACCAAGGCCTGTGTAGCTGTCCCCAGCTCCACACCCCACGTTGACAGCAGCTATCAGAGCAGACTAGAAATACTCAGCATCCACTCTGCTCATGGGATTATTTTAATCCTGAGGCTGGCTGAGCAGGAGCGCAGAGCAGGCTGGAGATGAGGTCACCCTCTCCCCCCCCCCCCCAAAATGCATCAGGCTTGCTCGTGACTAAGGGCTTAAAAGTAAAAAGCCTGGGATTCTGTTAGTGTGTCGCCTGTTGTCTTGCTTATGTCGCCTCCAAGGTAATGGATACGTGGTTATGAATACCGGTGTGTGTGGTTGCAGTGAAGCGGCAGCCCACGCAGTGGCGACACTTGCAGAGGCCACCCTGCAGGGCGGGGGGCAGATCGTGCTGGCGGGGGAGACGGCGGCTGCAGTGGGAGCTTTGGCGGGCGTGCAGGACGCCAGCGGTAGGTACCTAAGGCGCTAACAGGACCTCTAACCGCACGGAGGGCACCTCGCTGTTGAAAAGTACAAGTTGTATAGGTCTCAATGCAAAGCCATTAATCCAAACATCAATTTATTTCCCTGTACTGGCGAACAGGGCTCACGTATTTGCAGGTATAGGGTACAGTTAGTAATGAATGCAGAGGATGTCATGCTGATGACTATAATAATGATATTAATAATGGACATGTCAGTGCTGCTTAAAACAATGAAGCTCAGGTTAATCCTGGCCAGCTGGAGACCACCTCTCCCTCACTTCTCTTGGGGGTTGGACATTCTAATCCGCGGGGCTCCTCTGGGGCAGATGGTGCGCGGACATGTCCAGTAGATCTGTGTGATCCAGTCTAATCCATCAGAAGTGGATTCCAGCTGCACGCTTCACCTTCTGTGAGCTTTTTGTGAGTCTGAGTCCACCCTCCC
>JAODJU010000062.1:24551052-24570303 GCA_026776725.1 Gnathonemus echidnorhynchus | reverse complement strand
CCCTCCATCCAGGAAGGTGGCACAGGGCCCGAGTGAGTCAGGGCTTCCTCCCTTCCCCATTACCTGACCACTCCATTCTGCTCTCATTCCAGAACTTTGTCTGTTCCTGGATGTTCCTTTTACAGAGCAGAGCATTTTTCTCAACAGCAAGTGCCATCCTGTATGTTCTAGCTATGGCCTTTTCAGATAACATGAAGGTTACCCGTCATTATTACGGAGATAGATGCTCCTGTGATTGCGCGAGCGGACAGACAAATCCCACTTACTCTTCTGTCTCTCTGCAGGGCTCGTCCAGATCCCCGTCAGCATGTACCAGACTGTGGTCACCAGCCTGGCGCAGGGTAACCGCCCTGTGCAGGTCGCCATGGCACCTGTCGCCACACGTATCGAAAACACAGTCACTCTGGACGGGCAGGCGGTGGAGGTCGTGACCTTGGAACAATGACGCTGACTTCACTGGATTCCCTTGCGTTTCAAGGCAGGACGTGCCAATCTCCCCCATGTTCTCCTTTAAGAGAGCCATACTTGAGTCGGTTGGGTTTCCTTAGTCTTCTTGGATGTGACTGAGTAATGTACAGATGCATTTTATGTAAATATGGTTAGAGTAATTTTTTCCACGTCCTTTTTAAGCATTTTTTGGAAGTGCATGAGGCAGACTTGGAATTTCTCAGTTTATACATTAACAGCTTACAACACACTAGAATTTTTTTCCCCATTCAATACCAATAGTCTTCATAATTTTGGACACATTTCAGGCCTCAGATTCGTCAGTAAAATGCCTCTAGCTGGTGCTATAATCACCGTGCCCTCTGCTTATAGGCGCTGTGTCATTCCTCAGGTAGATACACATCACCAGACGGACTCGATGTACATTGCTCACTATAAAATTCCAGGTAAAACAGACCAAGATGTAGAAGGCAGGCAGATGCTCAGACTTGGAGTGTGTGATGGTGGTAGATTCCAAACCAAATGTACGAGTGCTTGAGGGTTAAGCTGCACTCCAGGTTTCTTGTCCCTCGAGGATCTTTGCCAGGACAGCTGTGGGTAGTGCCCTCCCCCCCATCCTACCCCCCATGGGCCAAGAGGTCATGTGCTGAGTGAGGGTCCTCTTTCAGAGAGATGCATGTGTTGTGTGTGTGAACCGCCCCCCTCCCCTAAGACCCCAGTGGACAGGAAACCGTTGAGTTTATTGGGCTCGTCCCAAGCGAACACTCCAGTATGTACTGGTCCAAGCCTGTGGGTGCACTCACAGAGGTTCTGTTTGGAAGAGCAGTGCGGACATTACTACTGTGGTTTAATGACTTTAGGAAGTGCTTTCTCTTGTATTTACCATTTTATATGAAATTGTCAACATTTGTTAGTGCTGATATGTATTTCTTTCATGCCAGATCTTACCTCAAAGGTGTGTTTTTTGAATAATGTTAATTGTGAATAATAATGTAAGTTTAACATGTCTGGTCTATTCGGCCTTTTGAACCGATCAGAATTAGAGTAGGTTGACTTTTTGATGCAAACCCACGTGAAGCATGCAGTTACCTACTAATCAAAGTGGACAGTTCTTCAATAAATCATTTAATGTTCACAAAAAAATACTTTTTTTGTTCCCAGTGAGTTTAAACCTGATTTTAAAAATCCAATTAAAATGTTTTTTAAAAAAAAAAAACGAAAAAACTTTGGGTTTGGGTTTTTGATGGCACTGCTAGACCTACGTCGCACTGGGAAAATATATCTGGGCAGATGTTTCCCCCCATCCAGTCAGAAGACCAAACACACATTGTCACCAGCTTGGTACAAGTTTAATTATAAACTCACATTACAAATGCTAATAGAACGGCACTTCATGCTAATACAAGGGGGATATGTCGAAAAATCCATCCCGAAGCTGTAGTCTGTCCAGCACCTCCTGGTTCTGGTCTGGGCCTGTAGCAGCCTCAGTACCCTTGTGAGCTGACCAGGTAACATCCTTATAAGATACGCAAAACAATTTAGCTTGCTCCTCTTGATCTGGAGTAGCGGAAGCTGTGTTACGAGGTTCTTCTGGATTGTCACAGTCTGCAAGAGAGAACCAAGAAAGTATGCAGAGAAACCTCATTTTGGCCAGTTGTACTAGTGACATATGTCTGTGTAGGTTCTTGGTCGTCCAGGACGTGATAATCTTAAGGGCTTGAATCGAAGGCAACTGGACTTTTTCAATTTCTTGAAGACGTTTCACCTTTCATCCGAATGGTTTCTTCAGTTCTGAACTTTTGGATGGGAGGTGAAACGTCTACAAGAAATTGAAAAAGTCCAGTTGCCTTTGATTCAGGCCCTTAAGACGGTACTTGTGACCTCATCCTTTCATTCATTACCAACAGCTGGTGACCTAAAGGTGAGGATGGAGACTGATTTTGTTCTCTTCACCACCACAGTTCTGCAAAACCATGGTCACTAAACAAATCTGCTCTTTTGCTATCATTCATGAGCAAGATCCTGTGATATTTCCTCACTTAGGAATGACACTCATCTCAGCTGAAAGGAGAAATCCATATTTTGTAGGGCGCAGCAATGCCTCAGATTTTGCTAATTCTAATCCCTGCCACTTCTCACTCAGCATCACACTGTGTGTGTTAGAGGTCCTGGTTACATGAGGCCAGAGGTGTGGCAATAGGACATGCAAGGAAGGCAATTTGCTGGGGCCCTGAGCAGAGAAGGGCCCCCTGAGGGCGCTTCATTTCCAAGTACATTGCATTGACAAATCTGCTTTATTTGTGTATTCTGTTTTCACAAAAGTGCAAATAAAGGACTTGCATTTATTAAATTCTGTTTTTTAATATTATTAATTTATACTTCAGGCTAAAATAATGGTGATAAATTTTGCCATATCGGGGGAAGGGGAGTTGAGGGGTCATACGGAGTTTTGTCGCATAGGGCCCCCAGAGTCCATGGAATCGCCCCTGCCAGAAGCATAACCTCATCTGCAGATAAGGGATGTCACCACTAGCCCTTCAAAGCAGAAGCTCTTCCAGCAAAAGCTGTATCTTGATATCTTGTCCATGAAAATCACAAACAAGAGCTGAGGCAAGATGGACCTTCAACACACTCTAAATAATTTTTGTGCCACCTATGCCATGTCTTACCTCAATCATACAGGGACTGTAAGGCACACTGGAGTGACCCCACTACCTCATATTCCTGCAGCGCCTCCCACTGTTTGTGCCTTCAGGTAATGCACTGCTGCAGTGTTTCCCAATCTGGTCCTTGGGGACCTCCAGGCCGTCCATGTTTTAAGCATTGGGAAATACTGCTCTATAGTGTTAATAGCAGGTGATGAACCTGCTCCAGGGCGTTTGTTGCAGGTGATGAACCTGCTCTACAGTGTTCCTCGCGGGTGATGAACCTGCTCCACGGCGTTCTTCGCAGGTGATGAACCTGCTCCACGGCGTTCGTCGCAGGTGATGAACCTGCTCCACGGCGTTCGTCGCAGGTGATGAACCTGCTCTACGGTGTTCCTCGGAGGTGATGAACCTGCTCTACAGTGTTCCTCGGAGGTGATGAACCTGCTCTACAGTGTTCCTCGCGGGTGATGAACCTGCTCCACAGCGTTCCTCGGAGGTGATGAACCCACAAGAGGGTTCCACATGTCCAGTTCAGGTAAATGTGAAGCATAAGAATGACACCCTCCATCAACATTGTCAACAGAGCATTTTGTCGAAGAACAAATTGTTGAGCCCATTTGGAGTGGCAGTTTAAAGTAAGCAGGTGCCAGAGCTATTGATTCAACACCAGTACACTTCAGCTCCCCTGGGGGAGGGGCTCTTTTGCCTGGAGCCCTGCACACATGGGGGCAAAGCTTTAATCTCCGCTAATAGTTTCTTATCACAGGGGCTTGTGTTCCCCCACCCCCTTCAGCCTGTCCGCAGTGGTACAAGGACAAATCCTAATCCCTTCCTTACCATTGCCTTGGTTGTGCTACTACCAGCCAACAGAAAGGTGGGGGTCGAGGCCCCCGGCCAAGGGATATGCCAGCGAAGTTCATGTCAAAAATACTGAACCACCTGGGTCGACTCCTCTTTGACTACAGAAGACTTATGAGCATTATGGACAACATTCGACTAGGGTAATTTAACAAACAGTTCCATCATCTTCCATAATTACTCGTCTAATGCAGGGCTCTGATGAGTCCATCCCAGGAAATGCAGAGGACACCCTACATGTGCTGACAAAAACATGACCTTGTTAAATTTCCACTTAAGTCATTAAGGTTCAATACCCGTCTAAAGAGCACCTTCCCTTCATAGATATAGACCAGAATCTTTGTTAAATGTTCGGTCCCAAGCACCACCCCCCACCATTTCCGTCTAATGGTTCTTCCCTGTCCCCAGAAAACACATCCGATGGGTGAGACACTGTCTGCCCACGCCACTTGCAGTCAGCACCACTCTATACAGCTAATAATGAGGAACATAATCACATTTCGCTAATGTCTGCTGTGCATTAGCAGGTAGTCTGTCCGGCTCGCCGACACCCAAGTGCCTCTCAGGAAAGCCTGTGGGAGATGCGTGTCTGCTGGCCAGGGGCAGGGAGAGTATGCGAGACAGTGAAACTGGACTCCGAAGCTCCCCCCAACTCCAGTACCATCAGATACATAACTATGGGGGGCAGGGTGGACAATGAACATAAGTAAATAAAAAGGTACCAGAATCAACACTAGTACTCTTCAGGATAGTTCTTGAATTGGCTTAGCATGTACGTATATAACATTCACTGTAACCTCTAGAAATCATTCTGCATTCAGTATTGGGTATGGATTAGCTTCCATGATAGCCCACTGCCATAAGAGCCCAGAACTGTGGTACAGGTGTTTCTGAGCAGATTTCATAAAGCTTTCAAAGTAGAATTGGGTCACCACAACCCAAGATCAGGCACCACCCTTGTTTATTACGGGGGATTGGTTGGGCCACCTAGCTGTGAAGTGGTACATTCCATGGGAAACATTTGTACCAGTGTGGCGCATTAATCCACAGGCTTCTTGCCGTAACCTGCTAGCCAGGCAAATCTCACTGCTGGGCTGCTGGCGAAAACAAACGATTCATTCAGGCAAATAAAGATTCCGACAAGGTCATCCTTTTCCTGGAACTTAATGGCGGGTGTAAAGCGACACTGCACGGTCAGGTAATTGTGACACAGGTCTGGAGCAGCTCTTGCCAAAAATCTAAAAAAAGAAATGAGACACACCCATAGTGGAGTGGGGGGAATTACCATTAACACCCTGCTTATATTAGCTATTCCATTAAATGTACACTGATCGCAACACTTTCTAAACTTCTTTCAAAACAGCAGTACATGCCAACATGAGTAGCTGAGAACTTGGGGGCCCAAAACAAAAATAAAGACAGGCTTCACTCCCAGCTTCCAGAGTTCTGAACTGTAAAACTGAACCATTAAAATAAAAAAGAAAAGGTTGCACTTTGCGTGATCGGATGATAACTCGGAAGCCCAGCAAAATAAAATACATTCATAAAGAGCAGTGAAAGTTGTCTACCACCTACTACACCTAGCTACCCAACGTTCCTGTATGTCGCATAAACCATAACATAAGTACAACATTGTCTCTGGATGCTCTGAGACTGAGGGCAACAGAGTGGCACTTCCTATTTCAGCCCCTCTGTACTGCCTACAGTCACTCGCTTTCCATATTGCCAGACGAACAGATGTTAGCCTCAAGTCTTCTTTCTGTTTTCTGAGGTTCCGCAGGGAGAAACTCACGGGAATAAGTGATGTCTATGAGGAGCAAGGGACTGGGCCAAAGCTCTCAGGCAGTAGTTGGCAAGTCTAGAACCACCGGATCCATGTACCTCACCAGTGTGAGTTCTACCATTGCCAAACACCGCCAGAGTCTGCAATGCATTCAGGAATCTCTGTAAAATATCAAAATGGCAGGTCGTCACTGGGCCCCAGCACCACAAAGCACACAAGCAGACACAGAAGGTTGAAGAGAATCATTATAAGATACATGCAGACTAGTTTGACGAACACTTTGAGAAGTAGAGTCAAATACAGAAAAACAGACAGACAAAAAAAATTCTACAACCTGAAATTAAATGTTTTTACAAGTCCAATTTGAAGAAGCCTCATTGTTAATTAATCTTGGAAAGAAAGCCATTGGTGAATTCAAAGAAATTCGTGTAGAAAAAGAAAATCCTAGACAGCCGCAAAAGATCTCATCCTGTTTCATTGGCCTGCTTCTTGCAAGCTGGAGCACAGAAATCTCCTGAGGGCCAGAAGAAGTGAAGACGGGAAGTATGGTGTCTTCTTCCTCAGTCACCTCATCATCAACATTCTTCTGGAGCCTTGCAATGATTCAATAGGACCATTTCCCAAAAGAGCTCCACACATCCATCAAATATCAGCCACCACATGGGAGTCTGAGGCTCAGGTTACAAGAGGCATAGAATAAACGACAAAAAAAGACCTCCACAGCAGCCAGAGGACAAGGAGATCGATTGGAACAATCCTCTATCATATGAAGCTATTGCTCAATGTAGACTGGAAAAAAGACATAAAGACGACGAAAGAAAAAGTGGGATCAGCTTTACCGGCATGTGGGATAATGAAAACACATACTGACACACGGAATAAACAGTCAGCCTACCTAATATAAAATCCTGAGGTACAGCATTTACAAGAGACGGCAAAACACCACTGATATAGAGGTTTTCACAACTTATGATTATGCAGAAAAGGAAACTAACGGAATAATACGAGTAAAGATGAAAGAAATGTCTCCCACAAAGGTGATCATTCAGATGGGGGTGCACTAGATTCTTCGCCATGACTGAGCAGAGATGACTGCATCATCTCAAAGCAAAGCAAAACCATTCTGGATAGCCCATTTGTAAGCTGCAAGGTCCTTTTACCCGAAATGTAGATATGACATAATCGTTATAAATATTCAACGACATATCGCGTCACTACTGAGAACACTTTATAGCGGAAAAAGGCCTCACACTGGTCTCCATGTGACCAAAGATGTCGCTGTGCGTCTGTCTTTTCCTATATTGGCACTACACATAATTGCTCAAAGGGTATATACAGAAGCAAAAATGTGCTAGTGCCAAAATGGGCAAAGAAGGGTGAGGTAGGTCATCATCCCGAAACCCCCCCCTTCAGTAGAAAAGGGGGCCACCACAGATAGAGACAAAAAAGGCAAAAAGAAAAATAATAAAATCAAATGGGCACCACTGCGTGGTTCTTTCTCTGCTCTGTTTATGGCCCTATGGTAATTCACTGATGGTGCGCTTTCACAGTGAATTCTACCAGTGCCATACACAGAACAGGAGTCGTCGTCACCCCGGGGGCGAGCCAGGGCCCTGCGCAGACAGGCTGTGAAGGAGGGCGGGCGGTTCTGAGGATGCACAGGAGTAGGAGGGCCTTAAAGGAGAAGGGGCTCGCAATACTGAAGGGAGTAGGAAGGCTCTGCAGAAGGATGGCTCTGGTGAGAGAAGATTAAGGGCATGGAAACTGATGGCGAGGTGAGCAGACGTCACGATACGGACGCGCCAGACGGCGTTGCTGACGTGGGCTGGGCAAAGAAATGCAGGCAGCGGCAGGGTCTTTGAAGGAATTAAATAGGTGGGGAAAAAAAATCAATGGAAGAAAAGCTTTGAATCGTACAAGTAATGCAAGTGTGGTCCCCTTGTGCCGATAAGGTGGCCTTGCTTTAATCACTGAGTCTGTCGTCTTGGAAGGAACTTGAGCATATTGTGGAAAACCGGCAGTGGGTCATACAAGGACATGTTGTTTAGCTTCAGGAAGGTCAGTCTGTCATTCCCCGAAAAAACTCCCATGGACCTTCCGATTCTTTGTCAGAAATTAAGGACACATAATACTTTATCCTTAATAAACACTACAAAGGACGTTTTTAAAAATGCTCATGCAATCACAATATGAATGCAAGCAACAATGGCTCCGGCCACGCATTTAGCGTCTTATCTGCAACTAGCACGTCCTGGACTGCGACTTAGAAAGACACTGTTCTGCAGGACTGATTGATCGTTTGTACATTCTCAGTTTTCCACTGACAAAACCGCATTTCAAATCACATGACTTCAACTGCAGTACACCGCTGCAGCTGTACCGTCCGCCATCACTCAGGATACCGCCGCAGATGCCGAACACGTCTCGAAATACCAATCAGGACACCATACGGTTCTCAAAATTCCATTGGAAGACTTTGCAAGTGACACTTCAAGCAGAATTTAAAAGAAAGGGACCATATCACACAGCAACATCACCAGGTACGGGTTACAGTGGCACCTGCATATCAACAATGATGTAAAGAAACTGCTGAACATTCAAGAGGAATGAACAATCAAAGAGTAATCAATTAACATTGTCTTGAGTCTCCTATCCCATTTCTGGGATTTCTATTGGTCAATCTGCAAATTAACATCACAAAAAGCTTTCAGCAGAGAGACCGGCAGCCTGACTCTCACACAAGTCTATTAATCTTTAGATCCACATTTTTGAACAGGTTTTAATTAAAATCCACCCTGATTAGAATTGTTCTCGGCCTCCGGCTGAGACGGTTCTTCTGCCAGGATGCTAACGCCGTCTTTGTCCATACAGCCGCTCCATGAACCTGCGGCCAGCTGTTAATCCTCAGTGCATTCCTTTGGCCTCACCTTAGTAATTACACGACAGCTGAAGGTGGGCCAGCCAGTCGGAAACAAGGCACCAGCCTGGAACATAAACTGTGATGTAATCACACAGAACCGATACAAGACGTCTGCGACGTCCAGCACTTTCATCTTTAATGCAACAGCACTGACCCTTTTCCTTGTTCTGTCACTTAAACTTCCCACTTAAAACTGTTTTCCCTGTTTTTTTTTTTTTGTTTTCTTCATTTATAAGACCCATTTCCTTTAAGAGAAGTAAGACATTACGTCTGAAGACCTTATATACTAATCCGTTTTAAGCCCGTTTCCGTTATTGCTGCAGAAATGTTATTCTTTTTCACTTATATGTGCATGGGTCAGAGATCAGTCAAAGGCATAGGATACAATGACTATATACCGCTAGATCACCCCCCCCCCCCCCCGGCCCTGAACGCATTACCATCTGTCAGGACTATCGAGCAGCAGCATAGCCCGCCGTCCTGCCCAGACTGCTCCTTCCCATAAAGCCCCCCAGCGCCATACCGTGGAGCGAACTCAGATTGATTCCGGCTCCAAATGATGTTCTAAGTGATTTTTTTAGACGCCCAAATGGCTCCCAAAGCAGAAGCCTTCTTGCCATTTCCTGGAGAAATCGATACGGCCTGAAAGTGCCGCTGCGTTTCGAGCATCCCCTTTGCTGGTGATATCTCCGCATGTTCATCGTACAGTCGCAAAATGTCACGCGCTAACTCAGATCTCACAACATGGGTTCTCATTCAAATGTTCGTGAATTATTATTTTTACAGTTTTCCTTTTCTAAAAGTACTGATAAGCATACTCCAACTCTCCGACGATCGCCTTTGGCTTTAATTAGTGGGATAGTTTCACAAACCAAATAACCTGCATTTAGTCAATGCCTTAAATGCTGTTAAAAAGCGATGTGATGAATATTTTAAAAGCCCTTAAGTTCATCATATTGACTTTGCGTAATATTAGCTCATCTATCTCAAACTAGCCAGGGTTCTGTCTCTTTTCTCTGCATGCAAACTACCAAAGCAGATTTAAGATGGTAAACTGAATACATATTTAAATCGTATTAAATAAAAATATTTAAATAGAACGATTCCATATAGAAAATAAAGTTCTGATCATCAGAAGCAGTCATCTTTTCCACAGACGAATGAATAACTTCAGTCGCTACAAATTAAACTGCCATGAAACTGACTTTAACACATATTTACAACACGATTAAGAGACATCAATAACACATAAACGACAGAGATTACAGTTCCCGTACCATTTTCTAACTGGCATTACGGACTACTGCAGTAAACGTGGGAAGGTGAGCACTCAGGTATATCGACGCAAGAAGTCTGCTCTAGTCAGATATGTTTGAATATCTGTCAAAATGACGGGGAAAATCGCACTTATTTGTTTACGAAATTTTCCAACTTAGTTAATTTCGGAATTAAGACCTACTTTAGAAGGACGCATTTCCGTTAAGCCAGACACTGTTTACAAGAAGCATTCTGCGCATCGACTTCAATGCACCTAATAATAATAATAATAATAATAATAATAATAATAATAATAATAAGCACTAGATACATCTTGAAATACTAGGACTTGTGCCACATTCTAACATTAAAATACCTCATAATATTTAAAAGGAAACTTCTTGTAAAATATGCCTTATAATGCAAACCATGTCAAATGAGAGATATATAGTACGTATAGAGTAAGATTGTTCCGACTTGTTTGAATTAACTTAATACCATTTATTTACTCAAAACAATTATACATGTTGAGGGCCATCAGTTAATAATATTTTTCATCTTATTGGCTGTTCGATAGTATTTTTTTCCTGTGAAACGCAAATTAACGTATTACATAAATTATAAATTAAACTTTATTCCGGTAGTAGTTTCGAATAATTGTGAATAAACTGAAAACCCACATAGCCTACACTGAACCTTTAAAATGATAAATTCGGAAATTCTACAGGAGAAGTTCAACAATAAACATCCAAGCAAGATCCTTTGAAAATTAAACGCCCCTGCCCCCCTCCTCCGTAGTTTCTTCAGCACAAAAGACACTTTGTCTTGCATGTAAAGAGACATTTTTAGAGAATTTTTCAGTAGAATCCCAAGTCAAACGGAGCCGTTTTGATTGTCTTTCGCCAAAAAACATCGGGGGATATGAAACGTGTAGAACGAACAGGAAAAGAAATCAAAGTATTTTTTTCAGTCGAAAATAAGTACCTTTATTTTTTACGAAGTAAAAAGTCAGAAGCAACTGAACAACTACTGCAGCCCGTCTAGAAAACTCCGGATAATAATGGAAACGTCAGAATGGCACTATATATTAGCGAATTAACGAACGTGCGCTGCTGTAATCAAAATTCACACCGGGTCAACATTTGCACGCTCATGCTGTTGACAATTACATCGATTGTCCCATAATTTAAAAGCTTTACCTGCTCCAGGTGTTTTGAGACGTCAGCGTAAGTACTTTGATAACGAAAATGAATAAAACAGCAAATACATACAGTTCTCTATGCAGTCGAAGAGTACTTGCGCACTGTACTTAATTTATAATTAGAGTATCGAGCACTGAGACCCTGTTTCACATGCTACATAGCTTTTGACGATTCTGACCTACACTATTCATAAAGACGCACAGGTACAAAACCAACGAATTCTGTAGGTGGGTGGTGCCTGCACACTCCGATGCGCACGTACCCGGGAGACCGTAAATATTGCGCACAGCTTAATACATCTTGTTTGCGCGCCGTAAATTCGATTACATTAAAATCAACGAAGCTACTTCATCACAAAACTGCCTAATATCAACGAAACAAAAGAGATCCGGGCGGTTTGGTCGACTTCCTGGGTATCAAATAACAGTTTTGGCTGAACGATCCCCCTTTACCCCGCCCTCCCCCATTACCCAGTCTGTAAGTCTCTCTCTTCCTCGGCGCCTTTACCTGCGGAATGGTTCAGCCTCCACCGCAGCGAGCCGTGCAGGTGCAGGTTCCGCCCGCTATGGCTTGAAACCACTCCCGGTAGTCCCTCCCGACATAAGGTCCTCCTTCTGCCCCAAAGCAGCTCTGTCTGTTTGGGCTGCAATGGGGCACGGGGATTTACCAGTGGAAAGATAGTTAGGTCGTAAGCATCTTACCCTAGTGGCGAAAGAATAATCGAGCCCTCCTCCCGTCTTTCGCATTTTGCAATGCCACTGGCCCAGGTGCTTTTTAAGGTGGAGCTTCGCCGTGCCTCTTCGGCGCACGAGCTCCAAACCCGATACTGACTCAGGCTAAGCAGACAGCTGGGAGCGGATGTGTTGCCTTTCGGATGAATTGATTTTGCGCACGTGTTGCCCCTCGGATGAATTAATTTTGTCCCACCCATCACTTCTTAGACTACGTAAAAGAAGAACATAATCCTGTCATTTATATATCAACATGCCAATCAAAGGGATGTTCACTAATAAATAGAAATCATTGTGTAATTTTTATGCGTGTAAAAAATAAAGCAGAACTGTGATTTTAATGCACCGGTATAGTCTAGCAATTCAAAAGAATTAACCATTACACGGTATACGACTTATCGTTATTTATCATAGTAAACCTCACGATTACATCAATATTCTAAATGTTCACCACATGTTCGAGATGTGCCCCTTTCCCCAAGAGTAGAAAATGCAGGCACAATTTAGAGGCCTTTCACTACAAAGACAGTTTAGAGGCCTGCCAGCTCTGAGAGGCCGCTAAACAGGTATTGATACAAAGTGACAATATATACGATTTCGATTAATATAATAACAATTCGCTTTGAAATGCCGAATAGTCTACTTCATTTCATAACCTACATGAGCTTTTTCCCCAACACAAAGGCAATAATATACAGTACATGCCAATTATGGGGGATTACCATTTAAATACGGCGCTGCAGTGCGTCTATATGTATATATAGACACACACACAACAGCTACACCTACCTATTAAATTATTTTATATTAAATGATATTCAAATTAACATTTAGGCCTACTCGTTTCAAGGCAAACTTAATTAACGAAGAACCAATAATTGAACGTAAGGCGCGAGGCTCACATTAAAAATATTTCACTTAATATACAACTACTAAGAACCACAATGAATAATGATAATAATAACAATAACAACAATAATATTTAAATTACTATTATACTATACTATTATAATTATTATTTTCATTATTCTAGGCCTAACAATATTAATATCAACATTTGTCGTAAAAGCTTTTGTAAAACTGACTTTGCGCTGAGCCTGCAGTTACCGAGCTCATTAACGATAGGCCGGGATCAAATATCCGCATCCAGATGGCCATTAATGTACGGGTTATCGTCTCTCACACAGCGACGCCAGACGTACGTTTGTCAGCACTTCCATAAAGCGAAAACCCTTGATACTACGGCTTTTCATCTGTAATAATTACGCGCATCCCACAATTATTAGCAATTCACATTAGGTATACAGCAGTTAAATTAAAAATAATGTCATGTAGCGCTCTTCACCCAATTAAAGTAACCTTTACTTAAATGTTTGCTTCTTTTTTTCTTATTGGGTGGTGTACAAATAATCCAGATTAAATAGCAATGAAATATTACTCAATTGCTGACGGGTAGAACACCAAAGCAAGACCCCCAACGAATGGTGAATTGTACTAAGCTATGCAACCCTCACTACGCAGCATAATTGAATATCAGCCTGCGGTAAGCAAATCATACAACCTGAGGATCCGAGTCGCTAAGGTCCGCCGGGACACACTCCCAAACAACGCAGCGTAAAGTTAAGCACCATAGTCAATCGCCACATAGAAAAAAAACTGATGTTGATTCAGTAAAGAAAGCTGTTACAAACCAGTGCAGCTTATAAGACCCAGGTCTAGCAAAGTGCCCCTTATATGCTTCGGGAATCTACCCATAGTCCTCTCTGAGAGTTATTGGGGCCCATTTATCTGCTGCTGTTAATTAAGCAAACACCTTTGTGTAACGCAAACCCCGGTCATTTCATGTGACCTGGCAGATTCGGTGCCCCTTTTCAAGCAGAATGGTCAATGTGAAATCCATCCACGGTGGTTCCATTGTTTCATCGGTATATTTTAAAACTAGGGCAGTCAGCGTTTAACCTGAGTACGCCCCCCGGCTTCTTGGAACTCGTCAACTGGGTATTTGCCCGATTACATTCTGGAAACGAATCCAATCTTGTAATCCAAGTCGCGAAATGGCTCTCAATGAGGTAAATGGAAGAAGCTGAATTATCCATATGAATATTTAAAATGTTCATTACGTCGCATCGCTCCTTCATGACGCCTCGCGTTAACCTTTCGCATACATCAGAGAAGTCTCTTGAGGTAGTCTGTACATTTGGCACACTGTCTAATTTCAATTGTTGATTAGGATGAGCATGGTAAAGGACTTAATTAGATATAGCCTCTTCATAAAACATCATTAACCATACTGTAGCGCAATCGTACTAACTTAGGCAAAAATTTGTATAGGCCTATATATATTTCATATTTTCCTCTCAATAGTTTAATTCTTTGTGCCGTCAATTTGGTTGGCTTCGCAGGAAACCATACAACCCACGTCATACATTGGGTAAATTATTTTACAGTCTCCACCCCTGGTCAGCCCGAGAAAATGAATGAAACAAGTGATACACACACTCGACGGCGCCACATGTCAAACACGTCAGCCTTGTTCCTTTGTTGCTAAACATATAATGCATTTGTTTGATAGACACGGCTTCTATGGGCTATACTGGTATTTACTTTTAAAACCGACTTAAAGTTATTACGTATTACCTAGATGTTATTCTATTAATCTATATAGAGATATACATTAACTAAAATGCAAACGATCGTACTATGCATGGGACGCATATGTCTCTATATAATCAGAGTGACAGTTGTTAATTACGGTGTCGTACAATTTCGTTGCTTGGCTTCCATTTTCCAGATTGTTCTAAAAACAAAACGTAAAATTGTCCGTTTTATTCCAAAATGCACCTTAAATAGCTCTGCTGTGGAATCTGGCGTGGTGAGTTGGCAAACATAAATGTTGCTTATTTGATGGATTTGGGCGCGTCTTTATCAAGGCATTTACACATTAACATTCGATATTAATTAACTGCAGATACCGATGATTTATAAAGTAGAAAATCTTTTGGGGCTAAAACAATTCTAAACGTTTAAATTGTAAAGACAAAATTACAAACATCTTATTCACAGTATGTTCATTATATTATCGCATTATCTTTTATCAACGAAGATTTTATTGGTTGCATTATATATTTATGTAAAGTTTAGTGAATAGCGATATAATTATGGTTTGAAACTAAATAAATTTTTAGGAAACGAAAATTGCTCAAAATAAGAGACAAATAATATATAATATATATAAACCATATATAGACCTACCATTAATCACTGCCACATTGGATGTTCTCAAGTTGACTATTTTATTATGTAAGGATTTAACATTCAATTAACAGTGTGTATATTTTTTTCGCCGTAGCCGATATATTCGAAGGGCTGTTTAATTCGAATTTCATGTTGCCCACTGATATTTGGTGATTAGGGTTGCACAGAGGTGCCATCTCAGAGGTGAATGTATAATCACTGTTGTTGAAAAATAAGAATGTAGACTGATTAAGAAACACGCTCCCTGCCAAAGTGGTTCTAGAAGCATCGCACGGAATCGGAGTATAATTTCTGTTGTCTGTTTTCTGGAAAATAATTTTGAATAGATACGTATTCTGGCTCAGTCTCAGAAACGTTACAAACTTTTTAAAAAATCACTAGAATTCATAAATATCAAATTCTAAAACTTTTTTTTTTCTCAAAACATAATCGTTATCCAATTGTCTCGTTCTATAAAGCGTTTCATTCAGTTTTTCCAGCGAACCTAAACATTCCAGTCTCTCTTAATATCGTAAAATGCAGACTTACATTAATAAGTAAAATAAGAAAAACAAAGGTTTATGTACAAAGGACTGTGTAATACACTTAAATTCGATAGTCAGGGATGCGTTTCCCGTTACCGATCGATCTTAGCGAATAACTAACAAGATAACGTAGGCTACGTCGTAGGTAAAGGACAGACGAGATTCGGGAGTCTTTCCCATAATCCTTCGTTATTCCAAAATAAACGAACAGGCTTTCAGTAGAAGCTTGTTGGCTCCTCCCCAACCTCCGCGTAAGAAAAGCACATACTGTCGATAAAAAGAACATCGACCCCACGTATTTCAAAGGTAAAATAAGTTATATGATTGTCACACCAGACGTATGCAAGTGTGAAAAAAAGATAAACTAATTAGACCGAATAAATTGACCTATTTGTTGAAAATATAAAAATCATGATGTTGCTTTAGGTCTAGTGCCAAAAACCCTTTTCGTCAGGTGCAGATGGGATTCAAGAGGCTGCGAGTATGATGTCCGCCCTCAAACCAGCATTCAGACCAGCGGCTCGACTTCCTGGGCGGCGCTGTCTCAAACGCCGTCTCGGTTTAGTTGTACAGTTCTCTGCCATTGCTGGTTGTGAGGGGTGATATAGCAAGTTTGATTGGTTAGCTCATTATGGAGCCTACCAGGGTCGTTGGCAATTTATGAATTGTTCCCCATTCCATTCATAAATTGGCTGCACCTTGTAATATGTTTATTTGGAATGTCAGGGAGAAGAACTTAATTCACTTCAAATTCAAACACAGAAATGTCATTGAATCTAGCAAACCATAAATGAGTATATAATAGATTTACTTTCAAGATGATGGATGTATATATTGGCATGTACTAGTGAATGAAGTATACTTTATATCTGCATCATTGTAACAATATGCGCTTAGGCCCTCAAAAAGTCCTTTTCCGTGGAGAGGGTTGCGATAGGGTGACTTGCATGACTGTATGAAGTGCTCTTCCACCATGGTGCACAAAATGACATTTCAAATAATTTGTTCTCTAGAACTGACACTTCAAATGCGGCACTCTTTCATTCTGAATAACAGTGACATGACTTTCCAGGTAGGTGCTTGAAACGTAAATTTTCGTGATCGCAGAGAGGGGGAAGATTTAGTGTACGCTGTTTCTGTTAACCTGCCGTGTAATTCATACCAAAACATTACGCTGTATTGTTACATCTACACTATGTATATACATTTATGTGAAACCAATCCCATTTTAATTCTTTCTCCGTATATTCAATTTCAAATTGCGATCCTGCACCGTTTTCAACCGATTTAATTGAATTTGATTTTCAAGGTCATTCTCAAGTAATTTCTGAATGATGCACAACCATTTTATGCACTCAAATTGCACACAAATGTTACAAGAAGGAGCCCCTTTTGCGCGAATTTATATAGTGTACGTTATTGTTTTATATTGCAATATTATATCATCAGCATTATTATATTGTCTAAAAAAGAGCGTCAGTGTGTTTCTGTCATCTGTTTTGGGCGATATCTGTGTCTGTGACGGGACAGCAGCAAAAGCTCAAAAAAGAGCAAGGCAGACAATAACGAGTGGGTCGGAGGACTTGTGAAATTACGAACAAGATTATGAATTTAGTTACCAAGGGATTCGAGAAACACTCGCTAATTAACGATTGATATTTAGAGCTAAAGATAACGAGCTACTTAGCGTTACGAAGCTTTCGGGGAACGCACCCCAGTTTATGGAGCGGAGTATGCGTTTTTACCTACGAACTGCTTTTCACCAAACTTACTTTGTACTTACTAAAACATACGGTATGTTACTGTACCAAATGATTATACTTCATACTTAATTATAACTGACATAATTTTACAATTGTAAGCGTAAATAACTAGTCGTCTGTAAAATAATTAATACATTAAGGATATTAATTATTCGTGTAACAATAGTCTAAATAGATATATAGCCAATAGAAGCAAAATACGTCGATCGTTTTCATTTTTATTTAAAGCAGTAGCCGTAGCCTAATATTTTAGAAATATTTACAATGATTGCTCGGTTTATTCCCTTCACGTTGATTACACAAACTCCCATATTCCAAATAAGGGTATAGAATAGATCGCTGTCTGTGCTTTATGAAATAAAAATTTATTTTGGCTAAGAACAGACAGAAGACCTTAGCTGTGCTAGGAGACGGATTAGAGGCGCAGGCCGCGGATGGCCATTAACAGTGACTCTTCCATAAACATCTTCGAAGCTACGCATTCATTAAATCAGCGCCTGCCTATCATATTTCAGAAATGTAACGACTGTCCTTCAACCTTTTAATACATCAAGACGCAAAAATTATAAGTATATACTATTATAGGCCTGCTGGTAAAAATGTCGGGAGGATCGCCGCTGTTGGCGTTATCTGTGACTTCAAATTTAGAATGTATAGGCTAGTTGTTTCTAATTTTTCATGCGTTGGTGATCAAATTATATGCGCGTCTCATTTAGTCTTTTTCTGTTTGTGTTGATATTACAATACTATACTGAACCATGTCTCTCCACGGTCATTGTACATTATATGCGATCAAATTTTCATTGGTTCAAAAGGCCGCCCACTCCCGATAAACCTCTTTAAAAGGGTCAGTGCTCTCAGCGGAATCCCCGTAGATTATACACCATACGTCTCATCCTTTTGTTCCGAGTTCATGCACCATCCCTGCAGGACTTACCGCTGCACTTGCGCTACTCTAGTCTCAGGGCAAAATGAAGTGGATATAATCTACTTTTACATGAGCCGTCTGAGCCCAAAATTCAAAACTATAGACGAAATAATTACAACCCTGCTACATCATACATTATGCTAATAATTCCGCTTTATTGAAAGACAGAACATAGAACACATGTAGCTCATTTAGTAATTACAACATAAGCCTGCAGTCGGAATATGACGAGTTTACTAGTATAATCTCTAGACCAAAGTATTGAAGGAAAGATTGATGAATCGATTGCTTCACACAGCGCTAACTTGGCTCCTCTCATCCAGGATGTGTACCAGCCTTGTACTGTACGGCCTGACAAACGGCCCAGACCCCCCTCTCCTCCGCCCCCCACGATAAAAGGCTGGAAGATGGATGGATTTTTCTTAGAGACTAATTTGAGAATGTGTAATTGGAAAAAAAAAAAAAAAAGATATTGCTGTTGTTATTTTATAGGCACTCGAAATTATGGTCACTGAAATAATAATGATACTTTAATAATCCCCGTGGGGAAATTCTCTTCTCGTTTACCCCATCCTGCTCAGACACATATTAAAGTGAGAGCAAACCTGGGGGTCACGGCGAGCGGTCAGCCATCTAGGGCGCCCGTGGAGCTGGGGGGTTAAGGGCCTCGCCAAGGGCCCGCGGACAGGCGCTCTTCGGATCAGGAGCACAGAGGCCCGCCGCGGTAGGTTCAGGCAGTGGGGAAATGCAGCAGGCTTTTTTAATTCTCGCGATGTGGTGGATGAACAATGATTTAAAAACGCAAACCGGTCCAGCGAATAAGAACAGAAGTCTGCTTATTAACGTTTTACATTTTGTTAATACTGCGATGGGCTGGCCCCCTGTCCAGGGTTGTTCCCTGCCTCGTGCCCGTTGCTTCCGGGATAGGCTCCGGA
>JAODJU010000062.1:24538513-24550952 GCA_026776725.1 Gnathonemus echidnorhynchus | reverse complement strand
GTTGCTTCCGGGATAGGCTCCGGACCCCCCGCGACCCAGTAGGATAAGCGGCTTGGACAATGGATGGATGGATGGATTTTGTTAATATGCGAAGGGTGGGAATCGGGTACTGTTAACAGTACATTTTAATTCTGGTTTGCCCCTTAGCCCCGTAAATCGGTATCCTCTCAGGATCACAAACCCTACAACAGAAAGACGCCCCTAGACCCTCAAACATAACCAGAGGACGACGTGTTTCCCATGTCAATAACCTGAGCAACTTCCTCCCCCCACCAGCCTCTCAAGCCTTTCCGACCTTCATCCGGTAAGCTTTTTTAATCAGCTGTCCATCTATTATTAAAAAGCACGGATCGCCCTGCTTTTGGTCACTCTGCGTACATGAAACCGACCTGGAAACCGGAGTCGATCAGTCACGCAGAAACAAGAACGAGCGGCTAGGGTGTCGCCCAGGACGGTACAGCAGCAGGCTGCGCAAGTCACTGGGCCATAGGCTTGGAAAGCCAGTCCCTCACCGGCGGGGGAAGGGGGATGGAAAAAAGGGCTGTACCCGATGTCCAGGGAAACGCAGCGGTGTTCTAATGGCTCCCTGAAACCATCGTGTAGTTTGTAGCCTGATAGTCATGGGACCTTACCCCTTTTATCGTCTTTATTTTTCCAGTGTGTGTTATAGCAGCAAATTAAAAAGACACATTCTTCACTTGGCAGAGGGATGGTGCAGAAAATCTTTATAATTTGAGCACAATGTAAAAATTATGCCAGTCAGTCATGCCAGAAAGATAATACGTATCGTGTCGTGAGGTTTTTGCATTTTTGGTGGCCGGAACTCCTGCTATACTGGAAAGCTTTACTACCAAAGATGAACACAACAATTATGTAAAATAGGCAGAACATAGAGTATTACTCAAAGCGAGATGCCAAAGGGATCGCGGGTCTGTATGTCCATGAGGGGCTCCGTCAAATTCCTGAATGTAATAGAAAATCTGTGGAAAGGATAAGGAAATCCACCAGGAAGAACGGGGAAAATGGCGGGGGAGAGGTTTGATCAGTTAAGACTTGTGTTTATAAGTACTGTGAGTGATATTATTTGTTGTGGTTGTTCTTTTCTAATATTAAAGTAAATTTAAAAACTGAACAAATATTAACCTTAAAAGCATACAGGCATTTAATAAAACAATACATTTAAATAACGTTAGAAAATAATAGTGTTTTGTTATTTAAGTCTAGTTACTTCTGCGCAGCATTGTCTAGACATATTAACTTTGACTGTATCAGAAAACTGTTCTGAATGCACACATAGGTACCCATTCAGGTAAATCACATTATGTGCTTGACACAATAGTCAATATCATCAGACAAACTAAAAGCTTGCAGTAGCATTCCAAGCCATTTTTATTGGATGTGTCACATGACCACTGGATTTGGCCTATCAGAGGAGCCACTTAAGATTTACATTACATCATGCAGACAGGAACCAGTCTGACCAGCGCATTGCGGATGAACTGGCTCTAAATATTTAATAGAAGATCTCAGGTTTCCTTAGCCTTGGAGCACAGGCCTTCAGGAAGACTGGACCCCACCCCTTCCAGATGCCAGGCCTAGGGCAATGGGGATGATGATTAGAGTACACCCAGCCTCATGCATGCCCCCATCTCCATCGTAGTATTAACATAGTATTGGAGAACAAGCTAGCAGAGAAAAAACTGTTTATACAGTAGAGAATGACACAGCATAAAGATTATATAGATGGCTATGCCAAAAACTGTGGAAAAAAACATCCTCAGTGATTAAAATTGAGCAACATCTCAGTTCTCACACCGTAGGCCTGTTTTCTCTCCCTCACAGCACTAAGAACAATATGCTTTATACTCAAGACGGTATCAGATTAAACAGAAAGAACAAGAGCCAGATCCAAAATATAAAATATTATAGTCACATGACCACGCGACCCTACATAGGACAAGCGGGTAAAGAAAATGGATGAATGGTGTCACATGATTCTATGGTTTAATACAGCAGACAAGTCATAGCAGGTAACTGCGGATGTTTTGCGCCCTCTTGGGGGGAAGTTGTAAAATGACGATTTATTAGACTAGAGCCAGTCGAAGCTGCCGCCTTTTAAAGTCACACTTAATGACGCAGCATAAACTCTCATGTAAAAATGCGCAAAATAAATAGAAATACGCCTATATCTATTTGTACACGTATGAATTAAAATTACATGCATGAAGCAAGTATTACATGATTACAGTCAGGTCAGGGACAGGTTTTGTGTTGTTCGACGATCATTGCTAGGCAGAAGCATTAACCTAACACATCATACACATAATGATATTTCTAATAACATAGTCTGAAGAAGTAAAGTGATGTCATAAATCAGGTGCGTAGTTTTCCCGAAATGTAGGATACCGAATTAGATTTGTTGGTTGTACCTATGGAGTAAGCAATTTTCTCCCATTTTGTCTGAATGAGGGTCAAAGTTTTCACCTTCTCAGAGGAATCAGGTTATCAGAGAAGTCTAAGAGATTTGTGAGAATGAGGATTTTTAAATAAATATCCACAATGAAACTATTCGATTTATATGTCGTATTGTACTTATATTTTGCTGCCATCTAGTGGCACATATTTAATACAACGGCGAAGAATAATGGTTCTCAAGCCAGAGCTCAGGCCTCTGAACTAGTCCCTATTTTTTGACATTTAAACGTAATAATCAAAATCGCGATTACTTAGGCCAGTTGTGCAAAACAAAAACAAAACTGCAAAATGCCTTGAGTGGGTCCAGAATAATTAACCTATGAAATGTAAACTCATAGTCCACTCCTATAAATATGAACAACTAACAAAATCGCGGTAATTCAATTTTCGTCTAATAACCTTTTAATGATATTAATAACCTAATGATATTAATAACCTCGGCAAGGGCCTTAACCCCCAGCTAATGATATTAACAACCATTAATGTCAATGGGAATAATTGACAACAACAAACCACATGAGATCCATATACATTGCTCTTTTTATTAAAAAAAAGTTTTTACAGTTTATTTATACACAACTATTTCAAAGGTCTTAATCATATTTGGGGGCATTTGTCACCTTTGACCATGTCCCATACGTCACAATTCAAAGTAAAGCGAATAAAAAAAAAAAAAATGCAAGAAAAACCTAAGAATGGGTTCTGTGGTCATTACCTCAGTGATTCCCAATCCAGTCCTCGGAGACCCACACACCACATTTTTGCTCCCTTCCAGCTCCCAGCAAAAACGCGGACTGTCTGCAGGTCGCCGAGGACCGAACTGGGAAACAATGCATTACAGATGAACAATTCCAATGCCTGATGAGAGTGGAGCGAGTCGCCGTGGTCGTCCCCCAGACCCGTAACAGACTTGCACCGAGCCAGGCAGGCAGATCGATAAGGGTGCAGAGGACCACACATGTGGGCCGGGCCTACGGAATCTCAGTGTTCCGGCACCCTCGACGGACGACTGCTCTCTCTCGCCAAGAAAAAGAGAAACAGGCTGGCACAGTCAAGAGGGCGGACTGTGCACTGATGGTGCTGGTTTGGGGATTGGGGTCTTGGAACCACAGTGGTTAACATGCAAGGCCACTGTTCTTGTTCCACCCACCACACTGACTCGGGTTTAAGTACAGCTGGGGAGGGACACTTGACAGCCAATGGTCTGAACTCATTTTTGGAGGAAGAAAAAAATAATAATCCTGCAACAGACATAATCAGATAATTTTATTTATTTAATAAATTTACATACTTAAGGTTCTTTGAGTCTTGGATATTTTTTGTCATTTAAGACCTTAAATTTAGGGCTAAAAAAAAACACAAATATATACTCTTTTTTTAAGGGGGGGAGCTAACGTTCAGTTGCTAATGGCCTACACAGATTGTCATGTAACAATGTTGCCATGCACTGCTCAAAAAGTTTACTACAGAAACAACGACATGGTCCTAAAAAATGGCATTTTTGTGTCCCTCGTTCTTAGGGACAGGAGCCAGGACAGAGCATTCTTAACCTGTGTAACATTCCACAGATGTTCCTTCAAATTAAGAACCATGTTTTCCTGTTTCTTACTTATGAACTGTAACACAATGCTGCAAAAAATATTTATAAAAACCACACAAGGGGGAGGGGGATGGAAGAATTCAAATTTACTCTTATGGTACGTGAAGGAACTGCAGAACCTGGACTAGAACAATGTGTTTTGGTATAAAAAGCCACTCTTTTCACTGAAAAATAAAGATGGACAACCCAGAGCTCAAAGCAGCCTGCTACTGATAGGCATGTTGAACAAGCCATGAATGACCAGTCAGTCCAGCATGCTCAGTTTCCCAGGCTTCAGGCCAGAACCAGTAGCTTAACTGGGCATACATCAGCTGGCTGACCCAATTTGGATGTTTGGATTCTAGTCAAGACCAATTTGGACCATCTAATTCCCATTATTGTTCAAGCCTATTGGAGTCTTAGAGAGGGAAACAGATGGGGGATTTAAAATAAAAAAAAATCTAAATTAAAAAAAAGATAGTTCATCTTTTATTCCATTGTGGCATGGATTGCATTCTACTGGTTTGACATATAATTTCTTCATATAAGCAGAGACACCCAGGCAGCTCTTTCCATGGTGTAATGTCATGTTTTGTCTAAAACAAAACTAAATCCCCATATGGTATCAAACACTGACCTGTACATGTTTCCAGAACTTGCATAAAGGGAAAAGAAAGGATGTTAACATCTTTGGGTATCTTTTTTTAAACCACAGAATAGAATTAATAAACAAAATTACTTATATTTTCCTTGACAGGACATTAGTTCAAACAAGCCAAACAAGTAATAAATCCAGACATTTTTAAATTTGAATTCACCACCCAGCAAACTAACTATCCCTACGTAAGTCAAACACCTATTATAGTTTAGCACAAGCGATAGGCAAGTTGATTAAAGTGTAACACAGTAACAAAGACCTGAAAATTCCCCTGCATTTACCACCATCTAGTGAGTAGCCAAGTAATTCACTACGCTTTACATACGTTACTCTAGCCTTCGAACAGAAGATATTCAAGCTGGACTTTATCTTTTTATAGTATACTAGCTCAAAGCCCTACACAACTTCACTTCTGTATCATGCCACAAAGTACAAAAGGATGTTCAGAGACGGGGGTGGGGGGGGGGGGAGAGAGAGAGACGCACAGGTTTTCCAAAAACTGAGAAGATGAAGTTCGGGGGCGGGAGGCGGACACTTGGGAAGACAAGATTCCGCTCGCTCTGACGGAGAAAAAGTAGAAAAGTCTCTGTGCTTTACAGACACCATTAGACCCTGTCCGTCTGCCTAAAGGGGTTCCGTCTTCAAAACCAGCAGAGGATTTTTCCGGCTACGTGGTCTGACACCGGTGTATTTGGCTGCGCAGGTCCGGGCCGTGGGCTGCAGCCTCTACGCCAAGAGCTTGCCGTGCGGGCAGGTACGGCACACGCAAAAACAGGAGGGTCATACCTCGTTCATTTACACGCCCCCCCCTTAGCAATACACTCAAGAAAGCCCACCTACAGGCAGAAACGAAACCTTTTAAATCTTGGGGGGGGGGGAGGGGGGGTCTCGACGGTCAGCAGATTAACATACCAGCCAAATGGGTTCAGAAATCATTTTCCCTCGGAGTGGACAATGGCCGCTTCTTAAATGTTTGCTTTTTTGCAAAGGGACTGGTAAGGCTCAAAGGATCCAAATGTAAAAAGAATTATGGCATCTTTAAATCTGATCCGAAGGCAAAAAAAAAAAAACCCACTTAAAATTGTTCTTGAAGCCGCATTTCCCATTTTTATGATTTCTATTCCAACAACTTCTGAAGCAACGAAATCCCATCCAGAATGGCCTTTTACAGCAGAGGTGCTAAGTGCAAAGAAATAGCAAGCAGGGAACCTGCTAGACAGTGTTTAACGGATGTATCCAATTTGAACCAAAAAACAAAAAAAAACAAAAACGTTTCAAGGGGGGGGAGATTAAACAGAAGGGAGCTTCACATCCCATTCCCGATGTGACAACCATCCGCGACATCCTAAATTTCTGTCCCCCCCCCCCCCCCCCAGGCTTTCGGCGCATCGGTCACGGAGAGGTGGAGCACGCTCGAGCATTACCCGCAGCTTCGCCGTGAGAGGTTTTTCCGTCGTGTCCTACAGCTTTCGGCTGCACGTGAGCGAAGTAGACTGGAGGGCAGCGCGGCGCATGCAGTCAGGCTACGAGGCTAATGCAGCGGAATGTGGGAACGCTAATGCGCCTTCGGGCGGACAAATGACCGGGAAAATGAGGAACACATACAGGGTGAGATACACACCAACGCTATATCCATAAAAATCCTTGTTTTAGTAATAAAAAAAAATTGCCTTGTTTAAATATGAATATCATAGTCTGCTTCTCAGGGTTAGGAAATCATATAGTCTGTTGTTTAAGGGAGCCGCATTGTACTACAACTCCATATCCTGGGCCTCATCCTCCGAAAAATCTGACATGGAGCTCTCTGACGAGGAGTCCCCGGCACCTTCCTCCTGTTCCTTCAGCGCCTCCTCTGTTGCATATTTCTGGATGTATTCTGCGGAGGATTAAAGGGAAGGCAGTGACACAGTGTCCCCACTGCTATACAGTGAGGTAAACAGCAACATCCCACAAAAAAGGTTTCTCTTATCTAGGGGTTTGAGCTGCGGGGTGCAGCAAGGAATAGTACCGGGTCCCATAGGGAAAGGGTGGTGGACCTAACCTTTGATTTTCTGTTTGTACTCCTCTGGTCGGTGGAGATACATGGCAGCTGCATCCCCGTTCAGGGGGTCAATGGGGTTGGGGTACGCCAACAGTTGAGGCAGGAACGACTCAAAGATATTGGTTAGATCTGCAATGAAAATACATTTGTTATACTAGTACCTATAGACATTTCCTTTAAATAGAATGATAAATCTCGACCTTCAGAAAAGGGACTCCCATCCGTGTCTTGTTAAACTTGCTCAGTAGGCCTCTGATCGTTCTACATACGTCTTGCTAAGTCACATGAATTATATTGGTGCAGTACTGTAACTTTCAGCTGGTTGTCACTATTGTGCAAAACGCTACTTCAAGCAGCTAGAAAATCCTCATAACCACAGCAAGTCCCTACTTTCAGTTTTTGCAAGTTGGTTGAATGAAATGGATGAAATGGTTTATAAAAGTAACTGGTACAACTGGTGTTTCCCATCTGCATAGATCCAGCAGACCAATCAGATCACAGAATCTGATTTATTTTCTTTAAACCCAACGATTAGTGGAAGTGATTAGTGGGAATTAAAAAACAAAACCAGTAACAAGCAAAAAGGTTCATAAAATACAAGTGCACTGCCCTTTCAACAATGCTTAGCTATACAATCATACTGGCAAATCAAAAGGATGGATGAAACGTTTTTGCTATAGCAAGAAGTTCGGATGGATGGATGGAGGCTCGGGTTGGAGCAGTGGCACGTTTGAAAATACGGCACAGCCAGCTACATGCTGCTAATCATTAGTGAAAGGGACTTCGTTTAGAGACATAGGGACATTTCACGACCTTGACTGTGCCAGGAATTACCTCATTAGTAGTACGAGAAATAAGAGGATTAAGCTTCTCTGCTGAGGGCAGAACTCTATACCCCAGACTACACCAGAGCAGACACCCAGCAGCAGGTCCAAACGGGCCCAAGGAAAGCTCCCCCAAGCCCCAGCCCATCATAAAATTGTCCCAGTGGGACTATTCTCACCGTAAAGGGCCGTCCACGTCTGGTTAATGACATCTAGACACACGGTCCCTGACCTTGAAGGCAGAGAGGCAACAGCATGGATGTTAATCTCTACAGGGCACATCTCTCCTCTTAAGGCTCACCTGCGGCAAGACACTCATCATGGCACAAACGAGTCAATGCTGGGGCCCCCGCCCTCTCTAGGGGGGACCTCTGGTGGTCAGTCTCAGCTTGCAAGCGTGTCATGTGACAAACATAAGCACCATTCACGCTTGGTGCAGCATTTCATACCCCGTGACTGAATGTTTACAACTTTTACTGCCCAGAAGGAAAGTGTCAGCGAGACTGCTCTATGCTATTGAGACAGATGTTTCTGCTCTCAGCTGGACAGAAAGGAGAGAGGGGGACATCGACTGTTAACAGTTTCAAAATGTAGGCATAATTCAGGGTCTGCAGAAAGGAAAAACATACTGCAGCCACTCTGGCAGAAAACAGATTCAAAGACTCCGAATCAAGCTGCGAGTCGGACACAGGACAGGATTATCATGTACATAATTCATGACTGAATGATATCTTCACTTACGCTTCATCGATGTTGGGATGAAAAATTTTATTCATGAATCCTGGAAGGGAAAAAAAAAAAAACAAACAAAACCGACACACTTTTAACGTGACCACTTTCTGGGTATTTTCATTCAACTTCCTTAGAAACAAACATAAAGGAGTTGTAATTTAGATCCTATATTTATGAATGTGGCTTTTCCCCCAAAAGTCAGCCAGTCTAAACAAGCGCATTTAGCCAGTCTACATTCTTAGGCTTCCAGGTTCTGAATCTGTCTGTCTGCTTTCGAATCCATTCATATGAAAAAGCCATGAGATTAACTGAATATTTTAACATGATCATTAATAACGTATCAAAGCCTCGGGGCTGATGACTTCTATGCCTTGTCAGAGGTCGTCCCCACAAAACAGAATGCGAGACAAACCCATTGCCAAGATAAGTGAGCCTGACAGGAAACAGGCGAAGTTTAATTGACCTGGGATTCAGCATCCTTCAGGTTCAACCGATATATTAACACCCAAAAACGAGGTAATAACAGTGTTCCTGGGCTGAACTGATAACAAAACAAATCTCTAGCATTTTTTATAGGTCACAGTGATGAGGGGAAATCCATAACTATACCTATAGATGGAGATTTGAAGGGGTATTTGTCCGGTAGGTCTACTCGCACTTTCCACACTCCACCTTCATATGGCGCTATAGAGACAAAAAAGAAAGAAAAAAAAAAACCATCCATGAGACATGCACATGCATAAACACAGGGGGGGAGGGGGGTAACCGTGGAGAGTAAACACGTGTTACAAACAAATACGAAAAATTTCCGAGACTTGAGTTGATACTGGAACATGTAGAATCATCTCACCCACAACATATCTAAGTGTCGCCCGTTTTGTGCATCTATGAACTTGAACACACTTAGTTTTTCTTTGTATCTAACTGGTTTGGTCACCTTCCAGAAAGGGACCAGGGACTCGTCGTTAGATATTCACTGGGTGGTGGGCCAGCAGCATCGCTTCATTTGCCTGATTAAAAGCTGGAGGGAGTCCTGCAGTCCCCAGACAGGTCTGCCAAAGAGGAACCTGGCAGGGCTAAAACGGGCCAAGTCGACCCCAGCCAGACTGCAGCAGGCGGGGGCCGCAGCTGAGAGCTCACATTACTTATATTTCGGGCAGCACCTTCAGCCAGCTTCGCCTACCTCTTTAAAGTCGCATGAGCCTGGTGCGTTTACAGAGACACTGACATCTGCCTGGTGAAATAACAGGAGAAAAGGCCTCCCATCTTTTCCAGCTATAATTAACGGGGTATTTTTAACAGCTGTGCAATGAGGAAGAATGACAACCATTTCCTCCTTCCACGCAGCCTTTGCTACCCCACCCTCAGACAGTCATGACGGTTCGCCCGTCTCACCACACTACCCAAAACCATCTTGACCTCCCCCTCCCCCCCCACCGAAAAAAGCCTGGGTGGGAGCAGCTTTTCACGCGGCATAAGGGGGCAGAAGGAAAACACAAGCTGACGTGATGACTCTACTTTTTTTTTTTGAAACAGTGACGTTTCTTCATGTACAGCTCAAAAATAAATGGCCTCAATGAGCTATTTCATACTCATCATTTGTCCCCCTGTGACGTCGGCTTTTCTTACAAAAGGGTGGTGCTCAGACAGACAGACACAGGCAGGCAGACAGACAGACACAGACAGAACGCCTCTTCACAATGACAGCACTTACTTCCTTGTGGTCCGTAAAACTTCACTACGAATTCATTGAGCCCACTTAAGATGGTGACTTCATGCTTGCTTTCAATGCTGCGTAGGTGCGTCAAGGACAATGTTTTAGGTTCATTACACAGAGTACAAGGAGTGTAGCAGAGACCCTTGTGTGCTGAGCCTCTCTGGGGTCCCCACCAGCCCCATTGCCCTCCCCAGCCTGACGAGCTCCTAGCACATCACCTCCAAACGCATCACAACTGCAAAGTTGCAAATTCCCCTGAACAGCCGGCATCCCCTGCACAAAGCGCTCTATTTTCAGACACCGTACGCACTTAACAGATGCTGTATGCTGATTGCACAATATTTACAGAGGAATAACGTGGAGATATAGCACGCTCCTCGCCTTCTCAGAAAAGCAACGAATAAGGCAGAGTGTCGTCTAAATTAAACCTGAGAGCTCCCGCTCAGAAGATAGGCGACTGCGTTCCGTCATAAGGGTTCAGGAGGAGACTGACAGGGGTAGAATGGAAAGCTGATCAACAGGAACTAAGAACCCAAATTTTGTCTGCATGGACCTAATCATTCACGTTATTAAAACAGCACACCGCTGGGCACGTGGTTGTGGGATCGATTCCCACCCAGCTGGTATGCACACTGTACACCCTCCAGGACTAGACATCACCAAGCAACAGGGCGGCTGCTGCATTTTTCCAATGAAGCCTCATTATTCAGGTTTGTAAATTAAACAACGATCCATTTATGGAGGCGGTCCATCTCCGTGTGTAGAGAAAATAAAATTAATTCACTCGCACCGCCGAAAGCACAGAATCGAACATAAAACGGGCCGTGAAATACAATAAAAATGAACTCTTTCCAATTTAATTAGGGGACTTTAATAGGCCATGAAATGAAGCCTCTAGTTCTGCTCTGCTGTAGGAAGGACTTTATGCCCAAAGTGCACCGGCCACTGTCTTTACAATCACAATAAATCAATCATAGCGATTAATAGCCGGAATGGCTGGGGCATGGCGGAACACCAGACGGACCGCCAGGAACGCCAGGAGCTTCTCAGGACGCCTGTGGAAACTGAATGAGGGCGAGCGTTGCCGTGGCTGATGCTGCAGCATGTTCAGCCACTCCGGGGCTGTCGGGGACCGGGGGACCTTCCCCATTGCTTGGGAAATCTGGACCTCATCGGGACCCCAGCATGACCCCGACCGCATCTTATTTGCATCTCCAAGGGCTGGCAATCACCCCCGCTACCCCCGCGGAGATGGACTGTTCCAAGTCCTAAGCTGCGAGAGCAAAGGCGTGGCCTGCGGACTCGAGCCCAGTGGATTCGGGTCCACGCCCCCCTCTGCCATGGCTGTCGCGCCTGTCACTCCTGCCATTGTGGAACGGGGAGGTGCAGCACCACACAGAGACCCCACACACTGCGGTAAAGCCACAACGAAAGGCCGGCGGCCCAGCCGCCGCAGCTGAGATGGCCCATTCGCAGACCCTAGGTGGCCCACTGGCTAGCCCACTTCAGATGCCCCTGTGCTGGCTTCCACCTCCAGCCTCTGATCTGGCCCCTGGGTCTGAATGCCCCTCCTCAGAGTAAACAGATCTCAGATCCCTTCCAGAGTTCCATGTAACAGTGGGAAATGGGGCATCTTCATGAAGCACATACTGTAAACAGAGTGATCACAATAGTCAAAATGAAAGTCCTGCAATCTGACCCCCAACTTACAGAAAGCAGGGGGTTCCCAACACCCCCGTCCACAGCAAATATTTCAACGGGCTGCAGAACACTGGGGGTTTGGGGAGGAGCTGCTTAATTTCCAAAAATAAACTGTATTTCTTATTTTTTTTTAATGACCTCTGTTCAAATCTAAAGAAATGGAACCCCCCCCTGACATTTTACCAGTCCATGAAATTTTTGGATGATATAAAACATTCCACGGAATCCCCCCCCCATTTTCAGTCATGACACATACCAATAAACCCAGTGTATTTTTAAAGTTAAGAAAAAATTATGGGTTCAGTTTTATTAATCACACATCTTCCTATGACTAACCTGATGCAACCAAACAGATCGCCTGTGTCCACAGGCAGCATTGCAGGGTACAGCCTGAAACAGCCTTTATAGGGTTAAATCGCACTGGAGATTTATTTCGAGTTCAGGCTGCAGTACATGGCAGCAGATCCAGATGGAAAGGACCTCGCTCCTTCCCTGTAGCCCTCCAGAGAGGAAGAGCAAGTCTGCATCTGACAGCCATTTTCAGGCTCTCAAAACCAAGTCCTGAACCACTAAACGGGCATATCATTCACCGTTAAAACAAACAGTGTTTCAACATGGAATAATCGTGCCGTGTGCAACTGATTACATACATGGTCGCCTGGATTCCTCAAGGCTATTCCATAAAGGGGATCGAAAGCAGAGAAAAGACTGG
>JAODJU010000062.1:24521402-24538507 GCA_026776725.1 Gnathonemus echidnorhynchus | reverse complement strand
GTGGGGGGGGGGGGGGGGGGGGGGGGGGGGGGTGGCAAAACAAAAGCACCCAGTTTCATATTTTTTCAGTGAGTGAAAACGGTTTTTTTTAAACAGTGGGGCTCACTGATCGTTCCTGGTTCCTTCTTAAAGGGGAGGAGACGTTCATAAACAAAGCAGATTTCTTCAGCTCCCCAAGTGGAGCTGACACCCTGAAACCCAGCTTTGTGGGGCTGAAGTGTGGGGAAGTGGGGGGCGGGGAGTAGCCTGCCTGGAATTGGCTGAATTCCACACTGGAGCACTTGTGCACACCCTGCGACGCCGGGACGGCTTTACAGACTGATGTCCCGTTTTTTTTTCTTGAAAATTATGTTGGCTACCCCCACACAGAACAGTCCCTGCATCTCACACATATTTCCCTGAAGGTCTGAAGCTACAGGGTCAGTCCAATGGTCTTTGGGTTGGCTGGGGAGGGGGAGGGTCACAAATCTGACCACTAGGATTATAAATGATGAAGGACGCTAAACTCTCCTCCACCTGCCTCACGAGTCACAACATTACATACGCTGCCGTTCAACAGAGCCTCTCTCTTCCAGCTCAGCAGAGACTTCCAGCGACCTGCTAGGAACTTAGTGTGAGCCCAGGTTGTCCAGAGAGAAAGGAGGGGAATTCAAGCACCTTTCAAGGCAGTGAGACAAGGTCAGATCCCTTCAGCACAAGCAGGAGTCCTAATCACAGACCAAGGCACATAGGAACACAAAGGGGGGGTCTATATTTACATTAATATACCTTACACACACACACACACAGAGTATGTAGAAACTAGACATGCTTAGGTACACATGACTCTACATTGACACAAAACAGAACAAATGCATACCTGCGTGCGCACCAGCCCTCGGAGCTCACAGCCACCCACACCCTGACGGCCTTACTGCAGGGCTGGACAATCTTGCCCACAAAGGGCCAGTGTGTAGGCAGGTTTTCAGGGGTGACCTTTAGGTCAGCTGTTCAAACCCAGGTTTGAGGAATCTTCATCCAATCAATTCTCTAATTAGTAATCTAATTAGAGAGTTGCAGCGAAAATCTGCATACATGATGGCCCTTTCCGCATAAGATTGCCCACTCCTGTCTTACTGGGTCTAGTTCCCGTTTGCCTTCCGGACCTGCAGCTCCGGCACAAGGCCACACGCGGTTAGACCCCGAGGATGCTCCGTCTCCTGTCACCTCTACGAGATAAAGGACAGGACGCTGCATAACTAAGCGACAAAGGGCCCCCGCCTGGCCTGTCGCAGCGATGTGGCTGACAGAGATTAAACCCCTGGCGAAACAAAGACAGCGGAGCAGGCAGCAGACGAGAGCCCCAAACAGCCCCTACCTGCGCAAGACATTAATCAGCAGCAGCCGTTCAGGAAAAAGATGGACAGATGCCTCGCTCAGCTGGTTTGCAAACTGAACAAACAAACCCCCTAAGACCTCGCATTAGGCCAGCGTTCCTCAACCCAGTCCTCGGGTAGCCTCCAGACAGTCCACATTTTAGCTCCCTCCCAGCTCCAGCCAATCAGGAACACCGAATACCTGGTACAGGCGTGTTGGGAGCTGGGGGGAGCAAAAATGTGGACTGGCTGGGGGTCCCCACAGACTGGGTTGGGAAATGCTGCAATAGGTCACATAAGCTCACTGATTAGCCCTTTCATTATGCTAACTGAAAAACATTTTAATAATTACTTCAGTTTAAACCATAACTTGGATTTGACCCCCACCCCCCCATTTTGAACACTTGTACAAGCCTGACTGATAAGAGGGGGGGCAGGTCCTCCACCCTGGACACCATGTTCTCCTGTCATGTTAGCCTGCCCCTCACACAGGCTCTGCCAACCCCCCCCCCCCCTGCTGCTTAGAGATAACCTCACTGCTGGGGGGCCTTGACAGGGTCACAACCAGCAAAGAAGCACCACACCCTAAAGCAAACACAGAGGGGAAGCGTGGTACAGGGCAGCCGGGGCATCAGTGTGCATCACAGGGGCAGATGCCTGGATCATGATAAGATCTGACTTCAGTTCAGTTTCACAAACAAACTCCACATCTCTGTACCCAGTCTTGACCCAGACATCAGCAAACATGTTAGGGCACGCGGTTAGTCCATGGCGAACTATAAAAATAAAAATTAAGGCATAAACATTACTGAGCAGCTTTTAATTCTGAAGTTGTCTGCCCCTCTACTTCACAGCTTCCTTGTGAGAACCCAATCTGAAGGCCCATCGTGAAACTTCCATTAACCACGCCACTGCACAGATCTCATTCTTACTATGGGGCCAGCTGTACCAAAACAGACTTTGGTTAATAGAACCATATCAAACCTGAACTGGATCTGGCAGTTTTTGTTCTTTCTTGATTATAGTATCCGATCAAGAAAACAACTGCAACAGCATCCTACAGACGCCCCTTCATGTCCGATTCGGTGTCACATAGCAAACCTTACTCCTGAGAGGTGGTTACTCCCCACTGAGACAGTACACTGGATTGTTCTCCATGACTTGAATACTTTTTCTCGCACGAGTACTCTGAAGCTCCGCCCACTTTGCATATCAATGGACACCCGAACCACAGATGGGACAAATTAAACTACTACTGTAAATAGCTTCTGGTTTTGTAGAACCATGCCTCACAAAAGGTCAGGTGGGCCACTCTGCCTGTCCTATCATGCTTCAAGTTCCTAGAAATAAAATCCCACAGGGACGGGTGTGCGGAGCCTGCAAAACCAGTGTAACCACCAAAAGTGCCGTTTGGCCCACTCCAGCTCAGCCAACCCCCTGTACGCTCACTGGAACTGCTAGAAAGTCAGTAACCAGTACTCTGACCCTTCTCATGCAGGATAACCAAAACTACTGACTAAGCATCTGGTCCACCAGACACACACAGACACAGGAACTGTAGCCTTTCTTACAAGATTACAGAGACTTGGTCATTGTGCCTTTCTTTGTCTGGGAACAGCGAACTCAAAAGTCACTGAAGAGTTGTCTTTTTTCTCACAAGCTGGCCAATATACTCTGATATACTGGCACAAAGACAGGCCTATCGCACTCCACAGTGTTACTTATTTTACCATTTACTATAAAAAGGAATCCCTTCGATGCAAAAACAGGCGACTCCACCATCACTCAGAGTCAAGAGGGGAGCATTAGTCCATCTAGGTTTCCATGGGAAGCCCTTCAAGGCAATTCCGTCGCGTGATATGGATCTCACACCTCGCCTTCACAAGTGACCAGCCCTTCTGCATCTTCTCCAGCTCAGGACAACGACACAGGACAGACAGCGAGTGGGGGGTGGGGGGGTGGCTCATTTGCATAACATTCAACGAACACTTGTCACAGAAATAACATGCCATAATAATCTTTCAGCTCTCAGCTTCGGAGAGACTTCTGAGCCTGGCTGGGGCAGAACAAAGAGCCAGTCATCTCAGGGAGTTCGCTTGAGAAGCCGCCCCCCCCCCCCCATGCTTGATTTTGGAGAGGAGGGGTGTCTGCTGTTTGCATAGGGGTACAAAGCAGTGTCAGGTGCAGAATCGAAGCGAGCTGAAGTCGGCGAGACACAATAGGTGAGGCAAGACAGAAAATCTGGCTGTTAGCATTCTTGGCAGGCAGCTCGCTGAACACCCATGGGTCCTTTTTCACACTGGTTAACCCCCCATTTCAATACACGCAAGGGAACACATACAGGGGGAAGGAAAAAAAAAATACAAAGGGAATGAAGGTTGACAAGAAAGTGTGTGCAAAACACCTGCGCATAGTGACATCCACATCCATCTGAAGGAAAACCTGAAGCAAGAAAACCACCATTTTTAATCTTTTACACAATTGTTTTATACAAAATTACACATTCATTAAAAGCCTTGGTGCTGTGAACAGGACACTAAGATTAATCAGGCCTTTCAAGAACCGCTGACACCTGGCTCTCTCCCCGCCTCACAATCCCCGCCTGGGGGCCTACGGCTTCCAGTACTCGGGCACACAACCAGGCTCACGCCACATGGACCAGAAGCAGGACAAGCTGGGGACAAACCAAGAGCCTCATGGACACCAGGCCCTCGGGCTCTGCTCAAAGGTCCTTCTGAGAGGGGAGAACAATGAGAGCCGTAAATTTAAAATGACAAATCGACGACAGGTCAGGGACGGAGGTTGTCCCCCCTCCCCCCAGCAAGAAAAAGCACCTCAGAATGGTTTGGCTTATTCTGATACTGCGGCGTCCCACGAGACACGCAGGGAGAAATGCTTCAGGGAACTAATTTCCACACACTCAAAAGACTTTTAGGTAAAAACGGAGCTAATTCAGATAGTGAGGCACATGGCAGCACTAACAGACCAAAACAAAGGGAAAATATGCAGACATTAATCGAAATCCTTCACTTCTTAAAAATTATGTTCACGTCTCCATTCGGGCTGCTGTAACGATTCTATAATTCGAGGGCAACGCGAGCGCCTGATCTGGAATTTTTAAATCATCTCTCACATTCAAAAGAATAACATTTCCGTTACGAAGTGGGAACAACCACATACAGTAGTTCTGAGTGCGCATAACAATCTGTCATACTCCAAATACTTAGCAAAGGCTTATACTTAAATGGGCAGCTTGTCAGCAGAAAGAGCAGAGTGTTAGCCACACTGAAGAGGGAGAGCTATTTTATCAGGAGATGTGACGATACAGCCATATGCCAAATTATGAATTTTAGAACTGGGGCTCCGTGTCACCTTGTAACACACACATAATGAAAGCCTGACTCTTTAGACATGGCAGTCTGACACCTCAGGCAAGACGATTCAGCCTTTTCAATAACGGCCTCCTGTGCCAAACACGACACAGACCTCAACATGCCAACCTGCAAACCTCCACCTGAGTTAGACTTCCACCTCCAGCACAAGCCCTGTAAACAGAGGTGTCTATTCACTCACTTCAGCCAGCATTACTTATGGCTGGGAAGCACATAATGCATAATCTGGGTGGTAAGAATTTATAAACTTTAAAGGACACAACTGAAATGATATAAATATTTAAACATACAATTCCACAGAAGCCTACATAATCTACATAAATTGGGATGTCCTTAAAGATGCCCAGGTTACAATTTGCAGACATATTACTAATAAACTTTCCTGGTACACATCAAATACGTAATGCAAATACATATTCCAAATGCATGCAAATACGTATTCCAAAAGACTAACATGCTCAACGTTGAAAATACAATAAATTACATAAAATCAAAAAGGATCATATGAATAAATAACTATCTGACAATTTGATTTTGCTTTAAGTTCTTTGCTCTGTATACAATGAGGCCACTAAAGTTTAACACTCGCCTATCTCAACAAACATTTCATTTTTCTTAAGAAATTAAACACAAAACCATCTCACTGTCTACCTAGCTAGTGTCAGCCTCTCTGCTATGGTTCTCACTCACATACCTGTGCAAGCATGATACACAGAATTTAAAGAAATAAAATTAACATTTTGCCAGGCAGTGTAATTAGCTGAATGGTTAATATATTCACAAGACTTCTCCTCATCAGAGTCTACAATGCCTATTCACTTCTGGGTATTTCAATGTGGGTAAATATAAAAGACACAGGTGGACTTATTTGGACAAGAGTGTTTCATTCAATAAAGGAAGTATTAAAAACTCAGGTGAAATCAGTAATTTAAAGACAGTTACTGGAATAACAAAGACTTGCTTCAGCGGTTGTGGGATAATGACACAAAGAAAAAAGTCAGTCCCTGCCCCCCACCCTATCCAGGCTAAACCAAGCCCAACCACAGCAGTAACACACCAGTAATATAGCCAGCATAGATGCCTTCGCAGGTCATATCTTTTGTGGTAGCTTAATCTGCACTGAAGCTCCATTCAGAGGTCGGTCTGACATTCATTAGACGTTCACCCATCCAACAGGATTCACCCTCCCACTGCCTGGCTCCCCCCAGTGGACACTGCACCCTCAGGAACGATCTCGGAGCGGCATGCCATTTTCAGGTTATGGTGCGATGGCAAAACGGGAGGATCCGGAGCAGGCACACGCGCGCGCGCGCACGCACGCACGCACTGTCACGTGCCGCACATGCTCAGTGGCACAGCACACAGTACAGGCAGCGGCTGATCCCCGCAGTGTAAGAATGACACAAGACTGGAGAGCAGGAATGTGCTAATTCCAGAGGACAAGACACAAAGCCAGATAATCCTGTGGGTTAGCTAGTTGTTCCACAGGCTAATGTTGGGGGGGGGGTGGTCTTTAGACTCCTAAGGGCTGATTTACACTTCTGCATAAAATCCATGCCATCGGTACACTGTAGGCACGCTACACTACAGCCTGACACACACCTCCCCAGAAATGTAACTACAGGCATCAGGCTACACCATACCCTATGACACAGAAGTATAAATCAGCCTTAAATCAGATGGCAGCCACCCCTGGAAAAGTTTTGAAACCTCCTTCCTCTTACATCACCGATCACATTACAGCCTGCACACCAACTATAGTTTGACACACAGAGGTGGCCTCTTATTGGCCTGTGCAGCCACAACTAACCCTGTCTCTATTTCATATATAATTAAGCAATGCGAGTTTGCGTTCATTCTCCTTTGAACTCCAACTAATTATTTCAATAAACAGGGATAAAAATGTGTAATCACGATTTTCTCTTCAAAATCAATTTAAGTTCATACTAGTTTTATTTACTGAGATGCAAACAAATACTCTACGTGCGTATAACAAGCTTCTAATAACGTTTCTTGCCTGTAACCGTCAATATAAAGACATACATACGACTCCAAAATAACGTAAAACTGATCAAATTCAGCAGGTGGGATCTCCACCATTGCCAGTACCAACACGTTTCGCTGTCACTCTGCATCAGCTGTTTTAGTCCCGCCCCCTACTAGTTTCCGGGTAGTAACAAACTAGCCAATCAGTGCGCCGGTTTCCACCGCAAGAGGACAAAAACAAGCCGTCCTCACCATCTTTGAAGCTCGCAAATACTTCAGGAACTCCGCGATAACTACGGCTGAAGTTTGCGACACCGCAACATCGACAGAAAACGGGATCGTGAATAAACCCCTCGGGGGGACACGGAGAAAGCAGCTCCGTGTGCTCGAGTAGGTTTAAAAAAAATCTGCCGCATTTCTTCAGATTATTACGGTTCTGGTTCCTGTTTATTACAACGCGGTTTAGAGCCATCGAAGGACGGAAACAACAAAAGCGGCAGCATCGTCGTTTAGGGCCGCTGGCCCGGGTGACGTAAACGGAGATACGTTACCGTGTGTGGCTGCGGCGCCGACGGTGCTTCGTTTCGGAAGAACCACTTCGTCCCCCGTGATTAGACATTAAAGTCTTTACCCTACCTATACATAGCAGGACATCGGAGGGATGGGAGGGGGGGTACCGTCTTGTTCAAAACAAACGAAACACATGCATCTATTCTAAATCATAATTAACTCATAAGTGTACAATAAGTACATATGTTTAATAGTGATAAGTTAACAGATCATAATACAATGTAAAATAAACTTGCGTTTTTGTGCATTTGGAGCAATTTATGAGAGAGGAAGAGAGTGGAACAAGGAAAAAAAACACCCACACCCTCAACAACTTTTGTGTTGTAACAAAAGTTGGCAGCAGGCCTTTACATTACGTCCCGGAAAATGGACATCCTACGGTCCATAAGTAGAAAATAAAACACCGTAGAGTTATTGGTGGCTCTCCGTGTTGAAGTTGGACACAGTCAAGCCCATGTCAGATATACAAGCGGGACAATGATTAACATAAATTCCGCAACCAGCAACTAGCTAAATCGTTCGGCACATACAAAACCCCCAAACCATTTTGAGGGGGTTTATAATATTCTAGCGAAAAGGCCAGACGTCCACCGTGAATGACAATGACGGCTTGTTTGCTAACGTAAACAAACAAATGATGTTAACAGCTGAAAGACCCACTTGCAATAAGAGTGTAAAATATGACTTAGATGTTTTAATTGTCTAGAGTCAACAAGACATCTAGAAATAAAACACACAATTTAGCTTACACGATTGAGCTAATTATACACTAATCGCTGTAACAGCTTCAATGCATCAGTTTCCCCATTTGTAGCTATTTATATATTTAATTTTTCCACCATTAACCGCCACTAGCTAGCTAAATATCCATTGCACAATCCGAAGGATTATACATCTTCACTACAAAGGTTCAACCTTTTTCCTCAGAGAGAAGAAAATGAAATGGAAAAACACCGAGATGGCACGGAATGGTTGTTTTGCCGAGGCTTTTATCGATGGCTAGCTAACATGCTAACAAGTAATGGTGCAACAATACCTGTAATTTCTTACCCAGCAAACAAATGACAAAAGCAATATCCCAAAGCTACGATGATTACACCCAAATGACAAAGCTCACTGGGACGATACCGGCCATGTTAACAACAACAGTATCAAATTCATAAAGGGAAGCATAGGCGGCCATCAAAACATAATTTTTTACTTTTGTTGTCATAAAACCCTAAGATCAACCATACGTGATTATTTACTCAGAACACACATTTCTGTCAGGCAAATACCACATAAGATTTTAAATGACAGCGTTATGATATTAAAACAGCTGTCATTACATTTTCTATCATATAACGAAAATATCTTTTCTTGTTTCTGTTGTTTATGTTCTGAAAAGGATACAGTTTCACCACGTCGGTATCCATTCGCCTTTTACCCGGACTTGGAGACGACATTTTTATATTCCTCTGTAGAATAACAATGTAATGATCTCCTCTCTCGGTCGTTTGAACGGCAGAGTTTTGTATTATTTGTTGTTTTTCATTTGCCTCAGCAAATCGCAGACCACACAAAATTATTCAACGCGACCCCCACTTTCGCTCCGCAGCTATTTCTCGCTATCTTGGTATCCGCTGCCTCTCTTGCTCTCTGTCCTAAAGCCTCTATCCCTCCGCCATAGACGCAATATTCAAGCGACAGCCGTTTAAACACTGACGTTTTATAGGTTTGCGCAAAAATAAATCGCCGCGCCAGAGGTGTAGTTTTATTAGAACTGGTGAACACCCAGAGTGTCAAAACCTAGTCCTGACATGAGTTCAATAGGTATTAAATATTACATGTATTTAATTTGCGCCTTAATGACAAGTTAAGTGAAAAATGATCCTGAAAACAACTTTAATGTAGCAGTTTTTTCCGTATAAATAAAGCCAGCTATCAGAATCCGAAGGACCTAGCTTGAGCTGCTCCAACCTGCTGATAAATATCGAGTCATGCACACTATCAAACACTGCTAGAAAAGGTTAATTACATAAAAACGAGTTTCTCGGAAACGCTAACAAACGTTTACCTGAGACAAACGACTGCTTTAAGAAACATCTGCATTGCATGGATTAAACATATAATATTTAGAGCCCTCACTAGTTTTAAAAATCAAAATTTAATTTTAAGAAATGTATGTGTTAAGAAGCAGCTATATAATTGTGCTGCCTGATGTCTGACAAAAAGGAAAAATCCAGTTTTCTTCATTAATCCCTCCAAACTACACAGGGTGCTCTGCACCCTTAAAGCTTACACACAAACTCAGGTTAAATAGTTCTGGCAAAACAGACCAGATCTCTGTCCCCTGCACATGTCGGTCAGAGAATTAGGCCCTTTCAGGACCTTTTTCAGTGATTTTCAGTGACAAATTATAATGTTACGTATCCATTCAAGCATTAGTTCTCCATTAATGGCTTATCCATTGCATTGTAATGTTGAGTCTGGCATCTAACCCATAAGCACAGGCTGGGGACTTACTGGATGGGATACCAGTCCATCATAGTAATCGGCCTATTGTCCAATGTACTTATTATAATAAAACAGGGCACCCACACAGGTCAGTTAGCTCCAGTGAAGAACACACCCTCTGTGAAAATCAGAGCAAGACCAGCCTCACCAAGCAAACACTTTGGCACCTGTTTGCTTCACCTTGTTGGCAGTACCATCAAATTTACTTTCCATGTTCCTTTCCAAGTAAAACAACTCTGCATTTAAAGGAGGGCGACCATGTTTTTTCCATTCATGCATCTAACCTCATTACAAATACTGAGTAGTGCGCCTTGACATAACCCCAACCAGAAGCATCACATTTTTCCTGAGGTGTCTTTTTATATGAAACAGGGGTTTCATAGATATTTTTTATAAGCCACGCTGCTCTACATTAGCCCTGTTGTATTGATATTGTCCACTCATCTTCCAACTGCTTTTTTCTAAAGAAGGCCAGTCCTAGCTATAGGCAGAATAGGCAGTGATTGGTCCCTGAATTATCTGTGTAGTCAGTTATGGGAGGGCTGGAGTTTATCCCAGGCAGAAACGGGCCAAAACAGGCTCCCAGTCTTGGGAAAAATATAGGGACACCCACTAGTGTGACATTTTTATTGGTAGAGAAAACCTACACAACCCAAGTACAGCAAGTAAACCCCACATAAACACAGAGGGGAGGTAACACTCGAACCCTCAACATTGGAGGCAGAAGGCAACAGCACTACCTACTAAACTCATGCCACCCATCATGAAACTGTATTATTTTCAAGTATGACACAGTACACATACGTTCTCTGACAAGCAGTTAGGATTAATGATCAGTCCCAGGTGACGGCAAAGATGACGTCAACACTCATGTCACTTCGTAGAATAAGGAGAATTGCCCTTTAAGTATAAAGGTTATTTTTCATGTGGACTAAGATCATTCAGTTGTAGTTCCAAATGTCAAAAAAGGTATTTTTGCTTATGCTGTGTGTGACACAGTAAGCCATATTCTCGCAAGTCAGGTTGCATTTAAATGACCATCTCACTTCTTTAATTAATTAGTGAAATAATTTGATGGGGTATTAATTAGCCAAACATGGTATGCTAATGGCCAAGTCAGCAAGTCATCTATAAATAAAACACACAATTTAGCTTACAAGATTCAGCTAATTATACACTAATCACTGTAACAGCTTCAATGCATCAGTTTTCCCATTTGTAACTATTTATATATTTCATTTTCCCACCATTAACCGCCACTAACTTGCTAAATATCCATTGCACAATCCGAAGGATTATAGATCTTCACTACAAAGGTTGGCTGGTAAAAGCCATCATGCTAAGCTTACTTGTTCAGAGCTTCTATTTGGATGTTAGGGACAGACCAGACACCAAGGTATCTCTATCTGCTGACTCTGCTGATGCTAATGTTCTCCTCACAAAAGGCAAACCACCAAAACCACCAAAACCACTTGCAAAAAGTCCACCACACTCAGCTGTGCATCACCAGGCTACTGGGAGAGGAAAGGAGCATTTGCTGGGTGCTGTAGGTTCGAGCAGAAGAAGTTCTGGCCTGAAATGCGGACAGCCAAGGAGGTCTAATCTCACACAAATACACAAAAAAACATAAATGGATTTCACATTAATATATTAATATATATTTAATATTTATAGGTGAACAGATTATTTATGTTTACCAGCTCAAGGTGAGTTTAAGTTTTATAATGAAGCAAAACTGGAGGTTACCTAGGCTTTGTGGAATCCATAAATATCTGAGCTGTTGTGGCTTGGATACAACACAGCAGAACCAGCAGAGGATCTCAGCATCACTAAGGCACACCTGCCTGGAGCCCTGAAGGCCTACCTGCTCAGAGCCCTGAAGGCCTACCTGCCCAGAGCCCTGAGGCTATGCAGTGTCTTGGCTACGCAGCTGCATCCAACAGGGGGAGAGTGAGGGGTGAAGGAGAACGAGGAGTCATCCTGGCTTCACTCCAGTGGAAACTTCAGGGGCCCGTCTTACCTTGACAATAGCAGCAGGGAAGGGACAGATGGAGGGACTACAGAGAGGAACCTGATAGGTCTGCCTAGCTTTGGGAAGACAGCATGACCAGGATCTCCACAGAATATAATTATTAAACCATGTAAGCGAATCCAGCGATGCCCCAGTCGCACAAACCAAAAGCAAGAACTCAATTTAAAAGAGAGCTATAGAACCAAACTATCACCCAACAGTGAGGAAGAGGCTCAAATGATTTTTATGCCGGAATGATTGATGATTTAACTTGTGCAGGACAACTTATATGCTAAACTACAGGGGTCTCGGTTTATCATCTAGGTGTTGTCTACATGTAGTCAACATTCTTTACATAAGGATACATTACAGAATGGGGCCACAATTTTTAAAAATGAGAATGATGTTAATAAGTTAGCTTGAATAGTATTATTTTAAAATCTCGTCTGCCAAAATGTATGGGAAGAAATGATGGCTTTTGGGTACAACAGAGGTCTGTTACTGCTGCTTATGAGCTGCAAGCAAATCAAAATAAAATAATATGACTCATAGGATAGTTCCGTCTATTTGGCTGTTGAGAGAGGCAATTCATCAGCAGCGCTTGATGTTGCTATGCTGTTATAGAAATTGGCTTTGTACTTAGATTACTTTGGATTTCCAAGATCAAATTCCTTGCCCCTATTCAACGCATCCTGTAGGTTGGTTTAAGTTGCGTTTTTGCAACATGTGAGTCATATGTTGATAGATGCCAATTTATTCAGTTGTAGTTTAGCAGGCAAAAAGGAGCCCTAGAAATTAAAAACTAGATTTACACTGTAATGACTAAAAGAGGAACTGGGACATCACGGAGCAGTAATAGTGAGGAAGATGGATACGAAAATATGGATAAGAATATATATATTGGTGAGGTTGTGGATAATTTCAGCAAAATTCATATATGTAGACCAAAACAGATCTGCAACATATTTCTTTGATGCATTTTTTGCTTTGAGGCCGTTTGTAATTGTAAATGTAGAAAACTGTAATTGTACTATTATATGAATAAACAATAAAAACCTAATGGACAGTACCGGAAGTACTTGCATGTCTTCTGTGCACAAATTTCGTATTATTTTGCATAAAAAAGAAAATTGCTCCATTAAATATTGCTAGGTAATTAAGCATAGGTATACTTGCATTGCGTTTAATATAATTGCAATTTCTGTAATTATTGAACAGTGGGTGTGCCGTTATCCCATCCAGGGTGTCTACCAGCCTTGAGGTCTGTGCTGCCTGGAATAGGTTACAGTTGCCCCGTGACCAGGATATGTAGTGTGCTGATGGATGGATGGATGGATGGATGGATGAAGGGCCCACTGAAAGAGTTGCACAATGGGAACTGGCTGTGGGTGTGAAAATGACCCCAGATTTTTCAGCTTTCCAGCTGGTTTTAAAAAGCTATAGAGCCCGAGTGCAGAGCGAGGCGACCGGAGCACTCTGAGTACAACGCATTAAGTCAGGTGCTTAAACGCTCGCCCTCGCTGGCTGGGGCCCGACACCCCTCATCGAAATAGTGAAGCGCTGAAAATGGCATCATGGTTTGGCGTGGATTTAGCAGTGGGACGGGGAGCAGAGCCAAGGCCTTGGCGTCAGTTCCAACATTAGCCATTTGTGTTAGCGCTGTGTGGGCTGGCACTAGGCCGGGCAGCAGCCCCCGTGTTCTATGTGTAATGCTGCAGCGGGGTGTGGGGCTGCTTCTTCCCCAAACTTCGCTTTTCCCAAACACGTGCCGTTACTGTTTAGGCTGCCCGTGCGCATTAGGGTTAGCCTACTTAGCTTTTTAAGGTTAACGTGCGGTTTAGACCATCTGCTGTTCTCCTGTTGTGTTCATTGGGTTTCATGTTTGTCTGCTCATAGTGTTTATTATACGTGGTTGAGTGCAGTGTCATATTGATACCAGTGCCATGCGGACAGTTCCTTTATCTAGGAGTCCATTAAATACCCTTTATAACAAAGATGAGTCAAAGGAACATACACAAAGGTCAGTAAGCTCACTGTCACTGGCAGCCTTTGGCTCTCCTACGGTCAGATACTCGAGTATATAGTGTTACTCTTTAATGCTTCTCCAAGTAAATTAATTAAACAACAAAGAAGCAAACAACTGTAATATATGTAAATGTTAGTGCAGGAATTGAAATGAATCGTTAAACATAATCTGGATTTCTTTTTATTGAAATGAGTAAATACACCTTGTGCTCTGTGTGCCTTGTGCTCCAGGCCGTCTTACAGAACCTCTCCTAAAGTCACTCCAGTGTTTGCAGGATCCACCCAAAATAAACATATATTTGCCGACTCGACCATCATCATAGCTCATGTTTGGCTAATTCATACCCTGTCAAATTATTTCCATTATTAACTTTAATGAAGTGAGATGGTGGTGGAATTCAACAAATGAATGGAATGGCTGAGGTGCCCCTGGGGGAGCTTTGGGACCTGAAACAGTGTTCATCTAGTAAGATATCAGGGACTGATTGGAGAACACAAGAAATTCTTACGTTCTGATGTTAAATTGTGTTTTTTTCTGAGCAAATATACACTTACTACCCAGATAAATACTTAAACATTTCATATTTGACTGCATATCAGACTTTTATACAGTACTGTAGATAGATAGATAGATAGATAGATAGATGGATGGATGATTAAATGATCATATTTATAACTGTGTAAGTGACAAATTAAGAATCTTGAATCTTTAATTTACAGTTTGTTAGCTCTATATGATTTGTGCTGCTTTGTCGTGTTTTACTCTTCAGTCATGGTTTCCTTTGATGTGTTTGACCCCCTGACAGCACGGAGAAATCCTTGATATGTCATGAGTGAAGAAATAATTTATTGCTGTGCCACATTTTCTACCACAGAGTAGAATCCCTTCTTCTGTGTTTTGAGTTTTATGATTTGTGAAATTCTAACTCTATTCATACACAAATTTAAACATTTTCTCAATATAGAACAGGAACTGTTTTGGGGCTTGTGGGAGTTTTACTTACACAAAAATGTTCTGAGGGCAGAACAAAAAAAAGATTGGTTCAGAGAGATAACCAATCAGATTGTAGGAGAGGTGGGTCCTAGCAACTAGATCAAGACAGGATCAAGACATTTGATTGGTTGGTCCCACCTCCTCTAATTATTTTGACCCACCTCCTCTACAATCTGATTGGTTATCTCTCTGAACCAATATTTTTTTTTGTTCTTTCTGGGCTAATCATTTTCCAATCTGCCTTTGGAACATTTTCCAATGAGCTGTTTTCAGCCATCTTTACACTGCTATCTGTACAGCAATTTCTACTCCACATCCCAAAGAAAACAGATTACAATTAGGCCATAAATCTGAGACATATGAAGGATATCTGAACCCTCTCAACCTGGCTGCCCGAGTGCACATCCTACAAGACAAATGGCTACAGGTCAACACAAAACAAACAAAAAAATATATGGATTGATCTAAAAACATGTAACCTTATATAACAGCAGCCAGAAGGGGCTGTTAAAGATTAAACAAAAAGTGTCAAGTTAGACACAGAATGAGAAAGTAAACTCTGGAGGCCCAAGGCCAGGTGGCTGCTCAGTTCACGTAGGAATGTTCACGGAAGTGTTGTCAGCCAGTGAATGGCTAGAGATTGTAGAGCGTGTTTCTTTTATGCTGTAACCATTTAACAATTAATCACTGTGTGTTTGTCAGAAAAATTTGGAACAGGTCCAGATCTTCAGGAGTCCTTGGTGTTTGCCCCCTTCGCTCTGAATGCAGGCCTTCAGTTTTTCACGCAGTGGGGATGCATTTATTTATTGTAGGCAGAAGATGGCTGTGGATTAAATCAGCGTTTCCCAGCTATGTCCTCGCAGACCTGCAGTCCACGTTTATGCTGCTGGCAGGGAGCTGGGAGGGAGCAAAAACGCGGTGTGTGGGTCCACGAGGAACGGGGTGCGAAACACTGATTTAGGGAATGTAATCATGAGAGACAGTGGGTTAAAATTTCCACTGTTGTACCACTGAGAGAAGTGCTTGACAATCCATTGCCTCAGTAAAGTATTCATCTTCTCTGGCAATGGCTATGGATCTATCTTCCCCATAGGAACACAACCAAGACTTCATTTATTTTGAGGAATTTTGTTCATTTTTCCTCACAAATGGACAATATATGGAAAGTGCATACTTCAAACCAAAGTGTCATGAAAATGCTGCCCCCTTGTGGCAGGAATATATTTTTTCTCTCCATCACTGAAAGCATGCTTTGTTTTACAATTTTACAGTTTTTCTTGATTACTTGTACTCTGCAGAACATCATTTGTCATAGTTTCCCACAAATTGCAAATGCTTTAGTACATGTATGCAAATTATTGTGTACAATTGTCCACATTCGGCATAATTATCAGTTGGATGTAAAAATGGATTATGGAGTTATTAAAAAATATATTCTACAGATTGCAGTGATGCGAGATTGTTGTATTTTTGGTTCCCACACTACACAATTTTGTTTTTCTATTGCCATTTTGCTGTTTTTGTGTTATGCTGTGATGAGTGCATTTTTTGCTTGTAATTGAACTCGAGACCCATTCGGCATTGATCTGAAGACGTCACGTTTACATGTGAGTACTTTACCTTGGCGGCGAGCATCACATACTGTAATGCAGTACAGGAATTTCAGTGATCTGGAATTGCTGTTTTGTCAAAGCAACTGAAACAGGTGAATCTGCTGATTTACTCTTAAGTATTTATGCCTAAGGGATGAAGCTAAAAAAAAACTACAATTGTTGAATATGGAACATCCAGGTGTCAGACTGGGACAGCGGCCTATTCTTGTAAGAAGATGAGGTGCTGGAATTCAGCCTGGTTTTGTATGTGGTGGGGGGCGGTGTCACTGCACAAGGAAGAGAGAGGTGAAGACAGAGCAATTTCAAAAGGAACGTGGGACACTGCCACATGCCAAGTAATCAACCAGGGCCCGTGTGGGCAGGGAGCCGGGCCTGATCTGAGTCGGTCCAAAGTGTGATCAGAACTCTGAGCATTTGGGGGAGGGGGGTGTAATCATACAATATTTCTTCGTGGTATTCCTGTAAAATCAAACATTACATGTTTGACTTACTATATTCAATACTTGGTCCTACTAGACTGTAAGATATTTCAATGTATAGGCATTGTAATATATGTTTTTGTATCTTACACTAATTTAAAGGGAAACTGTAACCTCCTGAGACCCGACCTATTCATTTATGTCCATTGTAGTGGACATTGTATTTTTGCATTTATTTTTTCAC